>CM017567.1:47925734-48123234 GCA_007844125.1 Sinonovacula constricta | reverse complement strand
ACATGCCTGTGAGTGACGACCAAAATGAACAGTCGCAAACAACTGGGTTTCAAGGCCGCCGGAATTCGATTCTACCGGTTTGTTCCTCAATTCCATATTCACATGAACAGGATGCTACAACTATTTACTCTTCTCTGTGTTTTTTATCTTGATTCAGAAAGTTAATTTCATTTACTGTCAGCGATTTTTGTAGTTCTTCTAATCGAAATTATACCTATCTCTCTTCTTAACATAATGTGGACATTTTTTTGCAATGACGTCACTACTTTTTCATAACTTATCAACCAAAACGTCAGCGCTTGGACATTCAAATGGATCAGTTTTTTTTCATTGCTTGCATTTGAGAAACCCATCAGGAAGTGCGAGGTTAGAGCTCTGTAAAACCGGTTTAAGCATTCCCAGTCGGTTCACATTGCCGACTGACCGTTCCAAGGCGGTAACTGTCGGGTTTTCTCTTTCTGTTAAATGACTTATCACAAATTTGTTCTTACTTTTATATTTGGCTTCCATGTAAAAATACCTTTGTCCTGTGCCTATTCTTATTTTGGTATATGTTGCAGTGCTCATAGGACTTTGTCATATATATTCTTATTGACATAACGGTAATTGGATATTTTAATGAATGTTTTTTGTGTTACGGATAATGTTTCTTGTTTTAAAGTTATGTCTAGCCCAAAGGAAAAACGAAACATTGTAGAATTATAAAAGTTATGAAAATAGTTTACTCCCTTGACAATAAGCGACTCGATCCATCTTGACCGAGACTAGACATATCACTGAAAATCTGCTGTTACATTTTGCAATAATACAGTGAATGTAATTATGCGATGTGGATATTACTACTCACATACATATATTTGATGGAACATGACTGCCTTTCCCACCTTTCTAAGGAAGTTAACGACCAATTGTTCATTTTGCATTTCTCTTCTGAAGTTTTAATATTTACTCTAAAATGAAGCACATGACGAATTAGTGCAGAATATATATGCTTTTATTTTATTTAAAAATGATAGTTTTGTATACTTTTATTTGTATAAATTTGAGTTTTATGCATGTGTATTGTCATTGCTGTTGTATAGAACTCTCAATAGTTCATGGTTGTCGTAGGCTTTGGTCTGATTACATCTTGAAACATACTGCGGTTTGTGGTATACATCAATTATTGTGACGGATTGAGCTCACATTCAGCCGACCACATTTTAATAATACTGTCACATATTTTGTCACGACATTACTTAAAGATATTTTATCAATGCTTATTTATTGGATTTATTAAATTAATGCGATTAAAATGCCAGCGTTATGTTTTTATGATGTCAAAAGAAAAGGTTATCGTTTTGTGTTTTATTGCCTCTTATATTTCAAGTAACATGTCACTTTCCTGGGAAAATGCAAAAGCCGATCCATTGGTTCCCGGGAGACTGTAACATAGAGGGACCATGCATTCTTGTTCCCTTCTGTCAATGTCGGTTATTTCCATCCTAGCCAGATGCAGTCAGTTCATGGATAACTCTGTCAATAAAATGGTAAATTGTTATCTATATGTGGCACACTTTAATCGATACTTTGTACAAAGAGGAAGACAATATCATTTATCTAAAGCTATGTCATCATTAAATATGTTATTCAGTCCTAAAGGGACTTGAGAAATCGAGTCTATAAATACATCCACCAGCAACAGAAAGTAAATATATATCCCATCTTACTCCAAACCTTGAGGCCACAATTTTAGCTATGTGGTTAGTGACACTTGTTTATGTCACTTATAATGTAAAAAACGGTTCATTTAGAAGAACAATCTTATTCCTCAAACCTCAATGTTTTTTCTTATTGAGCACATTTACTTATAATGGCAATGTATGCTCCGCATTGTTTTCTACTCCTATTCAGCTCCTATATAATCTAAGCAATTTGGTTTTGCAGTTTTTTAATTTTCTATTACTGAAAGTGACGTCATGCTCAATAATTGACGCAAGATCTATGTCGTCGGACATATTGGCCTCCATACATTTCTGAAATCTTCAAGTAATAAATCGTTGGATAAATCAAAACTATTTTAAATTTGATTTAATACCAACAATTTTGTTTAGCTCTAATGGAAATGGCACTTCCTTCTCTTCTCGGTACCATGTCGACATTATCGTTCAGTTATATCAATAACGACGTCATAACTTATCAAAGAAAACGTCAGCGCATGGACACCCTTTTATTCAACTAGATAGGTTTTCTGTTTATTGCTTGCATTTGAGAACCTTCTAGGAAGTGCGAGCTTAAAGCTCCGTAAATTCGGTTTAAGCATCCCCGTCGGTCCCTTTTGCCGACTGACCGTTACAAGTCGGTAACTGTTGGGTTTGCTCATAGAACTTTGCCATATTTCCTTATTGGAAATTGTATAAGGAATTTCCGAAACTGCTTCGGTCTTGTGAGTGCATTTATTAATTGGGGTATTAATTCGCTCCTGTATGTTCTCCGTTGCAAGAATACACCATTTTAACACGTGCTTTCTGAAAAGCAAAGGGCCGTTTAATTTCTAGAAATAAGCAAACTCCAGACTGAACGACCAGTCTATGCAAAAACGCTCAAAGGGTACTGGGTACGGAGCACTTTCAAACAAAAATTAAACGATCTATATACAGACGATGATGGCTTTGTGTACATAAAACACTTTTTAAAGATACTATTTTTAATTTATACAAAGAACTATTTTTCAATGCGGAAGCACAAATCCAAAAAAATCGGCAAGGGCCGAGACGGCATAATATAGAAGTGACTATAATCATGGAACGTCACAGACTATGTATAGAATACATAATTAGTCCATCTGAAACTCCGAAACGCAGATGGTCACGTGATATTGCATAATGTCATCTCTTCCGCTTATTTAATGTTGCTGTTGTTTCTTTTTTTCTGTTTTCTTTTCTTTTTTTAAATACATATCATGGAACTCAAAACGTACTTACGTCGGAGCAATTTGAGTACACACGGTGGCTGTAAGGGAGAGATGTTGTTGGCAAAAGACGATGAACTCCTCAACTGTAGTACCGGTGAAGTTCATATCGTGTATGGCCTGTAGAAGTTTTTGTTCTTAAATGGGAAAAAAAATGTTCGGATGGCAAACATCCAATCACATGAAGAGTGGCAACGTTTTTTCTTTTCTTTTTTAAAAAGATAAAAACAAAACAGGATGACATTTCAAAAAGTAATTATATTTTTATTCGAATAATTAAGTGTTGTTTTAAAAATATTTCGTATTAGTATAAACATAATGAAATGCAATTAGACAGTATCCAGATCGCTTATATTTCAACTCAACTCAACTTTATTGAAATTATTACCGCTCTAAGCGGTTAATGAACAATTTAGCCTACAATACAAATAATAGACAATAACAAATTCCAGTACAAATAAATCATCTACAAAAACACGGGAAATCACTAATAAAGACTATAATATGTTAACATCTATGACATAACGTGTAAACTAGGCTTCTCATGATCTTTGTTAGATATAACATTTTTGTGTGCCATACCATATGTAAACCCCAAAGATATTATTGATAATTAAATCCAGAAAAGGAATTGCATGTATATTTTTATAAGGGATATATTATTAACTAGTTTTGCTTTTGTCGATGAAATTGTTTGTCAACAAAGCATTGTGTAGAGAATAAACATCGAAAATTGGTAACTAGACGTCTGAATGATCATTGATGATGTATCTATTCACATGTTGAAAGATTGCTATTATAGAATCAAATATAAACTGACACGATGAGACATAGAAAAGTTTGGAAAAAAGACAGGAATTAGTGTCTCACAACAGCTACTTATATATAATACAATCAATAACATAAAGAAACAATTTGAAAAAAAAAAACATCAGTAAAACAAAATTGCATACACTTTAGTAATTAAAATAAAATATGGCTCTAGTTAGTTTCTTATAAGTTAAGACAATTGTCACAGAAGTTAAGACTACATAATACAGCTAGTAAAATAATTAGGGTATATGCAATTTAATTTAATTAAATATGAATGTAGCAAAACAGAAAACAAGTTCTGGTTAAACACTCAGATTTATGAATTAAAACATACATAAGAATTTTTCTTATGAAAATGCGTATTTTTTCAGTATTTTGATATTGTGCTTGTTGAATAGTTCTTTGAATTTAATTATATTTGGGTGTTTGTGGAAATAGATGGGAATGTAAATTTCTCTTAGGTTTCTGAAAGCTTGACACAAAAAGATAGAGTGCATTTCATCGCCAGTGTCGTTTAAATGGCAAAGTTGACATTTTCTATCGCTGATATCTAAATTTTCCCAACGGCCTGTCTCAATAGGCAAGTAGTGGCTAGCTGTTCTATATTTTATGAGTGTGTTATAATCTTTCTTTTAAAGTGAAAGCAGATAGTGATAAAGTTCATAAGTTTCTTTAAATATTGAATAATTAATTCCATTTGTATAGTTTTGGAGTGGGGCATGCCGATTTTGTTTGTATTGATCAATGATATTTTGTTTTACTTTATAATTCTGTTTTGTATTGTGTCTTGATATTGCCAAATACCAGGTCTCCCTTGTCTACCTATCTCGTTTAATAGGTTTATGATATTGTGTATCTATTTAGACTGGAAGTTTGGTATTTTTAGCATTAAATTATATATTCTGTAAGAGAGTTTATTAGTGTTTCAAGTTATTAATCTATGCCAAAATCCACCCATTCTACTTTTAATAATAATATTTAAAGTATATCTGCCAAGCTTGACTCTTAACAGAAATAATGGTATGCTTTTTCGAACTTTTGTAATATTTCTTAAGAATCCTGAGTGAACTTGCTCAATAATGTCTCAGTTTCATATCCACCAACTTCACAGTTGTATGTCAGAATTGGTACTATATATCAAATAATTTAAGTATCAAATCCACAGGTAAGTCAATATTACTTATTCTAGTGTCTAGAAAATGTAGTTTCTGCTTGTTCAACTTGGGACTTTTTAGTTTAATTAAAAAAGTCTGACTTTGTAAAATATATTTCTAATTTGTAGCAGTCTAACATTTCTAGGCTATTTCCATCTATGTTGAAATTAATATGTTCAGTGTTGCGAACTCCAAAAATCAATACTTTTGTTTTATCCACATTAATATTTAGCTTCCATGTTTTACAGTATATAAGAATCGTCTTATCAACTGCTGTTGACTATTTAGGACAGTGTCGGATTCTAAACTTGTTTGCTTCTTGAGCGAGATTAGTATTCTTAATAAGTTATACATGTTTATCTACCAACCGTTATACTTTTTAAAACTGTTTTATGTGTTGACCTGTTTTCAATTATAATTTATTTTTGTAACCTGATAGTTTTTATATTTTTCTATATTTTACTTGCGTTATTGGGTTTTAACCTGATTATGCTCTATTCACATTTAACTTTGTATTCGGCGCCGTATGACCTGTTAAGTGTCGGTGTGACGTAAAACCCAAATAAATAAATAAATAAATAAATATCGTCAAGACATTTTTATAGAGAAGTCTTATCAACTGCTTTTAGAATAATATCATCCGTATACAAAAGTGTAAGAATCTGAACTAATGGTAAAATTTCTGTAGTGAAGTTGTTTAGGATGATTCCTCTGTTTAGGTATTTGGATACAGGATTTTATATTTTGGTACATGTTAAATATAGTCTTAAGAAAGTTGCCTGAAATAATATAGCTTCGAAGCTTTTGCATCATTCCTAGCTACAATACTGAGTCAAAGGCTTTACTAAAGACTATAATACTATAAAAGCACAAAACAGTTACTTTGTATGGAACCTTAGTATTTTTATTTTAGAGTTTAATACAAATTTGCGAAAACCAGCTTGATTTCCTTTATAGGTATATTGTTTTCCGTTAAAAACAAATTAAGCCTGTCATTTAAAACTGATGTAAAAAGTTTGCTCATACAGGAAAGAAGTGCGATTGGCCTGTTGTTGAACTTACGCATTCCACAGGTCGGATTCAAAAAGCACCTCTTGGACAACTCCCGTCTTTTTGGGGCCGCGAAAACTGATGACACTAGACACACGGCAACTAGTAACAGAACACGTGACGTCATCATCCTGGATTGTTGTCAGTCTATGAAAAGAGACTATGACGTCACCATTTTCACTGGTTATCTACTAGGCACACGTTCATACATTTATATCTAGGTGATGACATACAAAAGTGAATGACAGTATATAATTATCATATGTGTATCGTTAAACTACACTTGTTGTAACTGAGCTCAACTCGCGTCAATGGTACTGTCTAACAGATTCCCTAATTAAGTGAAAATAAAAAGAATAAATAGAAGTAGCAGAAGAATTCACTTAAGTTACTAAGAGTGCAATATTGAGAGAAAGACAAAATAGGAGGCCAATTTCTTTAATATATACTTTTAAATAAACACGTTTGAAAGAATTTAAAGAGATATGAAAATATTTACATTTAAATAAAATTATATTTACCACTATTGTAATTAATTTATTTTACACACACACACACACACACACACACACACACACACACACACACACACACACACACACACACACACACACACACACACACACTCACACACACACACACACACACACACACACACACACAACATTATATTATCGGACCTGGTAGCGCAATGGGTAGAGCATCGCCTTCAGGTACGGAAGCCCCGGGTTGGATTTCGGGCCGCGACATACCAAAGTCGTTAAAATGGTAGTGGTATAGCTCCCTTGCTAATGCTCAAGTAAATATAAGGGTAATTCCACGACTAGTTGACCCGGTGTCAGGATTATGTGACTGGGTGTGATATCATGCCAGGTGTTCACGGAATGCTATACACAATGAAGGCAGCACTATATCTGCTTCAAGTGAACACCGTCTTCAGATAACTTAAATACTGTTGGTGGAACTATAAACCAAATAAACAAACAAATAATTCTATCAAAAACGTACAAGTTACACAAAGTTGAATAATCTTACGTCTTACCTTACTGCCTGGTTTTATTAAGTGACCAATACGCCGCAATTCGTTTATCTTATCTTTGACACAATACTTAGTCTTTTAACCTTCATGACCTCACAGGTTCTTAAAGACGTCGTCCTTGAACTTACCAATATAGCCCAATTATTTTGTACTGTAATCTTGTTCGTGGTCTTGAAGCCACGTATTGTTAACTATTTCACCGACCTTCAATCTCTGCTGTATGTAAGTATAACTTGTCATAATGAACCGTCCTGAATTTTAAAGCAGCAAGGAGTCGTTTAAGGCGGAGCATTTGTTAGCACAAAGTGTTTGCAGGTACAAAATACACGACATTAACGACAAATAACATTGCAAACCTTAATCTCCTAAAACCAAACTGATATTCCGTATAATATATGCACGTATATATAATTAGCTTTTATTTCAACATATGCTCTTTCCAACAATATATTGTTGTTAATACGCAAACCCCCGTGGGCCACGATGCAATTTGCATATATATTGGCATATTTAATGAATTTTAAAAGCTATTTTCAAAAATGTCGAGAGTGTTAATGGATTTTTTCTACGTTCTTGCTCAGTCCAGAAAAGCATTGTTAAAATGATAAGGAGCTGTGTTAAGGCTTATAAGATAAATATTATTTTAACATTTTTATGTAACTTACATTTGATTTTATTTTTTAAATGTTTCACGACGAAGATCTGTCTGCACAAAAGCCATACTTTCAGCTTTTGGGTGCACCTACGTCTAACTCGACTTCAATCGCCCAGCAGTTGAAAATTCGGGATTCATGCCTATGTCGCCACATACACTAGTCCATACAACCCCCGCTAGTATGACGTCAGGATTTAATTTATTGTTTCTTGAAAATCAAAACATTTGGGTTCACTTTCTTAGTTTTTGTAAAATGTTAGAAAGGAAAGGGGCGCCCGTAGCCGAGCGGTTAGAGTCGTTGACTTGAAACTCCTCAGCCCCTCACCGCGTGGGCTCGGGTCCCACATGCGGGAAGGTTTTCCAGCAAACATGCGGTGCGCCGGTGGCTCTAGTCAGACGTAAGTCTTGGGTCTTCCTCCTCCAATAATTAGCTGCACGTCATCAGTATGGCTATAATTGTGTCGGTGCCATGTAACAAAAACAACAACAAAAACAACAAAACAACAACAAGAACAAACACAATAAAAAGTAAAAGTGAACTTTTGACGAGATGAAAGTAGCACCCGTGGTCTAATGGTTAGGGTGATAGATTTTAGATCATGGATTTAAACTTCTGACAGGATTAAAGTAGCGCAGTGGTCTAGAGTAATAGACTTCAGATCACTAATCCGAACCCCAGATCTAATACCAGACTTTAGTCATTGAGCAAGATGTTTTACGATGCATTGCACCCGAGTACAGGTTCTGCCAAGACAGTGAGTAACGCAACGGAAAGGAAGGCTTCAGTGATAGTAAATGTGTTATTCTTGAAAATATATTACAAATAAAAGTAAATAATTTTTGTTTGTTTAAACGCTTATTAATTAGACGTATATTTTTACATGTATCATTATTTTTAATACGAACGTGTTGCCAAAACAAGAACTTTCGATGTACTTGATTACGCGTTTTAGTCAAAAAATTAATATTGTCAAATGATTCCCAAACGTCTGGGAGTTTGTTCACTTATATAATGTATGTTAATTGCGCGTGAAAATTCAGAGCTTCCGCTCGTTCCAGTACGAGTAGACGAGTAACAGAGAAAACGTCCATGCTTTCTGACATGGTGTTTATGCAGATAATTGCTGTCCTAACCAGATGTTGTGTATTCATGCATAATGTTGTGGATAGAAACAATCGCAATTGATCACACTTACACAAAAGAAATCGAATATACGATTATGAAGAATTTTGGAAGGGAAAATTACATTTACTTAGTATTCAATGTCACGCCCTGAAAACGAAAAACACTTGTCACCTTATCAAAAAAGTTGAGATATATTTAGCCAAATGTACACTGTCATATACACATTGTACGATGGCTATATTAAAAGATTAGAGTCTATCTATTAAGTATAGTTCATGTTATGTTTAAGATAAAAAATAAAAAAGCAGACGTTACTCTTGTAGTTTGCTGTATTTCTGCACACATCATTAGACTAAACTAAATACTTACCTATGGTTTACACTTATACTTACACTTATAACACTTATTTTTGCACTAAACCATATGATACTTTTATCTAGAGACTAAACTATATGCTACACTTATCTATGTACTACACCATATATTAACACATCTCTATGTCCTAAACTATATGTTACACTTATCTATGTACTACACCATATATTAACACATCTCTATGTACTAAACTATATGTTACACTTATCTTTGTATAACACTATATATTAACATATCTCTTTATGTACTAAACTATATGTTACACTTATCTATGTACTACACCATATGTTAACACCTCTCCATGTACTAAACTGTATTTTACACCTATCTAGGTACAATACGGTTTTCCAGCTAACCTGCGGGGCGCGGGTGGTTTCCCCAGACGTAAATCTGGGTCTTCCTCCGCAAATATTCAGCTGGACAATGCCAATATAACCACAATTGTGTTGGTGCGATGTAACAAAACAAAACAAAAACCAAAAAGCAAATGTACAACACCATATATATTAACACCACGTGTTTACACTTATCTCTAAGCAAAACTATATGTGTTGATCTTATCTACGAACGAAACTATACGCTGTCTTTATCTAGGACCTTAACATCATGCTACATTTATCTGTCGTTTTAAAATCAAATAACTTTGCTTTAATAACTACAATGATAAACTAGATCAGTTGTCTTCGTAGTATTGTATGGTGTGTTCATGTTTTAAGGAGCCCTCATGATGACCAAGCAATTTTACACCATTTTAGGGACAGTTCTGCAACATAAAGATCTACACCCCCACCCCCTCCACACACAAAACACACGCATTTTGAAATAAGTATTGTAACTTGTGTTTCCTTTGATAGACATTGGAACTTTGGTTCCTCAATTCCATCTTCACATGAACAGGATGCTACACATTTACTCTTCTCTGATCATGCTTTTTCTTCTTCAAAGTTAATTTCACTTATAATCAACCATTTTTGTGTAGTTCGAAATGATACCACTTTCTTTTCTTAACACTATGTGGACATATTTTTCAATGACGTCACTACTTTCGTCATAACTTATCAAAGAAAACATCAGCGCTTGGACATTTTGTATTCAAATAGATCGATTTTCCTTTCTATGCTTGTATTTGAGAAACCCATCAGGAATTGCGAGGTTAGAGCCCTGTAAAACCGGTTTAAGCACCCCTGTCGGCCCATACTGCCGACTGACCGTTCCAAGGTGGTAACTGTCGGGCTTGCACTTTTTGTGAAATGATTCATCAGAAATTTGCTCTTGCTTTTCACTTGGCTTGCATGTACCTTTTTCTGTGAATTTCGGAGTTTGGTATATGTTGCAATACTCAAAGCACTTTTCATATATTCTTATATCGGGCGGACCACACCTCAAGACTCACGTATTATGTTTAATCATGTATCTTTAAAAACATAAAGTGTTTAAATGCAATATTCGGATTTATTTAACATGCAACGATTGAGAGAAATGTATGTCCAGAACTTTAATTTAACATCCTGTATTTTGAAGTTAAAAAACCCCTGATCGACTGGTTCCTGGGTAGCAATATGGCGCAGTGGGTCCACGCTGTCGGGCTCCCCGCTGTCCATGTTGTTCAGGTCAGTCTAGCCAGATGTAGTGAATTCGTGCATCAGGCTGTGCAAATAGACATATTCCAGCGTTATATTATATAAATTCAATGTATTCAATGCGTGCGTATGTGGTTTCATTGGTTTAGGGCTTAAAAATAGCATAAACACATTAGTTATAAAACTCGATAACATTTCTGAAAACCCCACAATTGAACATCCACCATGGCAACTCCGTTCCCCTGATGTGAATTTAGAACTCTGTAAAAATAAAAAGTCGAAGACAGATCCTTTGATTTTACGATCTGAATTTCTCGAACTCCGTGACAAGTATTCTGATCACCTTCATATATATATATACTGATGGTTCAAAGACGGACACTGACGTTGGCTGTGCTTCCGTAAGAAATAGCCTCTGCATTAAACAAAGACTTCCTAACAACTCGTCTATCTTCACCGCTGAAATCCAGGCTATAAATCTAATTTCATTTCAAAACATTCCGTTGAAAAATATGTTATATTTTCACTATTTCAATATTTACTCATTATCTGTATTGCAGAGCATAAATTCACTGAATTGTTCAAATCCACATGTTCGCACTGTTTTTGTCAACCTTCAAAGTTTTAATGACACTTACGAAATCTCCTTCTGTTGGCTTCCTAGTCATATAGGCATCCGAGGAAACGAAGATGCAGACAGGGGTGCAAAATCTGCCTCAGCCCTCACTGAGACAGATCTTTGCATCCCACACACTGATTTAAAACCACTTATTAACCGACATATTTTAACCAAGTGGCAAACAGGTTGGGACAGTATTGCTTGTAACAAATTACACGTAATTAAACCTAACGTCGGTGCCAATGTCTCTTCTTGCAGAGAAAGTCGACGAGAAGACGTAGCTCAGGAACCACTGACAGTCAACCATATTTTATTACAGTGAATCGACAGAGACCACATACGGTCGAAGTATTTTAATGTCAATAACATGTACGAACTATTTAGGACAGTGTCGGGTTCTAAACTTGTTTGCTTCTTGAACGAGATTAGTATTCTTAATAAGTTATAATTTTTTAAACTGTTTATTTACCAACCGTTATACTTTTTAAACCGTTTTATGTGTTGACCTGTTTTCAATTATACTTTATTTTTTTAACCTGATAGTTTTATATTTTTCTATATTTTACTTGCGTAATTTGGTTTTAACCTGATTATGCTCTATTCACTTTTAACTTTGTACTCGGCGCCGTATGACCTGTTAAGTGTCGGTGTGCCGTAAAACCCAAATAAATAAATAATCTTTAGGCGGAATCCATCCCATCAAATACAATTTCTCCAACGCGACAAAAAAGTAGCGTTAAATATAATGCTTCTCTGTGTTGGCGTGATACAACAGGAACACATTTGAAATATCTAAATTTTTATATTAATATATTAAGCCTGTTGTAATTGATAAAACACGCACGCATTTAAATTGGCGTAGATTTATATATGGACATACTACCTTTTAATATCATATTCTACGATCAGTTTCAAAAATGTACGCCATTCACTTATACTGACAAGCGCAAAAGAGTCCAAATCGGTTAAACTGCAGAAGTGTACTGCAATACTCTGACTATACTTACGTTGGAGCAAGGTTACTACAAAAGAAAGCGTATCTCGGATCGATATGTTGTTGGCAGAAAGCGATGTATTCTTCATTGGTAGTTCCACTGAACCCTAAATCATGCATTGCTTGTAGTAAGTTCTGCGTGGCACGGTGCAACGCTTCGCCTGAAAATATCAGTTAGTTTTCCGGAATAAGGTGTATTAAATAACGTCATTTTACGAGTATATAAAAGATAATATTGAAGGTGATACATCGGACTATTAAAAAGGTAATGGTGTTACCAACCAAGTAAATATAAATAAATTCGAGAAAATAAAAAAATAAATTCAGCCTACTGTTAGTTATCCTGCATAGTCAATCGTTTTGTGTTCTACTCGATAAACCTGCTGGTACGTAGTAGGAATACAGCTGTAAAAAGATTGTTTTGGTGATAGAGAAACTTCTTTGCATATCATAGGTCAAGGGAGGTAGCAGCCCATATTCGTAAAGCCAAACTTTGATTTTTTTTCCAGAGAGCTATTTTCAGTGGCACCAAGCTTCTCACCAGCTGTAGCCGCAGTTCTCGGATAGTGCCTTTGTCCTTCAAGCTAAAATCAAAACAATTGCCAAGGCATTTGATGGCGCTTTCTGTCAGAGATGGATCATTCTGCTGAATGCACATAGCAACGTTTTAGGTAACCATTCATTTCCTAATCATGAGACTTCTTGACTTGTTTGGTGTAAAATTCTAGCCCAGGTCAGTGCATCATCATGGGCCTGAAGAATCTACCGAGCCTGGGTGTGACTTTGTGTAGTGCTTGTCATATCGTCTATGAAGCCTCTGTTGGTTGGGAGGCTTTTTCCGGAGGACGTCCTTGGGCCTCTTATTTCTTGCTTTGCTAAACTGAGGATCAGATTCAGTGTCCTGACAGTGAAGATTACTGAGATGGTATTTCCTGTTATGATCTCCTTATCTTGGCGTTTCCATCATGTTCTCAAATCTTCTGTTGTGGAGCGGATATTGATAGTGTTCTAATAGTTCTGTACTAGTCTTTTGGCATAGTCTGGTACCCGGTAATGGTTAAATGCTGTCATTATTAGTTTATGTGGAACCGAACTATACGCATTAGCCATACAACAGTAAGGTCGTATTTTTATTCACACGCTTCCCTAATGAGCTGAGAAATAGAGCTGGCGTATTTAAGACAGCCGGAGAAACCTGGTATGCCACCTTTCTGTGCCGGGGTGTCAATTTATCCATTCTCGGCTATGTAATGGGCCAGTCTTCTGGCCAAAATTGAAAAGAAGATTTTCCCTTCGACTTTGAGAAGTGATATGTTGCTGAATTGACAGATGTTCCTAGCATATTCTTCCTTGCTAGAAGCTGGCAGGTTGGTACTTTACACTTACGCCAGACAGCTTTTATCAACTTCCACAGCATTCCTAGAAGCTTTGGGCAGTGTTTATAGTCTTTGTAAGGGATTCCGCTAGGTTCTGGTAATGAACCTGTTCGAGTGTTCCTCACAACCTCCTGTACCTCCTTCCACGTACGTTCTTTCATATTACAAGGTATAGTTGGTGGATCTCCTGAGGTGACTCAGTTACAAAGGGCAGTGACCTAACTGTTCATCCCTGCTGGAATTAGAGTGTACCTAAGCAAGAAAGTTCCCGGTATCTTCAATACTGCTCATTGGTCTTTCTGATTCCTCACCTCCCCGAAGACCTTTATGGATTTGCTGTGAACGCGGCTCTAGTCGTAGCCCTAGCCTTCTGTCTTCGCATAAGGTTTTCCGCCGAAGGAGAATAGACGAGCTCTTTGTATGTGTCTCAGTTGGACTGGAGTCCAAGTTTCTCTCGCTCTTTTGCAGTGCTGTACAGTTTCCTTAGTTGTCTAAGGCTCTGTCTGCCCTCTTGCATCTGTCTCTGGCGTCGGCTAGGTTGTCCGTTCCATTTGCTGGGTTTTCTGTTCCTTGCTGTGTCAAATATTTCCTTTGCCAAATTATAGACAATTTAAGTGAGTTCACAGATCTTCTTGTATATATCGCCACACAGAGAACTCTCCAATATGGGTTGATGATCGTAATCTGGCGTTTGCCACTTTTGTCTTTGTGTGCTTATTCACCAGTTGATCCCCTCTTTCCGCTGGCTTGGCTTGTTGATGTCTGGCTTGTGTTGCATTTGATGTGAAGATAGCAACTGAAGAAAAGGATTTTCATAAGTGTCGCTATTGCCTTCTCTGTCTGGTCTGTTTAGTCTGTCTACATGTGCTAGCTGAGGAGCAGTGAGATTGTAGTTCTGTGGTTGGAGTCCTGACTACCAATATCCACCAAGTCTAACCAAGTTAAGTGTGTGTTACCCTTTATCCTTCCATCTCGAAAGGCTCAGAGGGTGTTCTCATTTTTGCCCCGACGTAGCTGGTTGGGCGGTGTTTCCTTGCGAAAACCGTATATTGAGTCGCTAGCCGTCTGTACACCGGTGCTATTCTGTTCTTTACAGCCACCTGTCTCCCCTCGTTGTCATCCAGTCTTTCCTTGCAGTCACTGGTTAACCAGAAGATATAATAATAAAGAACAGAGCGGCCACTCGTGTTTACAGAGGTCTTTAGCTGGGCACTATCCGGAGGGTTACGATATTTTAAACCCAAGAGCCTCCCCTCACACGGATGGCAGATCGGTAGTGGTAATCGGACACTATCCCTCAGTAAAAGGCCTTCATTCTCTTGCTTACCGTTGCTCTAGAGCCAGCTGGATGCCTTCTCAGCTGCTTATCGAAGGTTGTAGAATCAGGATTTCCTGCCCTTTCCAACATTTGCCGAAGGAGCTGAACAATCGCCACACAGATAGGACGGGGAATCTATGGCAACCTACTTTATCTGGGTAAAGCCATGTCTTCTATCATTGTTCCTCTGATGACTTCTGTAGGTCTTTGTACTTCAGTCGTCTTGGTCCCATTCGCAATGTCGCAACTTTCCTCCAACGGCATGGTGAATTCATCCATCAGAAGCTTCTTGGTTCCTGGTGACCACAGATCAATGTTAGTGTTATCTGGCAGACTATCTCCGGGAAACAAGTTTCTTGCCTTAGTCTTTTCTCATTTCCCAGTAATTCGCTAGTGGCAAGATGCCTGAAGTTGTCCTACTTAATGAGATTTTCTCCTCTGGGCGGAGAAATGTAACAACGTTGATAATGTTATTTTTGGATATTATTTTGTGTTACTATCTAAACAAATCTGTGCAATGCTTGTGACTGACGTATACATATGTGTTTTCACACAATGTCATTTTTAATGAACACGAGATGTCCAGAAGGGTTACGTTTCTAACCATAGCATTAACTAAGCAAACGTTTATATGATGTTTATTCTCACAAAAGTGAGATAACGCAGATTTAGAATAACTAGGTTCAAATATCATCAAGTAAAATGGTATGACGAATCTTAATTTATGAATGATTGTTGTTAATATATGTGTGTGAAACCATTTATATAATAAATAAGACCGACGATGTCTAAAACGAGAGTTACGGATTTGACAGGTCGGATCCAGAAAACACCTCTTCGACACCTCACGCATCTTAAAGTCCGCAAAAACTGCTGACACTTGACAGACGACAACCAGCAACAGAACACGCGACGTCATCATTCTGGTTCAATCTATAAATAGAGAACGTGACATAATTTGCTTGTGTATACATATTAACAGTGAGATTCGAAACCCATTCTGAACACAGTTATCACATACATGAATCACAAAACTCACGATCACAGTATTAACAATTAAACACATTCTGAATTCAAGAAAAGATCATTACTTGTCATAAGACTTGAGAAAACATTTTGTTGTTGCGCTCTCTGTATTTAAGTATTCACGAAAACAAACTTTTACCAGCCTAATATCCCATGACCACCACGAAGCAGACTGGTATGATCGAGGGAACATGGGTTCCAACAATGCTTTGTATACTCATTGGTTACAGTATAGGCTTTTCAGTCTATCGGCTCATGTTTAAATCCAGCTTGCTCCTAGGTAAGACCATGTTAAGGCGCTCAGTCCTAATAATGAACAAACCGATCATTGAAGAGATTTGTTTTTCAGTGCTATAGACCGAATTGACGCATTAGCTGCTGATTTGACTTTTTGTAGGAGGGCAGTGTAGTCAGATAAGTATAGGTATAATTTGCTGTTTCATGTATTATGTCTGGAAAAAAAATATATGTGTTTTATCTGTTTTGCATCATTTACAAAGAGCGAACATGAAGATGTAAAATCTAAAAAACTGGGGAGATTATAGTTGCTTATCCATAAGATTGGGAAAAAACCCAGCCTAATATCCCACTGGCACCATAAAGCAGAGCGGTATGAGTGGAGGTGGGTTCCGAATATAAATGTAAGAAAATGTATGTTCTTTTGGTGGTATGGAGGTTCTTATAAGCTTTGCTTTTTAAAGGATGCAAGTAATGTGTGTTACTTGAAGCATCTCCAACAGCCGCGTATCTTATCTTTATGCTATTTATTGTGTTTTTCTTTCGATAATCTCCCTCCTTTTTCAGCTGTCGACCAAATTTTTAAATGATTACACAAAATTCGTCCGTGGATTTTAAATGGTACCTTCTTTAATTTTGCGCGTGTTTTCAGCGCGTCCGTCGTGATGGAATTGCGAGCGAATAAATTCCGTCATTTTTGTATAATATATTCTTCACCAAACAAGTGCAAACCACCCTAAGAAAATAAGTAAAAAAATTAAACACGTCAACTGAAAAAAGATTTAAAATTAAAAATATGACATTTAAAAAAATATATTAACTAATTCAATACATTATTACTGACAACCAACATGATACATACAGTAATAGAAATTAAGCTACATAGAACACCTTACCTGACGAACTGCTTTTAAGAAATGCTTAAAATAGAACAGATTGTCTTATCTTGAAATTCGTGTAAGTGACATATAGTTTGATATCTGTGAGTTACAAATACAAGACCAGAATGAACTGTCCCAAACAAGTGGATTTCAAAGCAGCTGGGATTTGATTTTACCGGTATCCTAAAGGGGTGGCAGGTACAAAAACACACATGACGTATACACCTGAACATAACGATATTTTGATATTTTAAAGAATGCCTTTGCGTGTTGAGGATAGCATTTCCTGTTGATATGTTTGGCCAAAAAGAAAGGCACATCACTGTGTCATTATAAAAGATATAAAAAAATGTATGCTCTCTTGAAAATAGGTAAACCGATCCATCTTGACCGAAGCTATACATATTAAAAAAAAATCTGCATTTTCTTTTGCAATAGTACGGTGAATGTATTCAGACGATGTGGAAATGAGAATATTCTTATATGCATATTTATGATGGAACATTATCTGTATTATTTGTTTGATTATTTGGTTTATCGGTCTGCCAACAGTTATTCAGTTATTTGGAGACGGTGTACACTTGAAGCAGATACAGTGCTGCCTTCACTGTGCCAACCAGTCATTGAACTACTCTTATATTGGATTTGAGCGTTAGCAATGGAGCTATACCGCTACCATTTTAAGGACTTTGGTATATCGCGGCCCGGGATCGAACTCGGAGTCTCTCTTACCTTGAGCCGGCGCTCTACTGATTTCGCTACCAGGTTTGCTTTTTTTACCTTTGCATGGAATTTAACGACCAATTGTTCATTTTGCATTTTGCTTCTGAATTTATACTCTAGAATGAAGCACACGGCAAATTAGTGCCGTTATATGCTATTATTTCAGTCAGATAAATGATAATTTTACATGTATCTATTTTTATAATTTTTAATTTCTATGCATGCGTGTGTGTTACTTTTTGTTACTCCTGTTGTGTGGAGATCTCTAAGATTCATAGATGCAAAAGGCTTCGATCTGATTGAAACTTGGCACTTGCTGCGGTTACTTCTTTGTGTAAACAACAATCATTGTTACCAATTAAGCTCAAATTCAACCGACCACATATTAATAATAGTGTACATTTTTTGTCTCGACATTACAAAAAAATATTTTTTAAAAGAATTTTTTTTTATCAATGCTAATATATTACATTTATTAAATTCATACCGGTTTAAATCCCAGAGCAGGTTTTATGATGTCAAGAGATAAGTTATCTTTTTATTGCCTCGTACACTACAAGTAAAATGTCAATTGTCTGGGAAAATGCAAAGCCGATCGGGAGACTGTCACATAAAGGGACCATGCATTCTGGTTCCCTGCTGTAAATGTCGGTTATATCCATCCTAGCCAGATGCAGTCAGTTCATGGATAACTCTGTCAATAAAATGGTAAATTGTTATGTGGCACACTGATAATAAATACTCAGAACAAAGAAACAGACGACCACATTTACCTAGAGCGGTATTATCATTAACATGTTGTTTGGTTCTAAAAGAACTTGCGAAATCGGATTAATAATTACGATTAATAGAAAGTAAATAAAATAGATTCATTGGTTTATCTATGTAAAGTTAAAAAAACACCTTCGATACGGAATTTATCCAACGTCATTTAATGCAATTTATCTGTTGATGGCGAAAACAGACTGTCTACCTTCTTTTTTAGTCGTAACAGCGTGAAAAGTAGTGGATCTACCAAAAAGATCTGCGAATTTTACCTTTGAATATGAATAAGTACGAATATTTTTTCGTATCCAAACGTAACATTCGCAGACTTTTCTGTGTAGAACCACGCTTCATAGTTACACAGCCGCCCACACTTTGGGAATACTATTATTTCAGTTTAATTATTATTTTTGCTATTTCAGAATATAAGTGTATCTAAAACACCGAAAAAAATCAGGTCACGTGATAAAGCAATAATGGCATGTCTCCTCTCAGTTTAAAACAATAAATATTCTGGAGCTAAAAGAATACTTACGCTGGAGCAAGTTGATTACACACAGTGGCTGTAAATTGGATAATATATTGGCAATAGGCGATGAACTCCTCAGCTGTGGAACAGGTAAAGCCCAGTATGGCATGCATATGCTGTTGTTTTTAAAATGGAAGAAGAACGTATTTGTCCGGATAGCAGACGGGCTAATGGAATACATTGGTGAAATGGAAATTGTCTCCCTTTTTAGTAAATATTCGAAGTATTTCAAACAGTAAGTAGGTCCTTTTAGTTGGAATTCTCGGGCTTTATCGCCTGTTCTTTTGCAGATATTGCAATTACAAACAGTGAAATTTCTTACTGTTGCATAAATATAAGCTTAAAATCCATTTAAATTATTATAGAGATATGTTATTTAAAAAAAGAAAAAAGAAGTGTTTGCTGATGATGGTAAACCTGGGTATCACAAGAAACGCAGAAAAGTCAGCATACAGTCCTAAGAGCAAAAGCATAAAATCCGAGTAAAACAAATGAATGGACCTACTTGCATTTAGAGATTAATCAGGGGAGTCTATTCATTTATGTCTCTCATTGTACAGCACAACCTTAATTTCCAATCACATGAAGGGTGGCAATATAGAAGTCAGACAATACTCTGGTTGATAGTGGATATTGCCATCACGAGAACTAGAATATAACATTCCAGTTCAATAAAAACAATATAAGCGGTCATGTGTTATTTGTCAGGTTCCAGAAGATTTTAACAAAGCATGGAGCAATAAACTTGAAAATATTTCATTTGAGGGTGTTATAAAAATAACAACCGGAAATATTCGGTAGGGGTGATATTAAAAATATCAACGGACAATATTTTGTTGACAGGATGATTAAAAAATATCAACTGGAAAGATTATCTCTCAGAAAAACATAAAGGCATGTGGTTTTATAGTAATCGTATATTTATAGCATATGTTAGAGTTAATATATCGAAATATTAACCCGAAAATGAGATTAACCGTTCATATATCCGCTGTATTCCGATTTTCCAATTTTCATGGAATGTGACATGTTTCGTTATACTGGATGTTTTGTTTTTTTTTATCTGAAGAAAAACAAACCATTAGTGACAAAAAATAATAATGGGTTCAACAAAAATCATTTCAGAAGTCTAAACTGCAATTTTCAAGGTATTGCGTTTAGCAAAGTTAAATTATCAACGACCACGGTGAGGTTGAGATTTCGGAATATCAATCTGTCATTATCGTAATTGTTTGTGAACGAATAAATCTGAAGTTAACATATGATGGTCAAACGTGTATTTAAATTGATAGTATCCATGTCATTTAATTTTTGTTTATTATTTCTGCATTGCAAAAATTCATATGCTTTATGTGTATTATTAATAATATTCAAAATCAGCCCATTTACATACCAGGCCAAATTTGTTAGAATTTGATTGATAGAATTATAATTAAAACGCTTAAGCTTTCGTTTATAATATTTTTCATCACAAACTTATTACTATTTATGCAAACATTTAAAAACATCAAATCAGACCTTATGTTGCGCTTATTAAAAATTAAGTGGCTTATACATTTCACATGCCAAGCTCATGAATCCCATCTTGGACAACTTCCGTCTTTTAGAAGCCGCGAAAACTACTGATACCAGACACACATCACAAACTTCTTACTGTTGTAGACTACGTTCCAATTGAGAAACGCAATATCAACGTGTACTGGGTACTTTAATTGGGGAGAGTTTATAATCAAGAGTATAATTAAGACACGTTTTTAAACAAAAACAACACATGATAATATTTCAAAAAAAGTAATTTAATGTTTTATTCGAATAAATAGTTTAAGAATAGTTCATGTAAGTGCAAACATAAACAATAATAATAAGCGGGATCCAGATCGCTTATGTATACAAGAAAATAAAAACAACTTTCGAATGTCACAGACCGGGTTCAAAAAGCACCTCTTGGACAACTCCCGTCGCTTTGGGGCCGCGAAAACTGCTGACACTAGACACACAGCAACCAGTAACTTAACACGTGTCGTCATCATCTCAATCTGATCACCTCGGCCTTTATGCTATGCAAGAGACCTCTGACATAATAAGGCGCCATCTTGGATCTACTTTGTGTGTCTTAGTTTTAATACTGGGTATTTAATGTTGACTTTTCAATTTTCCGTAAATCATATAGATTGTATTGATAAAAAAAATCGTTGTTATTGCAAGATATACTCAACTAAATGATATATATATAATTTGTTACTTTCTCGCGAACGGACACTGTTTCATAACTCAGGCGACGCACTTTGGTGTATTCTAGAGCTATGTACGAGGTGTATTTTACGAACCATACGGAAATACCCGAAGTTTTACGATTGGTCATCATCTCTGTAAAACAGAGCGCCACTATTGTTTGTTGGTTAGCTCATAGGCATAGGTTTACCCATTTGCATCGAGGTAATGTCATACAAAAGTAAAGGGCAGAATATTACTTTTGCTAATGTGTCGTTAATACAACAGTTATATTGCTTTAACACTACTCGGGTCAACCGTACAGTCATCGGCTAACACCTCGGCTATTACTTTAAAAATAAACCTCTGGGGTAATATGGAGAAAAAGTAGCCCTGACAAGATGGCATCCTAACCAAAAAGCCAAAGCTCATAAAACACCTCTTAGACAATCACATTCTTTTAGGAGCCTCGAAAACTACTGACACTAGACACACAGCAACAAGAACGGTGTGACGTCATCATCCAGGATATTGTGTCAATCTATAAACAGAGATATACTTTTTTATAGGAGACTTCAATTCCCGAGTTTGCAGTGTTTGAAAGCAATGGATGTGTAGGCTGGGGGGGGGGGGGGGGGGGGGGGGCATGAGGTGGGACAGATAAACAACAAAGGCTCCCTTCTACTACATGCATCGAGCACGACCTTCAGGTGACAAACAACACGATTAGATAAGATTAAGACAACTTTGATGACACTTGGATCTTAGCATTGGCATCTGGTTGACTTTTGCATTACGCGCTAGCAGGACAGCACCGAAAGTTATTCGCGGTGCTTATTGCTTGATTAATCATCGGCAGCTGAGTAAAAGGCATAGAACACCTCTTTGACAATTCCCGTCTCTTTGAGGTGGTGGTGGTGGGGGGGGGGGTCGAATTCTGCTGACAATAGACACACAACATCTAGCAGCAGAGTAGCAGGCCGGCGTTCTCCAACGGTCACCCATCCATACACTATCCACGTTAACCGTCGCTTCACCGCACAACTTTGGAAACCGCTCGAACCACGTCGCTAAAGAGTAAACCCAGCAAGGTTGCTTTGAATAATTCTACCTCTGCGGTCATTACACTTAATTGCTAAGCTTCAACTGGTAAGAAATATCTTTAAACCCGTGGTTACGCGTTAGATTCTTACCATCCTTAAGATCTTTTCAGGAACACAATGTATAATTGTTTGAAGAACAGTATATACACATTTAATACAAACTGTGACCATATAAAATATAAAATACCCGACTCCATTATCAATGGTTGTTTTTACGAGTGCTAAAATTTCTTTTTTTTTTCCAAAAATATTTGATGAAATTTGACCTGTAGTGTCCACGTTGCTTCAACCTCGTTTAAAAATCATCAATCCGCCCTGAGGAAATCCGAGACATAGATGTAAACCTTATATAAAATGATTGGTTGCAAACTCTGCATATCAATATCAATTATGTTTCAACATAAATCAATATCAAGATATTTAAATATAACATTTTCATCATGTTTATTAATTTTTAATTTTTAAAGTGCACTGAAAATCAATCGAAAGCTAACTAAGTAGTCAGAAACGCATTTAATTACGTATTTCTCCTGCCAATAATAAATAATACCATTACAGAATAGATGCTTATTTCACATAAGACTGACCTACTCGTTTCCATGTTGTGCATTCAGCAACAAACAAGAGATTAAATGACATCATATACACTATTAGATAGTAAATGACATCGTATACACAATTAGAGAGTAAATGACGTCGTATACACTATTGCAAATCTATCGTTTATTATTGCTAAAAACGAATTTTAGATAGATAAAAAGATAAAGAAAAAGATGTGCCAACGCCTTACTTTAATGACAGGCGTTGCGCAGAGCTCAGCCGATAGCAGATTGTTTGTCTTATCTCTGACATGAATGTTTATATAGACTCGTCTATTCAAATTAAAAAAGTTCACCCTACTCTTTGATCTTTAATGTGCCTTTATTGTTATTGACGTACAACAGACCACGACAAAAAAGACCACGGATGTGAGACATCCAAGGCGCCGCTTTAAACAAAGAATTCTTTTTATTCTCGTCTAGGAAATAAACACCCTTACAATGTCGATTGATTGCCTTAATATATAAGAGTACTGAACCGTAACTCTTATGGGAACTAGGCTACATGTATCTGCAACTTTGCTTTTTTTCTTGTCTGCTACATTTGTATTTGCAGGCTTCATGGTTAACATCGACATACTTAGTTTCAAACAAGCTGCGAACTCGTATTAATGCTAGCTACCTTTTTAAATTGCAAGCTACGCTTTATTGGTCCAAGCTACACTGTTAAAAACGGAATACTCGGTAATTTCCTCTGGAAAATGTCTTACAGAACAGCTGCGATTTCTTGTTATTTTCTGCTGCACTGTCGTTCCCATAAAAATGCATTCCTTAAGAGGCACCGCTTTCCAGACTCCGTCACTAACATATTAACGCATGGTTGCCGCGACAATGACAGCAGGATTCTGATGCATTATAGCACTTCTTTAAAGCTTGCCATAAGGTAAGAGTAGACAAAAACTTATATATATATCTTTATTTCCTCCAATATTGAAGATTTACAAAGATCAATGGAAACAATGCAAAATAATAATAAAAGTAAGTGAATAAACAGAGAGAAAGAAGGAAAATGATATTTACATGTACAATGCGTACTCATTGAAAATATGGCAAAATAAAAAGTGAAAAGAGCAAACGTACATATGTAATCCAGACAATATGATATTTGCAGTTGCATTACCATTTATAGACTACTTTCATAGCCTATAGTGATCACTCTGTGTAAATTATCACTTTTAATGTAAAAATAATGTAGTATGCAATATACAAGATAGTACGTGATGAGTTCTATCTTAATCCTGACAAACTTAAGATTAACGCTTAGATGAGTGTACTTATCTCGAAAAATTAAAAGTGATAGCTAGGCAGACAAGTACACGTAATGTATATGTACGCAGCTGTAATTAGAGCATCGGCTGTGTTTGAAAATCTTGACGAAACGAAAAGCAAGAGTTTTAACGGCCGGTCACAAACATACAAAAAGGAAACAACTAATTTAGACACATGTGATATAAAAATATATGTCAGGTTGAGGTATTGCCGGTATATATTGGAATACGTTTATGATGAAACATATGCAAGCCATGCAAAGTGAAGATTCTTGAACACACATCCGAAGAAGGCTTTGTATCTTTCGCAAAGTAATATTTCCAGTGCAGGGCAACGTACACCAAGTAGAGTGTTTACAAAGGTATTTCTGTCTAGCCTATGTAAACAATCTAAGACTGGCTGTCCAAAAACATCCTGAATTCGTTGTGACAGTCTACACCTGAACAGATCAAACTTGTAACAATCAAGTAATACATGATCCGTCAAGCATATGTTGCTCAAATGTAAGTTGCATTTGACACAAGTTTCATTAAAGCAAGATGTGTATGCAATTAACTTAGCAACCGTCTTGCAATAGTTGACATATCCTATATTGGATGATGAATAAAACCAGATATCAGATGTACCATATTGGCAATGAATTGATCGAAACCTTGAAAATTCATCGACACTAATTCTAGTGTGCCAATCAGATTTGACTTTAAGCCAAATTGATGTTTTTATTATTTTTTTCCATTGAAGTTTGCTTGGAAACTCGCTGGTGGTTAAATAGGTTTCTAGATAATGCCTAAGCAAATATACATCTAGTATCTTGACAATATCCGGGCTATGTCCCATTATAGACGGTGTGTGGCGATATTGATATAATCTATATAAAAACAACCGCTTAATGGTGCACGTGGATTTCAGGCGACACAGTTGACCTAGAAGTGTTAGTTTACGTAAGTCAATTTCAGCGTGAAGTGGAAGCGAACCAATCATGCTTAAAGCAATGTCAGTGTGTGTTCTTAATGACATGCCTTGTAATGTCTTTATGCAAAGACGATGAGCACGTTCAAGATTAATAATCTCACTGTGTATCAGGTTAAACAAACATTCTGTACCAAACAAGGCTTTCGGTAAAAACGATGTGATTGTATATATGCTTACACGTGACGGGGCTTAAACCAACATCAGAAGATGTACAGTTAAGAATGCCGAAAAACGTTTTTCTTAGTTGCGAGTGAAAATAATCAGTGCGGTTTCCAGAAGAATAGCTTGGCTGTGCATTTACCCCCAAGTGTTTGTATTCATGGACTTCGCTGATGACGTGACTCCCAAGGGTAAAGGTACGTTGAGCTTTCAATGATGACCTCTTAGTTTCATTAAAAACAATGACTGTACATTTTGAAGGATTGTACTGGAAACGCCACCTACAAGAGTAGTTATAACAAATGTCTATCATATTCTGTAAGCTCTTGATTGACAGAGATAGAAGAAGCATGTCATCCGCAACTGTAGGTGCGCATACACTTATATGACCTATTGATAATCCATAAGATGAATTTTGTAGTTCTGAGATAAGATCGTTAATATAAATGAGATAGAGAAATGGGGACCAACAGCCACCTTGCCTAGTACCCTGCAAAACTGGGAACCAATCAGATATATGGCCATTTATCAGTACACAACTATACATGTCTGAGTGCATAGCGGCAACTGTGAGCCACAGTTTGTGAGAGATACCAAGTAATTAAAGCTTGTACAGTAGTCCAGAGTGCCACACACGGTCAAAGGCAGTCATTGTATCAAAATAACAGGCATACAATTTACTTTTATTTTCTTTGCAGAAATATTCACATTCTTTTACCAAATATGACGTCATATTGCATCCCAGTCCTTGTTGGAATCCACCCTGTAAGGGATTAATAGGTGTATTTACTTCGGATTGGAGCATGCGAAGTAAAACACGTTCATACAGTTTGAGTATACATGAGGATAATGTAATGGCTCTGTAACTTTTGGGATCGCTTCTACGCTTATTACCACCTTTGTATAAGGTAACAATATATCCCCTTTTTAAGTCTAATGGGACATAAGACATATTGAACATCAAATTGAAGAACTTGGATAAGATATCTACTATGAATGTTTTACCATACATCAGATGTTCATTGTAAACTCCATCCAATCCGCACATTTTGCCACCTTTTAATTCTGTAATGCAGTTTTCAATATCGTGTGTACTAATGTCGTCACACTCCACAGACTGATGAGGCTTCTTTTTTAAGTCATTTACTATATTCGTGATATTGACGTAAAATTCTTTGTCATAAGATGGATTCTCTACATCACTATATAGGGTACTAAAATAACTCCCCCATGCTGTGGTAATTTCTGACCGGTCACGCATCATTTTACCATCAAAGGTCATTTCACTGCCATGTCGTGGGGAGTTCCTTCTTTTATTAAATAATTTCCAAAATAAATTGCTATCTACACATGCAGCACGATCTAGTTCTGCATTTAATTTAGTGAGAAAAGCATTAACTACATGTCTGTGATGCCTGCGAAACGCGCGTTTCGCGTCTTTATATTCTTTGTAGTATATGGAGTTGTCCCGAGGTTGACCCTGTACGATCCATGATTGCCGTTTAGTTTTCATCCGCGCATGCTGATCTTTAAGCGACTGGTCCCAATAAGGTTTGTAATGCTTATTTATTTTTGTTTTAGGAATGGCGCTGTCTGACGCATTTACAAGAGACCGTACAATAACGGTATATAGCGTATCGATACTCGATGTATCGTGATGAAGCGTACAGATATAGAGCTAACATTTCTTTTGATCAGCTCTACACATTGTTGTAACTGTACATTAGATACCTTATTCCATTTGATAGGACGAAATGGCGTTTCTTTTGGATGTATGTGTTCTATACACAGTTGCATGGTAACAATAATAGGCCTATGTGTCGACACATTTAAACAATCGTCATCAAGAATGTGACAAGAAGAAACCAAGTCTACACATTCGTATGGTACAACAATGTGATCAATCATGGACTGAGAGCGATCATCAAATGATACAAACGTAGATTGGGCTCCGGTACATAAAGGTAATGTATTAACGGCTACCATACAATTGTCGTTAAATAGGGCACCAACCGCGCAACTTCTAGCATTACTTGCTTTTATAAAAGATTGCCCCTGTAAGTGTGAGTTAAAGTCGCCCATAAGCACCAGTCGGCCTCTCTGGGAATACATGGATATAATGTCCTGTAAAATCTTTAAATGGTCACGGTACCTTGCTATGGAATGGTTGCTACATGGAGTATAGACCTGTATGACATACAAGAATTGTTCTTTACTAATCTGCACCTGAATACCAATAATGTTGTCAGTATTGAAATCAAGGACATTGATATAATGATCCCACCTTCTATGCCATAATAACGACACTCCGCCCTTAGAAGAGTATTTGTTAGTTGCAAGGGTGCCATTTTCATCATTCTTGGTAGTATTAGCATAATTACAGTGTATGCTATCCATAAATGTGATATTATGGGCTTTTAACAAAAGGCTGTAACTAACAAAAATGTGCATAAATATCAATCACGACTCGTCTCTTCTGCAATGTTATTTGTTTGTTGTCTCTATTGAGACATATATTTAGAAGTAATCAATGAAAGTATTTGATAACTCAATGGAGAGAGATCAAAGAAACACAAGTGTGCTGTTCTATCATTTAATCACAACTGTATTGTACATGCGGAGGTCGCGACAGTTATAAGACTCAGTACAGTGAGCATGCGCAACATTTGGAACTGCAATGTATAGTCTTTTGTCAACAAAGCCAAATACATTGCATATTTCTGTGGTTCATATCAATAAGTGATCGCAAAATGACTTCCATTAACCGAATTTCGTAAAATTTAAATCAGCGCACGCTTGCTTTTATGGAAAAAACATAAATAAAAAAAGCGGTAGACGGAAATGCAATGTGTTTGTTATTTTGTGATAATACCTACTATTTAAATATAATTTTAACCCTTTTGGCACCGGAC
Source organism: Sinonovacula constricta (assembly GCA_007844125.1). Lineage (NCBI taxonomy): Eukaryota > Metazoa > Mollusca > Bivalvia > Cardiida > Solecurtidae > Sinonovacula > Sinonovacula constricta. Next base: position 48,094,799 of record CM017567.1, on the reverse strand, counting down.
CTGGTAGCGCAATCGGTAGAACGTCTACCAAAGTCGTTAAAATGGTAGTAGTATATCTCCGTTGCTAACACTCAGGCAAATATAAAGGTAGTGCACGACTGGTAGGCCCAGTGTTATGATACATGTGTAATGGGACTGGGTTGCTATACACAGTGAAGGCAGCACTGTATCTGCTTCAAGTGGACACCGTCTCAAGATAACTGAAATAATGTAGGTGGGACAATAAACCCATATCAAACAAACATAACCACTTTGACAAAAAGAAAAGGTGAACCCGGGGCCTGCCGTACCTGGAGCCGACGCCCTATCGATTGCGCAACCTGGTCCGGTATGCAAAAGTCCTATGCTAAAACAGGGACTGATCCAACATTGAAAAATGCGGTAACACCAAGCAATTTCGGTGGCGTGTTCATGCGATGTGCGCTCTTAGACTTTAGTCTTAATTCGATACATACATTAAATAACTTAAACTACATTTCCATAGTGAAAAGGAATTTAATGGCCCATGGGACATGATACAGACTGCGTCAGAAGTTTTACTTACTACAATACCAAACAGAACAAAACTATTGTCGTCTTGTCGTGCAACTTATTATAACCTAGACCTATGAAAATTTTAATAGATTAAAACCCAGGTGATTTTTAAATATTCAGAACAAATTATTATATAAGCTTTCGAAGGATTGTATTTACCTGTGATATTTGAAACACGATTATATGCTTTTTTCCACTAACGTTTGGTAATGTGCCCATTCACTCGTAGGTTATTGTGTATTTTTGCTTCTAAAATTGAAAATATTTTAAGAATAAAGAAAAACATATTCAATGCACCATTATGACTAAAAGCGACGTTTCATGACGTTTCATATTTGACCAATGTGTTTTAATGTGTCTTCACCGGTCTGAATGGCCTTTGGAAATTTTGAGAATGAATACAGTGGTTGGGCTACTTGAAATCCAGTATAGAACTAAGTATAATAAAACGAAACCTGTTTTTTAAGTTTGTGTGCTTTAACGCACAATGTATCGCGGTTTCGGGTTAAGATGTATGATCTAACTCCCTGAGTATCGCAGTTTCAGGTTCAGATGCCTGATTTAACGCCCGATGTATCACGGTTTCTGGTTTAGATGCGTGAATTAACGCCCCATGTATCGCGGTTTTGGTGTTCAGATTCGTGATTTAAATCCCAATGTATCGCGGTTTTTGGTTCAGATGCGTGGTTTAGCGCTCAATGTATCGCGGTTTCGGGTTCAGATGCTTGATTTAACGCCCAATGAATCGCGGTTTCGAGTTCAGATGCGTGGTTTAACGCCCGATGTATCATGGTTTCGGGTTCGGATGCGTGATTTAACGCCCAATGTATCGCGGTTTTTGGTTCAGATGCGTGGTTTAACTCCCGATGTATCACGGTTTCGAGTTCAGATGCGTGATTTAACGCCAAATGTATCGCGGTTTCGGGTTCAGCTGCGTGATTTTACGCCCAATGTATCACGGTTTTGGGCTCAGATGCTTGAAAACATGAGTACAAAATCCATACAGAAGGCCGATGTCTCGAACCATAAAAAGGTCAAACAATTTTTATTTTATGTCATGTTTGTCCTTTTCTTTTTTTATCACTGGCTTTGAATGGTAGAGGAGAAAAAGTCAGCCATGAAGAGTGATGTCAGGCGAAAAAATGATTTTATGGATTTATTTCTTTTATACTTCATGTTACATGTAAACTGAGTGAGAAATATTTAAAGTTGTTCCGCTGACGCGACTACATGACACAGATAGTCTTTTCTTGGTTCACCGTCGTCTGTGTGCTCCACTGTTCTCCTAGCCAGATGCAGTTAGTTCGTGCATAACGCTGTGGATATAAAGACGCACGCGTACTGGTTATTAACATGATATGTAAATCGTAAGTAAGTGAAAAAAGAAAACACCATTCATACTATGTGCTTACATCCAAACTGTTTTTCACCCGTCTAACAACTTTCACATCGCTTTGATTTAAAACTGCTATATAAGTATGTGGTCTGCCTGATTTCTCTCCCAAAATCAAAGCCCAGATCAAGTCTAGACATCATGAAACAAATCGCCAGTACTAAAAGTGCCCCCAGTGCGCTCAAATATTTGTTACGGTGTTGCGAATCAGACTCACTGATTAACCAAAGAATAAGTTCTATTTGGCTTTACAAAAAATAACGGTGGCAACACTTATGATTTTGTAGAATTGTAGCTTTACACAAAGGAAGTCGCCGACAGTCTCCACCCCGACAAAAGTAGATCTTAGGAGATCGATCTGGTGCAAAACGATAAGCAACTCACACAGCTAGATCTTTGTAGCAAAAGGTATGTTAGGATGTTAAAACTAGATGTGTACGAACTTTTTAATGCAGAACTTAAGGAATTACAAACTTACGAATGAAACCCTGATCGCGCAAGAACATAAGCAATAAGCTATGATAACCACAGTTCCTGCAACGCTTTGATTACTGATTATGCGACCGTGTCCATTTCCGGTGGCTAACCGCGCATTAATATCATCGGGCAGCATCTTAGCAGCAGATGGTCTTATGATAAAACAATAACAGCTCCTTTTTGATTTAAAAGTCTAGAATATCCTTGAAGTCTGACCATACTCACGCCGGGGCAAATATTGTACACATAGTGGCTGGAAGGAACTGAGAGAGATGTTCTTGGCAGAAGACGATAAATTCCTCCTCGGTAGTCCCGCTGAACCCCATATCGTGTATCGCCTGAATGGCCTTTTGCAAATTATCGTCTGCAAACAGAAGGAAACAATGTGCCATTTGTCATTTATTTAAAGCAGTATACTGGACCTTTAAACGAATGCTCAGAGTTAAAGAAAGCTTTGGTCAAAATTCAATGACACACAAAAGTAAATTTCTGTGTCTACGCATATAAGAAGATAATAAATCTTTAAACATATAAGAATTTGTATATTTTTAGAGTCTTTAGGTTTTAATCAAGATTTAATTTCCATTTAATTAAACAGGTCTTATTCACTAATGTAATTAAAACAATGACAATTAGAATGGAGAAAAGAAAAGAAATGCGGTCAGTGCATTCGAGTGCTTGAGGTTTTATTTATATATTGTTTGCTCATGGACAGGGTAGTTTGCTGATCTGTCTAGACAAATATACAAACGTATAACTTGCCCATAGTTGTGTTGTCATATTTTGTGTAGATTAACAAATAAGTCGCTTTTGACGCATTTTTTTTTTTTTTTTTTTTTTTTTTTTTTTTGCTTAGAAATTTGAACAGCGTAAGATCATCGTTTGTCTTCATTTTTCGTTTGCATTTTTGTTAAAATCCAATATTACACAGAAAAACTTTGCTAGAACACAAAAATGTTTTCTTCAAAATGTAATGAACACAACCTACTGCGTAAGTCGGCACAACGGCTTTCATTTTATTTCGGATCATAGCTGCCGATCTACCGTTCACAAATTTACCTCGGTTTCTTATCCTTAGAAAATTGAAGAAAACCGACATCGGTCTGATCAAAAGGTCATACAAAACGTAGACAACAAGATTCAAAGTCACACCCAAATAAACAATGTCGCATCTCTACCACATCTTAGCAGCCTAATTAGTACAGTGATCGATTGACAAACTGTTCGTCTGTATCCGTCGCAGGTCACGCTGACCGATGATCAAAATGTGTCATCACAAGGGAGACATACGGGAGACATATTTACGCGTACATGTAAAGTCGCCTTTTAACCTCCAAAAGCATTGCGAAACAATCGGTTACTAAAGAAAGCGTTAGCACATGTTATTTTTATAATTTTAACGGAAAGAAAAAAAAAGTGTTTTAGTAAAAGTGACATTTTCACTTTAAATGACCTTCATTAGTAAACTGACAGAAAAGTTCTCGGTTGACTTTTTTTTTTTTACTTTTTGTTTTACTTAATTTCATTCCGACATCAGTATTTGGAACCTTGTTGTCCCAAACTGAATAAAATTGTTGAGAAACTGATGAAGTGATTTAATTTTGTTTTATTGTTTTATTTTTAGCACACAAGATGTTAAGCTAGTTACAGCTTGTAAGGCTGACTCAAGCTAAGTGTTTTTCGGTAAAATAAAAGAAATAAAACACAACTGTCAGTGTGACGTCGGCTAAATGTAAATTGGCCTAAAAACAGACAAAAAAAAACAGAATTTTGCATTTAACTTTAATGGGGATAGTGAAATTGTCAACTATTAAATATTACCTCCGGTATTGCGTTGTGTAATATTCAAGTTCTCAAGTCGACATTATCTACTATCACCCTGACAACCATGTTAATTATATAATGTTACTCTAAGATAATCTTTATTGTTCGAAAAAGTTAATATTGTTGTTCGAAGTTACTCGTGAGCTCTGTAAAACCGGTTTAAGCACCTAAGTCGGCCCATTCGCTGACTGACCGTTTCAAGGCGGTAACAGTTGGGTTTACTCATGTCGCTTCATTAAAAAAAGGCTTACGTATTTCACAGCTCGGGTTCAAAAAACATCTCTTAGACATTTCCCCTCTTCTAGGTGCCGCGAATACTGCTGACACTAGACACACGGCAACCAGCAACAGAACACGTGACGTCATCATCCTGAGTCGTCTGTGGAAATGGGATCAATCTATATAGACTGTGGCATCACTAACATGCCCTAGTCCTTAGACTAATGTATATAGAAAAATAGATCACACTTATCAACGAAACAACAGCAATAGCAGTAAACTATTGATTCAGAAAACAAATGTCATAAGAATCGAGAATATAGACGCTTAATATGCTGCTAATTTTCCTTCTCCAAATACACGCCATTGGAAGAGAACAAACATAGAGATATTGAAAAATATAACATGTTAATTGAAACAAATAAAACAATTTATAAACGAATAAAATTGACCACGCATATTTTAACAACATACTTCGAGGGGCGCCCGTGGCGTAGTGGTAGAGTCGCCGATTTGTAACTCCTCTGACTGCTTAGCTACTTACTGCGTGGGTTCAAGTCCCGTTCGAGGCGAAAAACTTAATATGAGAAGGTCTTCCAGGTGTCTTGCGGTGCACCGGTGGTTTTATCCATGTCATCCCGACATGTGTCGGGTCTTCCTCAACCAAAAAGCTGGACGTTGCTACAATGATCAAAAATGGTCAGTGCAATGTATTTAAAAAAAACCACAACAACCAAAATACTTCATGTTATAAGCACGCGAGTGTATATCTTCTAGTTCTTACCTTAAGGTCAGCTGTTTAGAAGTAATTCAATGTGTGTGTGTCGGACTGTTGTCTTATCTTTACATGTTGAAATAGCCCTGGTTTTGGTCAGTTAACAATTACTTGCATGGAGGAAATACAGGGTCACGGGGTGATAAGACGTACTTTTACAAAGGATCACGAGGAGGGGGGGGGGGGGGGGGCACTCTCTGAGTCTGTATATTTTATACAATGTTTGATTATTTTTATATTATCTACAAAATAATTGACATGTCTCAAAATCAAATACTTCTACTTTCTTTAATATTGTGTATTTGAAATACAAAAATGGTAACCATTCTTTCTCTATCTTTAAATTTTCTTTTTTCTCACTTTTAGAGCATAAGACCGGTTCCAAAATACCCACACAGTAATCAAATCGTTGATTGGTAAACATCTTCAGGCGACAGAGACCAAGCGTATTCTTCGTGTATTATATTTCACTTTGCACAAACGCGCATACATTATTAAACCAATAATTTTATTTTTAATTAAAATGTCACCGCTGATGATTCGACCGGTCGCAATAGCTCAGGTGGTAGAGCGTCGGCTTGTGGATCGGGACGTCGCGGGTTCGAACCATGGCCGGGTCAAACCAAAGACTTTAAAGTTGGTAGTAGAGGCTTCCTTCTTAACGCTCAGGGCTAAGTGGAAAGCATTACGCTTGACTCGTCGGTGTCAATATAATTGACCGGCCGGGTTCAGTCCCTGGGCACCTCATAAGTGCCCTGTGCTATAATGATAGAAATGTCGCTGCACAGTATCGGCAAAAATGCCGGCAAATCCCATACCATTTCTGATGATTCGAACACAAACATAGTTAAAAAAGTGTCTCAGTTCCAGAAACTTACCAGCGTAATATAAATTACATGTATGTACCAACACTTTTACGAGTATAACGTGTAGTTTAAATAATATATGTACAAACTCTCTTTCGCGTATAACCTACAGGCAATATAATATATGTATCAATACTCTTTTAAGTATAACCTGCAGGCAATATATGTATCAACAGTCTTTCTTTCGCGCATAACCTTTAGGCAATATAATGTGTTTACCAACACTCTTCCGAGTATAACCTTTAGGTTAATTGATATACGTAGCACTTTATTTTGAGTATAACCTGTAGGTTATATATTATATGTACCAACACTTTTCGTGTATAGTATGTAGGCAATAAAATATATGTATCAACTCTCTTTCGTGTATAACGTGTAGGTTTTATGATATATGTACCACTTTCTTTCGAGTACAACCTGTTGGTTATATAACATGAACCAACAATTTATCAAGTATAACCTGTAGGCAATAGAATTTATTTATCAATACTCTTTCGAGTATAACCTGTAGGTTATATGATGTACGCACCACTTCCTTTTGAGTAGGTAATATTGTATATGAATCAACACTCTTTCGAGTATAACCTGTAGGTAATACATCGTATATTGACTTGACTAAGCCTATGCATATATATATATATATATATATTTATACGTTAATACTCTGACCTAGGATAATGACGTCACGTGTTGTGTTCCTTGTTGCTGTGTGCCTAATGTCAGCAGTTATCGCGGCCCCGAACAGACGTGTGTTCAATCGGAACTCCTCGGGTAATTCCGTCATCGGGACAACCATCCCTCGGATGTATCTGGTGCAATGATACTTCACGATCGTTTTGTTCGCCGGAAGTCGGAAGAAGAATATGCCTAAAATGTAGTTCGCACAAAACAGTAGCATCGTTTGACAGCTGCATGTCTGCTGAGCCGGGTAAATTAAACCTTGGTGATTTAAAATTGAAGCTGCCACAAATTGAAGTTTAACAGGCTTCATAATGTAGTGAGCTGTTATCCGAGCTGCCATCTTTGTTTAGACGTCTTTCACAAAAGCAGTCCCATTTAGGGAAATGGCCGAGGTGATCCGACTACCTACATACATCCGAGAGATGATTCGTGAAATATCCGAGGTGTTCCGATTGTCGAGAGTTGTTCAAGAGGTGCTTCATTAACCCAAGCTGTATTCCTTATTGTGTGTGTTAAATGAAGCGCCAATTTTTAACAGTTTGAAAGTCTTCTGCAAAACTATTATATACAAGAATACCGTTGATGCGACACAAACGATGAATACTAATTAAAAATATTTTTACATACATTTTAAGCTGAAGTAAAAATTAATATTTATCTGTAAACAGTACACATTAATTAGAAATATGATATTAGGCACTACCTACAAGATTTAGCTGAAGGCTTAATCAATATTTATATGTATTCAACAAAATTCTATGTTAGTTACCAGGGAGAGATCTATGGGGGAATTGCGGATGCACCCCCACCCTCCCCCCACCAACCAGGTAAAAGGGTAGAGTTGTTAAAACACATACACGTAAGCTAAAAAAACTAAGACTAAGCTTTTAAAGTAAAGATTGTCTGTTGGCTGCTTAGATCAAAGTTAGGGCCCCTAACTGTGTATAATAATATATCTAGTATTTACCGCGATAAAGTTGAATAGAACTTGATTCATATCCCCCACCCGACCAAAATTTTCTGGATCGGCTCCTGTTAGTCACAAAACTATATTGTTTAGACAAATCAATAAAACCTTTGCGCTGTTTGTATTTAAAGTTATCAGATCTTTCATTTAAACGATAAAAAAACAACAACAATATGGGACGATGGTGGCCGAGTAGGTTAAGTTGCCTGCTTGCAACTCCCTTGGCCCCTAATTATGAGGATTCCAGATCCTGTCTAGTAAAAAAAGAATAATGTTTGAGAATGATGTGTTCCAGCTGATGCGCAATGAGGTGGTTGTACCCATTACATATGTCTTACCTGACCAATAAAACTTGATGCTGTGGATAATGATCACTTTTTTAATAAGCAAGGTAATATGTCTTTGTAGTTTAAAAAACCCACACACATAACAACACATCCAGTCTTGCTCAGTTTGTCATGACGGATGATGCGTAACAATAACATCTTGTTTCATTTTTTTCCTTAAATAACATATGTAGTGACGGTTCCGATCAATATATTTTAGTTAAAATGTGAAGCTGTTAGTGTTGTTGTTGTTTTTTCCAAGGAAAAAAAAAGAAAATCATTTAGGTTTTGTTAAATGTTAAACTGCGACACAAACGACTTGCATGAACAGGACTTTTGTAAACATTTTATTACCACAATCGGGGCACCCGTGGCCGAGCGGTTAGAGTAACTGACTTGTAACTCCTCAGCCTCTTACCGCGTGGGTTCGTGTTCCTGTGCGGGCGAGAACTTGCATGTGGGGAAGTTTTCCAGCTAACCTGCGGTGCGTCGGGGGTTCTACCTTACATAAGTCTGTGGTCTTCCTCCTATAATAATTAGCTGAACGCCGCCAATATGACCATAATTGTGTCTATGCGACGTAACAAAAAAAAAAAAAAACCAAAAAAAACAAAACAACCACAGTCAATAAATGATTTTGTTTTTTTTCTCCCACAATTCCTGGCCCAACCGGAAATAACTAGAACAGAACTTAGGATGTGTCAAAAGGTAAACAGATTTTGGATTGTGTTTTTCGTTGTTTTTTTCTAACTTTCATGTTGTATACGTGTTCTCTATATGCGGCCTTCACCCGATTGGCCATGCCAGTCGGCTTTCAGCCCGTACTATTTCGGTATTGATGCCACTCAATGGTATAAAATCCACAAAACAAAATTACAAATACATGTTTAAGAAATTTAATGTCAATTTCAATTACATTTTTTGGACAGATGTAATTTACTTACATTACTTTTCACATATAATGATGGCCCTTGGATGGATAAATGGTGTAAAGTAAAAAATGCATATGTTTTTCATATGAAAAATATTTCAAATGTAGTTTGCTTGGAGTAAAATGTAGCAATGCAGATACTTTTTCTCACGTCTTTCAATGATATTTCAAGGACCGTCTGATATTGAAATAATATCTCTTTGAAAAAAGAATCATGTAGAAGTCCAAAATGTTCGTGACCTACTATCTCGCGTTGAACTTTGATAAGAAGGTCACAATATGTTCTTGTTATTCGGTCCCTGACCTGTTTGAAAAGGCAATTCTATTGCTAGACAAGCCATTGACCAGTGGGTCATTCTGTAATTGATATAAACACATTGTAAAGTTTCTTTGCTACTTCGTTTCATTTATTTTTCCTGCAGTATTTCCAAAGAAGTATAAAGAAACCGGAAGAGAAATAAAACCCCGCCCTTACATAGCTACAGTTAGTTTTTTAATGTTCGTGGACAGTACTAGAGAAGCTAAATATCCTGCATAAGCAGCTATGATATAAGCCCATTTTTTTCAGACGGTATCAATGCTAGCTTTACTATGTTCCACATATTATTATACAATGTTTGGACACTTATGGGTGTATTGTACTGAGATCGACATTCGCGAATTAAGACTGTAGCCTCAGGCTTCGCAAAATAAACTCTCCCGCCATCTGCAATCTTCAGCCATTATTCCACAAGAAAGAGCACGGATGTGACACATCCGAGGCGCCGTAGAGGACATGTGCTGTAAACAAGAACATGACTATCCAGCGGTCTAAACAAACTATTTATAGTGTCGATTAATTACAAAAATAGAGTAACGTGCCGTAATACTGATGGGAGCTAAACTATTTGCTACGTTGTTTTGTTTCTTGTAGTCTGCTTTATCTGTAATTACAAGCTGCATTGCTGACATCGGCATACTCGGTTTCTTTTGTTAAACACGACCTCGCCAAACGGCTGCGAATTCCTATTAATGCCCGCTACCTGTTATAATTGCAAGCTGCACTTTATTGTCGCCAGCTACACTGTTGTAAAAACGGGGCACTCCGTTCTTTTCTCCGAAAGGGGCTTCGCCGAACAACTGCGACATCGTGTTATTGACTGCTACACTATCTTTCTCCTTAAAAATGCATTCCTTAGGGGCACTCCTCTCAAAAGCGGCGCCAATAATATAGGCGACGCGCTCTAGCGCGCTGACACTAAAGTAAACAAATCGCTTTAAATCGTAATTGAGCTATATTTTTATACTAACCCCGAGTTTCTGGTAATGGCTCATTTATATATATATATATATATATATATATATATTATTTTTATAAACTGATACAGGACAAGATAATATGCAATACAAGAAGTGATAAGGAATAGGTTGTTATATAAGATATACTTAATTACAATGACACATGTTATGTCATTTGTTCTGATGCAATCAACACATGTTTAATTACACGTAAAAATATGTGTACTATGTTTAAATCCCATTATTACGAGACAAATCAAAACGCACCGCGAAAATAAAAATGTCGGTGCCTATGACGTCAGTAAAACAATAAAAATATTTATGTTTGATATCTCTATTGAACATGGAGTTACAACTGTAAATCTATCGAATTTGTATTTATAAATAAATAAAACGAAAATTTGTAGTGAATATAAGAAATCTGTTTAAACTTCTTTGTTGCAAAACGTTTCGACCATTGGCCTTCTTCAGGTTATAATGTTACAACAAGTGTACATTTTTTTCACATAACACATAGAGGAAATAATCATTGTTTGTATGATGTCATCGACGTCGCCAATGACGTTTGACGTCGCGCCATTCCCACAGAGGCTTTTTGCGCCAACTTTCTTAAAGTCATTTTATATTCTAAGCAAAATAAAATTATATGACAGACTATGGAATCTAATTTACATTATACAAATCGGGTGACTGGTAACATGCAATGTAAACACTTTGTTCAATGAATAATTACTTGGACTTGGTGGATTCATTTAAATGTTAGTAAGTTTTATTCTACAATAGGCTCATATCAGTTTTCGAGTTTATGCCGTCTGGTAATTTTGTTCCTAACTGTTTGATCCATGATAACTCTCGAAGCTTACGGTAGTATTTTGATTCTTATATCCTTTCCAAAAGGACTACACATACACTGACTTTTGAGTGACCCTTTTGACAAAAATAGTTTGGAACCACTTTGTCCCTTTTTAGTCTAAAATCTGCCTCATGTTTCTCGTAGCCTCATGTTCCTCGTATCTTTCTGCTATCACTATTCACTATCCCTAAATGGATACAAAAAAAGAAAATTTGTAGGACGAAATAATCCTTAGAATTTACTGACTGCAAGATGGGATATGTTTATATTGTGCCGCTGTCAAGTCAGCGATATTTGAATTCCTTTAAATAATTGTTTTGTTGTTTCTTTATTTTAGCACATCTACCAGATGTCATCCGTCTCATGCATGAGATGGGGTTTACTTGAACTACCAACGAGGAATTCACAGCCTTCTGTTTAGAACATCTCTCTCAGTATATTGTATCCTCTCAGTGTAGTATTGCCGCTCCATTGTAAGTATGGTTTGTTTACACAGAATAATAATGTTATTTTCTAGGTCTAGAGATTTATTATCTTAGATATCCGCTGTTAGTTTGACCACAAATTATTGACAATTCATTGCCGTGCAATATTAACCATCAAAGAAAAGAACATAAGAAACAAACTTGCAACATTCATAGGCCATTACCTTGAACTGTAAAATTATGGTAAAATTAGTATTTTGCTAAATCTTCTTCTGTTCCAATACAAGCTTCTATACGTCTGGGCATACTTTGGACGAGAGAAGTTAGAAAATAATGGGTTATACTGTCCCAGTATTGTTCCATCACAGCTTTCATATTCAATATTTTGTAATCTTTTCTGATTTATATTGTTCTTCATTATACACCAAATGTTTCCAATGCGGTTAATTAAGATCCGGACTATAACTTGGTCAGTCGAGTTGGGTCACGTGATTGTCCTTAAACCACCTTATGGAATGCCTTGTGTTTCGGGACGTTGTCCTTCTGAAAAACCCATTCATTTCAACACATGTGCTGTAGGGAACAAATGTCCTTCAAGGATGTCGGTGTATATGTTACTATTCATGTTATTGTCAAATATGCAAATGGTGGTACCAAGTGCAGATACCCCATCCCACACCTGAAGCTGTACTTTGGCCGTTGGAACAAGGGTCTCTGTTCAGATAATGTAAATTAACCCTTACAGTCTCTTTACAAACTTGTTCAGTTCCTATTTTGATAAACTCAGTTGTGATGTTCTGAGTGCTCATGCGTCAGCTCATGGAAGCCGTAATCTCCAGTCTTATTCTGTCACCAGCTCAAGGCAGTTGTGTATTTCGTGGCCTATATGCTCCTTTTTGTAGCTAAAACTATCATTTCTTTGATCCAATGATATGATGTACTTTAGATAGAGGAACATCTGCTCTTTCAGACAAACCTTGTGCTGAAGTGATTCCATATTCACATAATTCATAGACAATCTTTCTTTTTTCTTGAGCTGACATTTTGACAGTGACCTCCAAATAGCAGACGCCATTTGTTTACCAAGGAAGATTACTCTAATTGACTCAGTTTAGTATGAGGAGGACTTCTCCCTTGACCCTTTGTACCCTTACATGACCATGTATTGATGGGTACAAAATATACGAAAACAATTTTAAGAACGAAAAGTTCTAATAATTTTTGGTCAAGCTATATTATCAGTCTTTGTATATGTCACATTATTGTTGTTACATACACCAATCAAACCTCGACATGCACATCTTTTCGTGAGTCCAAACACATGACCGAAACATGAAATGTCCCTTTTATCTTTTAAATGCCCCGAACAACCTTAAAAACTGTGGCATTTGTTGTGTATACGTGATAACAGGTACTTTTTGTACATATATAAAACGTGAATACGTTCAGTAGGATTTACTAAGCAAGTATTTCATCAGAAATATGACTTCAAACAATTCCTTTTTTGAATATTTTAAGTTGGAATGCACGCATGACGTTTGTGTTTTAGTTGAAATACTGCTTATTGGTTTGAATGTTATATAGTAAGTGGACATTTTGACTTTAACTATACAGTCATTTTTGGAGGACATGTACGCAGTATATGTTACGGTGCCAGTGTAAACACGACGTTTCATCTGGCGTCTTCTTGTTTTGATGGTGAAACATGGTTCCGGCGATCATTTAACAAAGATGTATGCGATACTGTCCGTTACCGACAATGGTAGAAAACGCACAGTGCCGTTGTCTGCTTACACAACACATGATTGAGATTATAAGAAAAGATGTCAACTGGTCTCGTTTCTCGAAAAATAACATTCTCTTGATATTCGCTACATAAAAGGAAGAGTTGTATATTGTGAGAATTAAGGGTTCATTAAACCCAAATGTCACTTTCCACCTGTTGTAACTGTATCAAAACTGACAAAAGCATTGTACACAATCCATCCGACTGATCATGCCAGTGAATAAACTTTAACATTGTCACATGGTGACGCTTCGACCTGGGTTTGAATCAGTAAATTTGCCGGCCCTGGTGGCGCAATCGGTAGAGCGTCGGCTTTAGGTACGGGAGGCACTGCGTTCGATTCCGGAGCGCGACATACCAAAGTCGTTAAAATGGCAGTGATAACACTCCCTTGCTAACACTCAAGCAGATATAATGGCAGTTCCACGACTGATTGGCCCGGTGTCAGGATAATGTGACTGGGTGTGGTATCATGCCAGGTGTTAACGGCATGCTATTCACAGTGATAGCAGCACTTTTTCTGCTTTAAGTGGACACCGTCTCCAGATAACTGCAATACTGTTGGTGGGACGACAAACCCAATTAACAAACATAAGCAAATCATTAAATTCCATGTTACTGGAAAACAAATATAACTTGACCTTTGACCGTCTCAACAAGTATTATGATATTTCAGTACCTTTTTTACCCCAACCCCCAATTTTCATTATTTAAAAAGATGTAACAATAAGCGATAACTTAAGACGTGTTGTGCTTTTGAAGAATTAAATTATTGTTATTATTTAGAAACTATTAAGGGTGATTAGGCTGTTTTTTTTAAACTTTGAGTGCAACTTAAAAAGAATTTTTACACGGAAATATTTTGTTTCTTTTCAAAATAAAGGTCTTGCCTAAACTAAATAGAATATTTTTCTGGTGTAATATTGATTTTCTTTCAATTCTTGTTCAGCAAAAACAAAATTAGCACTTAAATCTAAATATCACCTGTATCATGGGTAAGGACCACAGAGGTAGAAATATAAGCGCTTCAAACCAGTCTCGCTGCTGGGGTATCTATTAAGCGACGCGGTTAAGGCGGCTTCCCGATTTGCGCGGTTAAGCTACGATCACCGTGGCCGGTGTACGGATGGGTGACCGTTGGAGAAAGCCAGCCTGCGTTACATTGGTTGCATCAGCGAGATAGTCAGCTGCCAGATTGAAGTTGGTTGCCCAGGGAACTTCCCAGGCCAAGTCTCGAAATCTCGGGACGAGACTTTTCGGAGGAGGAAGAAATGTAACGACCGCAGAGGTAGAAATATAAGCGCTTTAAACCAGCCTCGCTGCGGGGTTAACTCATTAGCGACGCGGTAAAAGCGGCTTCCCGATTTGCACGGTTAAGCAACGGCCACCGTAGCCGATGTACGGATGGGGGATCGTTGGGGAGCGCCGGCCTGCATTTCAATGTTTTGTCAGAATAGTTGTAGCTCACTTATAAAATAAATTTTTTATACTTAATCTCCGGCCGAAACTTATGCTTAGATAATTGAAAATGTCTTGAGCGTTCCTCTATGTAAAAATGTGTCGGATGCACATTCATTAAATACTAATTTATTAACTAAATACACACAAAATAGACATTTTTCTCCTAAATATTAGCATTTCAGGTCACTAAAATACGCATTTATTATTCAATTTTAGATGTGATTTTTTTCATTTCGAAATTAAGGATTTATCGAAACAACAACAACACACAATAAATATGTTATGGCAGTTTTGACGTATTTCAATATTGAAAGACAAACAAATTTACATATTTGATGAAGATGCAGCTAAATATTTTATGTCAATGAGGCACGAATGTTTAATTACAATTTATTGTTGTTTCGGATGATTTTCACTTTGAAAGTTGCAAGCAAAGAGTATTTGATGCAATTACGAAGCATTATTTCCAAATACTATTATTCCAACAATATACTTATAAATATTTTCGTTTTGAAGATATTCCAAGCTAAACTGTAAAATATGGTTTAAAGTAAAAATAAAGGTTTATGCCATTGACAATACTTCCTGTTAACATCAACGTGGAAATGGGGTAAGTTGGCGAAATGAAAATTGTCTCTGATATCCGAGGTATTCCAAACAGTAGGTAGTTCCTTTTAGTTGGAATTCTTGGACTTTATCGCCTGTTCTTTTGTCGATATTGCAATTACAGTGAAGTTTCTAACTTTTGCATAAAAAATCTTAAAATTGATTTAAATACTTAACTGTTTTCTCTTTTAAATAGCATATCTCTACAAGTTTTTTATTGGATTTTAAGCTAGGTAAGTCCTTATAGTTGTTCATGATGGTTAACCTGTGTATCACAAGAAAGGCAAAAAAAGTCAACATACACTCCAAAAAGCACAAGCATAAAAAGCGAGTAAAACAAATGAAAGGACCTACTTGCAGTGGGTGATTATTCAGGGGAGACTATTCATCAATGTCTCTCATTGTATATGACTTACTGCTTATTAAAAGGGAAAACACAAACAACACGTTCTCAAGAATAGAATACAATTACTAAAGAAAGAACTCTGGTTCTTAATGTGAATATTATGGATGTCAAGGAAATACCAAGGTCTTCAAGTAAACATCGTTGCCAAGAAAACTGTACATGTCCATCTGTTTTTAAGGCAGATGACATAAGGAAATCAACATTTAATAAATGCTATAAAATGCAATAATGTTGCAATGTCATATTTAATTGTTGCTATGGCATTTATTTATTATTTATTCAGTAGAGTTTGTTGCTAAAAATATGTGTTATCGAATTAGGGCAGATAAATGGAATTATGACTAAAGAGATCTGAAAATACTGTGCAAACGTTATCTCTCTCGTTCTGCTTTTGAAATATCTACCTTTGCATACTATATACAAATGATTTCAAAAAGACTCAGGGTTCCAAAACATATCACTCACTACCTTCTCAATAAAAAAAAAACACAACAGGAAAATAAGTAAGAAGTATTTATTTCAACCATAACATCACAATATAATAATATAATACTAATTAAAAAAACATGAAAAATAATAACCATATATATATATATATATATATATATATATATATATATATATATATATATATATGTATATATAAACATATATATATAAACATAGAAGCATGGAAATGTATTATCCAATCATTATTTATTGTAGTTACATTAGTTAACTTATGTTACGCAATTACACGACTATCACGAAAGTACATATGCACAAACACATTGCAGGGTGCTTCATGATAGCTGAAATCATTTTGTTGTTTTTACACAATGAGATGTATCCCCTTAGGAAGAGGTATAACACTAAAAAAATAGTACCAAGTTTTTTTAGATTTAAGACACTTGATTTTTTTTACAAATTTTCAATGATGCCTATTTACAAAACATAAACAACATATCACTCGATTAAGTTAATGTTGTTTTAAAACAATGTAAAACCATTCCTTTAAAAGCAATCATCTTTATGTTACATGAATGAACCAATCTTGATGGCTTAAATATCTTGAAATGTACAATTAATGTCCATGTGTGATTCTTTTTAGACTTTAATGCTTAGGACATAGTTTTTGTTCTGAACTAAACACTAGAAACTGGCGAATAACACAGGAACGTTTGACGATGTGTGAAAATGTTTTGGAAGTGAACTTAAATCGATTGAGAATTGTTGAGTGGCATAATGTCAACATTTTCACGTTTTGAGTATTCATCAAATAAATTGTATCAATTGTTTGTAATAATATCAGATAATAGAAAACACCACGTTGTGAGACAAGCCAATGATTTTGGTCCTTGTTTTATAGAATTTAACATCATCACACTGATGCCATTTATTCACAGATAGATAAGAACTTAATAAGGAATGCTCATATTGTTTAATTAAAAAGGATACTTATAAAATTATTAGTGTGACAAAAAACAACAACAGTTAATAGATTCAGGGCCTTATTGTAAAAAATACAAGTAATAGTAACTGCTTTTAAATAATTTCAACTATGTTGCTGAGAAAGGTGACATTTTGTCTGTTATAAGTACTCTTTACTCATAAAAATATAGGTTTGAACTGAGATTACAATGTAAATAAAGAAGAATGCCAAATAAGGTAATACTGTAACAAAGTATTATTTGTTATTTTGTGTAATACATCAGATCTGCAACAAACTGCAAAAAATATAAAACAAAAGGTAATGAAGTATACAAAACGTACTTAAAAATGGAAAACAAAGCAAAGTTTTATCAGTTTAAGGAATACATCATTAGACAAAAAAACTAAACCGTGCAGTGGGCATATTTATCACCACTGCTTTAATTTTGTACAAAATCAGAGCATCAGACATTCTTTTTATCATCATAATTATAACCACGACATAACCAGCATGACCATCAACATAATTAATATCATCAATTATCATTGCAGGAATGATGATAATAACAACACTATTAATTAATATTCATTGCTAATTAATATTCATTAACAATACATCACAGCATAATTATTAATATATTAAGCTGTAAACAGCTATACAACAATACCACGAAATGAAATAATAAAAATCATGTTTTATTTTTAATTGTTACATGCATATTATACCAAAAAGGAAGGAAACTTTTGTCTTAGATTAGATCAATGTACCTTCCAAATTGTGTGTTCTTTTGCTCATTTTATGAAATTAAATGTTTTTAGATAAAAATAAATGTTGTTTTTCTTAATTGAAATAAGCATATTATACACACAAAAAAATGGACGAAAACTACTGTCATAGACTAGAACAAGGTACCTCGTAAAATTGTAAACACACAAGCACACAGACATTCATGAACACACACATTCATACTGCACATAAACACAGTAATACACAAACAAAAACTCTTACTTATACATAAAAAGTTATAGAAGAAAAAAGTATTATAAAGAATGCAAAAAATTACCAGTACCTCTATTATATTTTTTTCAATAAGCAAACAAAAACTAAATTAAAAAAATAACAATACACAATATTATTTGTACAAAGTATATGTACCAGCAAAGGTTAATATGTTTATGTTTGTTTGGTTTATTGTCCCACCAACAGTATTTCAGTTATTTGGGGATGGTGTCAACCTGAAGCAGATAAAGTGCTGCATTTACTGTGTATATCATGTCATAAACACCTGGCATAATACCACACCCAGTCACATTATCCTGACACTGGGCTCACCAGTCATGAAACTTCTCTTATATTTGCTTGAGCATCAACAAGACAGCTACTCCACTACCATTTTTAACGACTTTGTTATGTCACTGCCCAGGATCGAACCCACTCTATCGATTGTGCAAAGGTATATAGTCACAAAGACTAGACACGCCAATTACAAAATGAACATTTAACCAATCCACAGCTACCATGAAAAAAAAATATTCCTAAGGACTTCACCAATCAGAGAAAGTAACTCATTGAAAAATATTGCACATGGCCATATGTTACCATTTGGCAGATCCAATAAACCGAAAAATTGTTATAGCACGTTTTTGATCAGTCATTCCACACGATATGTATGATTGGGAATTCTGTTTATACCAGTTTATTTATTCTTTGACCAAATAATACAGTGCATAGATCCTGAATTCAGCTGTTACAAACATCAAAATGTAGTCATCAAAAGTCCATAAAGTTGGAAAAAAAAATATAGAATGTCCAAGTTTGTTTCATGTGATCTAGGTATGCCTTAGATTTCTTTTGCTTTATACACAAAACATAATAGTAACATAACTCACTAAGAAGAACTGCAGGAAATTGTTTTTATAATCAATGTTCTTGCATGTGACAAATCAATCTTTGTCAGGGTTGACCTTTGACCTATCAGAGATAGGGTCAACCTGGCATTATATCAATGTTCTTGCATGTGACAAATCAATCTTTGTCAGGGTTGACCTTTGACCTATCGGAGATAGGGTCAACCTGGCATTATATCAATGTTCTTGCATTTGACAAATCAATCTTTGTCAGGGTCGACCTTTGACCTATTGGAGATAGGGTCAACCTGGCATTATATCAATGTTCTTGCATTTGACAAATCAATCTTTGTCAGGGTTGACCTTTGACCTATCGGAGGTAGGGCCAACCTGGCATTATATCAATGTTCTTGCATTTAACAAATCGATCAATCTTTGTCAGGGTTGACCTTTGACCTATCGGAGATAGGGTCAACCTGGCATTATTGATCAGTTTGTTCATGCTGATTATCTGTGTTAGGAAGTCTGGAACAGAAGCAATGGATGTCAATAAATGTACTTAAAATAATGTTGACTACACAATATATTGATATGTTTTGTAATTTATGTATATACTATTTACAAAAATACATATTTGGTTGCATATTATACACTTATTATCAACTTGTATTTCATTAAAAACTCTCTTAACTGGCCTTAAATTAAACTATACTAATTTGAGGAAGATAAGTTATTTAAGACAAGGATAATGACAATTTTCAATCTTTTCCTCAAAGTTATGTTTGTTTTGTTACATTACACATACACATTTATGGTCATACTTGCAACGTCCAGCTTATTATTGGCGGAGGAAGACCCCAGTCTAATGTCTGGTTAGAACCACAGGTGAACTGGAAAACCTCCCAACATGAAAGTTCTCGCCCCGAATGGGACTTAAACCCACGCCCTGAGGGGCTGAGGAGTTACAAGGCACTGCCTCTTAAGTGCTCGGTCATGCCCCCCTCCCCTGTTAAAGTCATATTTTCATTCCAAGAATACTTTAAACAGGGACATAATGTTATACTTCCTAACTTGTATACACTATTTACCTGAACAGGTTGTGGTATCAGCACATACCAGTGTAAAAATATCGTTAGTAAATATTGTGCGTTAGTAAATATTGTGCCATAATTTCTTTTATAGCTTGAACATAATCTAAACTGAGATTTCTGCACATGCCGCACGAATATTAACAGCAATACCATTAACCAATATTCTAATTAACTATTAATCAAAGCTAAACAAAACATACATAATACTCTTATCAATCATTAACCAATATTCTAACTATTAATCAACGCTCAAGCATACCCATACATCAAAACTCATATCAATAATTAACCAATTTTCTAATTAACTATTAATCAAAACACAAAATTAACCATACATCAATACACTGATCAGCCATTAAATAATATTCTAATTAACTATTAATTTATTTATCATCTCACCAATTTATTTTCGTTGGTACTGGGTTTAAAATGACTGAGACACCCGTGATCATAATTGCATGCTGTTATTTAAGAAAAGTAAATTAAAGTATTTAAATAACAAAATAAGCAACTGCAAAAATGTGATGTAGAATAGTTTTCAGTTGATCAAAAGAAAAAAAAGAGAAAAAACAGTACACACAGAACACATATATCTATTTACAAGTACAAGCAGAACAAAAGTAGACAAAATACTGACAGTTAACAGTTAAATAAGTTAATTTATACATCTTTTCAATTGTACCAGCAGAATATGAAAGAAAGATAAAAAAAACATATTTATTTGCATCTAGTAGATTTTAAATAACCTTATATTGCTACAAATAAAAAAAATGTACAAATAAAAAAAATGCAGTCACCCTTTAGGTTAGTCAAGATGTAAATATACAGTAGATTTTTCAAAGGGGAGAAATGATCAATATTTTGATTTAAGTCAACTAATATAGCCTGTTTTCTTTTGATATAAATTGAAGATAAACCATTTAAATTGAAATACAACTCTTACAAATTGCACACTTTTCTTTTTGGAATCAAACATTAGGAAGAAAATAAACTTTTCTTTCATAACAAGAAAATAAACTTTTCTTTCATAATAGGCACTCTAACATACAAACCAATGTATATCTTATACTTGTATATCTACTTGCAACTAGTGAAAAAGAGTAACCTTTCAAATATTGCTCATCTCTTATTTTCAGGAAGTAAAAGTGATACTAGGCTGCTGTTAGTTGTTGTGGTGGTCTTAGGTGTTGTTCTGGTTGTGGTAGTTGTGGTGTTCGGTTTGACTGTTGTTGTTGTTGTTGGAGCCCTGTAACAACTGACATATTGGAAAACCTGAAGAGTTGTCTGCTCGGAACGACCCAGGAACTCGTAGAAACAGGTGAATCTGGAAAAGAAGGACATTTATACATTGCAAAAGTGCACCAGTTCAAGATACATTATAGGTAGAGTGGTGACTCCAGTTATAGAAAGTCTCCAGTTCAAACCCTGGCCACAAAATACATAACATATATAAAAAGGTCCTATAAGAATTACCACAGATATTTAAATCTGAACTACATGTACCTCTAGACAAAGGCAAACAGGGTAAATGTAAAAGTGACAAAAAACAGAGATGAGACATAACACACAAAACATAGAGATGAGACATACAACACAAAACATAGAGATGAGACATAACACACAAAACATAGAGATGAGACATAACACACAAAACATAGTGATGAGACATAACACACAAAACATAGAGACGAGACATAACACACAAAACATAGAGATGAGACATAACACTCAAAACATAGAGATGAGACATAACAATCAAAACATAGAGATGAGACATAACACTCAAAACATAGAGATGAGACATAACACTCAAAACATAGAGATGAGACATAACACACAAAACATAGAGATGAGACATAACACACACAAAACATTACACACACAAAAACCCATAGAGACGAGACATAACACACAAAACAGAGATGAGACATAACACACACACACAAAAAACCCAGCAGTTACAGCCTTTATAATTAACAAAAAGCTCATCAAAGTACAATGTAGTCAAAATGTGTAGTGGTATAGCTCCCTTGCTTATTCCCAAGTAATTTTAAGGATAGTTTCACTGCTGGTTACTTTGTAGTTAGTATTATGTAATGGGATGTGGTGTCATAATAACATCAGGTGTTGTTGGCATGCTATCTCAGTTAAGGCAGTACCATTTCTGCTTTAAGTGAACAATGTTGAGGGTTAACTTAACAATTGCTGGGTGGTTGCCTTCCCTAACAAACAAGCCAAACTGACAAATGAAACAAATTCTTGAACTTGGCATATTGCAGTAGTAACAATCATTTTCTGCTGTTTATAAAACAAATAGAGGCAATATAATCAATATGCACAGAAGTTTATTTGCTTTCTTTCCTTAAATTTAATGCATAAAAACAATTATGGTCAAGAGGAATATTTCAATATGATATATAAAGGAAGTCCCCCAGATAAATGTAAGAGTAGAATTACAATTTGCAATACTTTTGTAGAATACAATGTTGTTGTTTCATTGTAATACATAGGACACACAAAAAGATGGGATGGGATGGGATTAGCTGGCACTTTTGCTGATACTATGCAGCGACATTTCTATCATTTATGAGGTGCCCAGGGACTGAACCTGGCCGCTCCATTATACTGACAGCGACGAGTCAGGTGTAATGCTGTCCCCTTAGCCCCGAGCGCTAGACGGGAAGCCACTACTACCAACTTTAAAGTCTATGGTTTGACCCTGCTGGGGTTTGAACCTGCGACATCCCGATCCGCAAACCGACGCTCTACCACATTAGCTATTGCGGCCGGTCACCCACTGCTGGTCTGCTTGAATACACTCTCATCTGTTAGTTCTTACACTGAACAGTGAAAAACTGGTATATAAATTCCATGATTGGGCAGAAAGGAAACAATAAACTAGAAAGTTGACACCTGTACCAAAATATCTTCAGAAATGTTACAGACATTTATCAGGATACATAAGTGTTATATTGTTTAACATTTACCTCTAAATGCAGTTCCAAACTAAAAACATAATCAAAATATGGCAAAATTAATTTTTATAATTTACTGACATTGAAAACATGTACCTTAATAATTATACCTTAACCCTTTCCTGCATGTATACGCCATTTTACGCTTTTACAAACCATTCACAATCATTAGCAGAATCTGCATAACTAAGGGCTTAATGTGTAGACTAGTTCAGCTTTAAATCTATTATTACAAGTAGAACATACATTTATTAAAATCCTTTTATCTCTTTAAAAAAAATCCCTTTATCTCTTTTAAAGAACAAAGTCAAGTGAATTTTCGAAATTGTAGATGAACTATGAATGAAAGGGTTTATATAATTAAAATAGACAGGTTACATGAATATATACCGGTAAGTCAAATAAGATGACTCCCATGACAAAAAAAAAAAATTTGAACTGCTGAAACGTTTCAAATTGAAGAAAAAAAATCTTAAATAACAAAACTGTTTGAAATTATAACAGAATGTTACAATACTTACTCAAATATCATAACCATTTCATGTACCCATCTCAATGGGTCGTTACAGGACCTCCTGCAAGACATAAAACATACATTAAAGAGTTTGTAGATGAGAAAATAAAATGTGGTAAACCAAGAAATATATTGTCAGGGTGCTTCACAACTGACCTAAAAGTGAGCAATCTGGCCAGCACTGATCAGCTAAACAGATTCGCGCAGAGAGTGGGTGTTAGACACACTAACTTCCTGCTGCCAAACCCAGAAACTGGGACAAGTTCATCAGAAAAAATAAACTAAGGATTTAACTTTCAACTCTTCCCCATAAGCATTTTTATATGACCTTAAAGTATCAATGCCATTGTTAGAACCAGGGCCCTTACATACCTTGAGTCATGCTCTACCAACCGCTCTACCAGGTCTAGTAGAATGGATTATGGGTTTGCACATAAATATAGCAATAGCCGATACCTATGGTAGTCATAAAAAATAGTAAGGGTAGTGGTATGGCTCCCTTCCTTATGCTAAAATGGGAGTCACAACGGGTTGGATTCGTGTAAGAATAATGTGGTTAGGTAATTTATCTTCAATGACATTCTAGGTGTTCCAAGCATGCTTTGACCATAAAGCCAGTATTATCTCTACCTAAAGGTGATCAATGTCTTCAGATATATGATAGACTGGTGGTGGGACATTGGAACACACACCCATCTCCCATTCCCCATCCCCTTAGCAAAACAAATGTAGCAACAAATTAAGGGTAAAACACAACATATTATGGGTAAGTAAGAGAAACATGATACAGGTAAAATATCAGAAACTTTCAATGTGCAAAGAAAACCATGCATCAACAAATGTTGGGTTATAACACAAAAAGAAGTTATCAGTAAAATATTAAATTTATATTTTTATGGGTAAATAACAGCAACAATCACAAGGCTACAAATGCCACTAGTTCTCTGGTAAAAGAGGAACAATTTATCGAAAGAAAAGCTGAATGTGTTAAAGAATGACAAGAACTTAGGGGAAAGCAAAAGCAAAACGGATAGGGTTTAACAACAGCAGAATGTTGTGCATTAAACATCAGCAACTCACGCCATGTAGCCTAAATGGTTGTCTGAATCCAGGGTGATGTTGACATTAATGTTCAGCTGTTTGCTGGATCTTATCGGTATTTTCACATTCGAAGTGTTGGTTGTTTCTGCCAGGACCTGGGTGTCAAATAACGCTGTCACCTTCATGACACTGACAGTGGTTGGCACATAGTTCATGTTCTCAACAGTCACAAAGTTCTGGAAATACATAAAAATGTTATGAATACATATTGATAATATTAAACACCTAGTCAATTCAATGGCTGAACATGGGCAACATTAAAGACTTACTAACTAAATAAGTGCACAAAGTTCAAGAAAGAAAATGGTCAAATATTTACAATAGTTAAGAGTCAAAAACCTACTACAGCTGTATTCTAAATAAGTGTTAGCCTGCTAGCTTGGGGTTACCAAATGTACCTTGTGTTACCGATTTCTTACAAAACTAGTCTGTATTGGGCAAACATTTTTTAAAATTTAAATCAATAATTAAATTAAACACTTATGACAATGTTTTATCATGTGTCTGTGTGCAAACTATTGTAAAATTAAAACAAGAATGGGGTGCCCTACATGATTCCTCAAGATTGAAGGTTACATTTTTAAGCCATTTATGCTAAAAAAATAAATCCCGCAAGGCTACATGCCAACAAAAATTTCCGCAGCATTCACAATGGCAGTCGCTTAAATTCCTTTTGATAAAACATTTGGCATCAGCTTGTTCAATTCTCTGTTTTTACTGAAAAAAAGTGACTGTAGGTATGCATATTACATAAATTTCAATTGCATTGTTGGTGACATTGAGATGTGAAACATTATAATTTGACTTAAAAAATCATAAAAATTCATTATGATTGCTAAAAACATAAAACTTTTGAAATATTCAATACTAGATTAAAAAACAGTAAATGTTTAACCATAATTTTACCTAAATATGACATCCCCTGCTTTAGTCTATATTGGCAAAAAGCTTTTCTATCAATTACTGCTCAAATTGGCTCATAAGATAATACTACTGACAACATTTTAATTATATGTCTAAAGGTTAATTTCTTACCCACTTTTCTGACACGTTTTAATAAATAAATGTATAGTAATGCATTTTCAGTACTTATGGGATTTGGAATTTGCTGGCATTTTTTGCCAATACTGTGCAGCGACATTCCTATTATAGCACAGGGGCACTTATGAGGTGCCCACGGACTGAACCCGACCGTGCAGGCGTAATGCTGTCCCCTTAGCCCCGAGCATTAGGAGGGAAGCCACTACTTCCAACTTTAAAGTTATGGTTTGACCTGCCTGGGGTTTGAACCCGCGACCTCCCGATCTGCAAGCCGAGGCTCTACCACCTGAGCTATTGCGGCCGATTTCAGTAAATATAATAACATCAATATCTCCTGCTAAGTCTTACTACACTTATGATTTTTTTATCAATTCACAATGAAGTAAATTGGTGAAATGGAAATTGTCTCCCTTGGTAGTTAATATTCGAGGTATTCCAAGCAGTAGGTAATTCCTTTTAGTTGTAATTCTTGGACTTTATCGCCTGTTCTTTAGTAGATATTGTAATATAAACAGTGAAATTTCTTACTTTTGCATTAATATAAGCTTAAAATCAATTTAAAAACATATGGTGATTTGTAATTTAGAAAAGAAAATGTGTTTGTTGATGATGGTTAACCTGGATATCGCAAGAAAGGCAGTAAAGTTAACATACACTCCATAGAACACAATAAAAACCAAGTAAAACAAATGAAATGACCTACTTGCATTTAGGGATTATTCAGGGGAGATTGTTCATTAATGTCTCTCATTAACAATTGTTTACACAATATTACCTCATTTTGTTAAATGGAGAATGTTGCTTCTCTAAGAGTTCGCATCGAATTTGGACACATGCCATGTGTTTTAAACATTTTTATCACACAACTTTAAGGGACATGCAACTGTTAAGAAAGCACAAATTAAAAGGAAAGAAAGTGCATAAATATACATTTAAGTTTCAATGACTTATTATTGATCTCTACAGTTTGATAGACCATTGATAAAATTATAAATTATTTAAAGAAATATTTTTAAAATGACACTGCTGTTGACTTACCTGTACAACAAAGTTGACAACATTTGTCGTGACATTAACATAGACAGGGCCCAAGGGGTTGAGGTATGGTCGTTGGCTACTCAAGGTCACATTGCGTGGAAACAAGAAGAAGACGAGTAATCCCGCCACAACCAGACAAATACACACAGCAAGACACACCCATATATGGCTGAAATAGGGAAGGGGACAATCTTAAATCAGGAGCAATGGGAGGTGGGGTGAAAGGGGGTGGGGGGCAGGGGGTGCTAATATCAAGATTCATAAAAAATTTCGAGTAAAATATAAAAATGACCAACAAAAAGGATAAGCATAAAATGTATGGTTTTATGAGTTCAAGATTATAAATGAAATTTTCGATCGGTGATTTATTTTTGTTCACTTGGCTGTCTAACATCACCATTATTTATTGCGTTTTAACAACTTGCCATAACATTTTCTTAATAAAGCTTTATATTTAAATAAAGGATCATGATTGAATACTTTATTTTTCCTTTATTTTTATTTTTAGAAAAAAAAGATACATTTTTTATTATTTGTGTATTGTTTAAGATGTGTGCTCTAAGCAATACAAAATTCTTATGATTTAGATCTTAATTATGCATGATAATGTAAGTTTTCAAAGTGTTAACTTGCTATCATTAAAGGTATCATAAAGAAGGACAAAAGAAAACAAATTAAGGAGTGAAAGGTTTGTTTTGAAGAAACAATGCATTTATGATCATTATAGCATCATCCAGCTTTTTTTGGAGGAGGAAGACCCCAGATGAATGTCTGGGTAGAACCACCGGAACACCGCAGTTTAGCTGGAAGACAATAAGTCCATCACTCAGAACAGGATTCGTACCCATGCAATTGGAAGCTAAGCAGTCAAAGGAGTTACAAATCGGCGACTCTATCACTATACCACGGCGCCCCCTGATGTTAAAGGGTTTTTCTATTAATTATGGCATTTAAAAGTTTTGCCAAGAGAAATTAAATAGTGTTTATTATGAAGACTATTCAATGTTGTTTTTTTGGCAGATCCATAGATGGCTGAAGGGATAGGAAAAGAAGCAAACAACATAGGTGAATTTTTTTACCCCCTTTCACCTAGTATTGCTTCTTTTAGCTAAGTCCATTCAAAAGAAGTAGAGGCAAGATTGAATCTTAGCCCCTATCATGCTACATTGATTAACAAACAACACAAAATCTCTAGTTACTGGCTAACAACTATGCAAAGTTAACACAAACTACTGCTCAAACTCTGCAGCAAATAGTGTAGATCTTGATCAGACAGATCCCAGAGGGAGCTAACTATTCTGGATCTCCACTATCTGCCTAAGCCTGCTCAATTTATGGTTGCCAGGCTAAGAGCTAAAGGTGGTATCCAAATGTTTGGACCATTTTTCCCTCTTGTGCAACCAAATAAATTATTATTACATGTACCTGAAAAGATCCCGCGAAAAATGCTGTTTTTGTGTCCTACATCTATGTGAAAAGTATAGAATAAAACCCCACATCTTAGTTACAGGCTGAGTAATCAAGGGACCCTACTACTCGGCCATGAGTCTTTGTAAATGCTAAGTAAATAGTCTTAATAAACACACTATAGTACTTACTTATTCTTGTTTATTAGAGGGTAAGCACATCCATGTGATATTTATCTCTATCCCACAATGTTGCCCAATCATGGCTTAAAGGTATTATGTCAAAGATGTCTTCAGTGGACCCTTTAAAGGTACATGTACCTGCTTTATACTAAAACATGAGACATTTCATAGTGTTCACCTTGGAGCCACAAGACAAAATTAAGCCACACAACCTTGATGAAACTTTATAGTATTCAAAACAAGTAAACTGTGTAGGATATGTCACAGCAGACTGAAGAAAACAATACCTACTGACCACTGCTTTTGGACTGACCTTCATCCAAATACTGACAGGCTCTTGTTGAAACACAAAATCTTAACATAGGACTAGTAATGACTAATGTTTGTTTTTTTGTCAAGATTGGATAAACATAATGCCACTTCTTTGGAAAAGTCATCAAATTAATGAGAACAGGTGTATATAAACTGCCTAACATAATATTTGTATTAGATGAACCATTCTTTCTCAAACTGAATACCCTGCTGTCAATATAGAGGACATAAGCTGATGGTTAGGAGTCAAGAACAAAGACTGGTTGACCCACTTCAACATGAGAGAGGTGGTCACTACCTACATGTGTTGGTTATATGATGTGTACCATATTTCACTGGATGATGTATTTCTATAAGCTCTGGAGGGCGGATTTGAATAAAACTGAAGTTCATTTAGTGTTTAATTTCATAATCATATTATCATCTACATGCAGTTTAAACTAGCTGGACATACTTATGTAAACATTTAATGATTTTGACTACTGCCTGATTACAACTTTGTGACTGCCTTTCATTTCATGTCCTATCATGGAAACACATAGAGTTACTTCATTTTGCGCTGGAGACAGAGCCTGCAGCTTGATGTGAGAAACAGTTTTCATGACAGAAATTTAAATACACTGGACCAAGCTGCCAATATCTACTGAACCAGACAAAATTTAACCACACCAGTGTGATTCTGGCATTTTGACACAGAAGGTTGGTAAGCTAACCAAGGTGTTTTAAGTTGTTGTTGGGTTCAGTAAAAGGCTGTAAAGTGTTGTTTAGTTTAGTTCAGTATATATGTTTTCATAATAATTCAGAATTTTGAAAATGATGTGGCTGAACATTCTGATGGACCCTCGGTCCATTTAACTTATAAAATTTAATGGACTTAGGGAGGTTTTGGTGGACTCAGGTCACTATCCACTAGATTTTGTCGTAGACTGGTGGAATACTTGCTCTGTATTCACAGAATTCTAATACAATCAATACAGAACCAACACATAAAACATGCATGTACCAAGACTCAGTGGCACTGAGGATAGAGCATGGACTGCCATCCAAGAAGTCTTGGGTTTGAATCATGCAAAAACCAAGCATTTTTAACTCATTCACTCATGCATGTTCCATTTTATGCCTTTGTGAAGCAATCACAATAACTATCAGTCCATGGATTTACTATTAAATGATGAAGGACACATGTATTAAAGTTACCTTGAACTATTTACCAAAATAAAAAAAAAATAGGCAAAGTTTCAAAATCATATACATGAACTATAAATTAAAGGGTTTATCTATGGGGTTATTTCAATCTTGTCTTTTGATTCCCTTTCACTGTCTGATTGATTTTTTCCCACTTTTCACTGACTTATTTATGTACAGTCCTTATTTACTAGAATAGTAAATTTTAAATATTATTTAAGACCATTATGGAGAAGATAAAACAGTAAATCTGCTTATGTTATTCAAATATTTTTTTTATTTTTTTTGCGATTGTCATGGAATTTTAAGCAATGTGTCATGATTTCATTATTTAGATGGCAATGTCAAAAGTTTTATTCTTTGCAGGTTTGATTTTTTTTTCTTCTTCTTCAAACCATCTGTCTTTAATTGTCACTTCTATGGTCTGCTCATATACATGTATATTATATTCATAAAGGCTGTTGGAGCAACATTTGACCTTGGCATTAATCCTTTGATAATACATTTTATCATCACACTTCTTATTAAACTACATAAATAGTATTTTATCATTGCACTTCTTATTAAATTATGTAAATTATGTAACATTTGACCTTGACATTACATGTAATCCTTTAATCATATGTTATATCACTGCACTTCTTGTTAAACTACGTAAATTGTTGGAGCAACATTTGACCTTGACATTATCCTTTAATCATTCAATGTATCACTGCACTTCTTGTTAAACTACGTAAATTGTTGGAGCAACATTTGACCTAGACATTAATCCTTTAATCATACATTAAATCATTGCACTCCGTATTAAACTATGTACATACTTAGTACTAAAGAAATCCTTTACTTGAGAAAAGAAACAAGTAAGATGTGTAATCTATCATCAGTTTGTTACAATGTTTGATGAAATGTCAAGCAGAATTTAATTTTATATGCTAGATGAATGCTTAGCAATGAAAATCAAGTACATATAAAAGTAATATTACCTTTTCTTTATTTATAAAAAATAGACTCTGAAGGCAGTTCAATATTAGAAATAAGTTATTGTTTTCAATCAAGATAATTAAAGGCATGTCACTTAAAATGAGTTTTTTACCACCATCATCATCATCATCATCATCATCGTTACCATCATCATTATCATCATCATTACCATCATCATTCTAATCATCATCATTACCATCATCATCATCATCATTACTATCATAATCATCATTGCACCATGATAATAAAGCTAAGTATAGTAATTATACAAATACAATTTGCAGATTTTAACTGTGGTTCCCACAACGAAATTTCCATATTGTATTAAGAGACCACCTGTCTTAGGAGACCATTTTAGTTCAGTAACATTGGTGGTCTTTCAATACAGGTTGGACTGTATTCTAGTTAAAGACCAATGCCAGGGTAAAATTTCAGTTCCAACAACATTGTCAAAGGAGAATTTAAACATTGTAAAGCATAATTATTTGCATCACCCTTATTCAATCTCAGTCATATGTTAACAACTACACATACATGCAACGATCAATAATCATACTGCTAGAGATCTGACAGCAAATACTGCAGATTCTGTTAGCAGTCGGAATTGAGTTTTTCTGGATCTATAGCTTTTGCCTAGGATAAATCACCATTGCACAACAGCTAATTACTATACACAGCACATTTGATTCAAACTGTTATCAATCAGAAACATATATTTCAATCTGATAAAATCACTTAACTCTACTTGCAGGAAAACCTGTTTGGCTTTGGTATGTTTTATGTTGAAGAGGCGAATGAGGTTTCTAGCAAGTTAAGAGATAAACAAGTACTTGAATAGAAAAATATTTTAGTAAACATATACTACCGGGACTA
The DNA here is from genome assembly GCA_007844125.1 of Sinonovacula constricta. Classification (NCBI taxonomy): domain Eukaryota; kingdom Metazoa; phylum Mollusca; class Bivalvia; order Cardiida; family Solecurtidae; genus Sinonovacula; species Sinonovacula constricta. Next base: position 48,063,033 of record CM017567.1, on the reverse strand, counting down.
ACATTGCAATTTGCTGTTGGCCTGATCAGAACAAAATGATGTGGATCAGGCCAATCTCGATCAGCTCTCTCCCATTATAGCTGTCTGATCAGAATCCACTATATTTGCAACTATCTTGTTGTGTTACTTATCATACACAAAAGTAGCTGGCTTAGGGTCAGATATGACAGGAAATAAAATCTTCACCAGTTGATTGATGTACAGTCTCAAGATCTGTTTCTTAACTGTAAAATATATATGTGTAAGAAATTACACTTTTACTTCCCTGGACAGTTGGTATGACTGAGTAAACAGTAGCAGTGAAAAGTGCTTCTTAAGTGTTAATGTATTGTTATTATTTTTTAACTTTGTATTTATCAGTTGCACCAAAACCGTTAAAGAACAAAGACCAGAATTATTTATAGCCACACAAACAAGACTTTGGATGCTAATAAGTATACAAGACATTTGTATGTTATGGACAGAGTCTAAGTTCCCCACATGTAAGGTTTCTAGTTTGAGCCCTTATTGAAAGGTTGTTCCCTGTACCACCACCATATCCCGCCACGAGACCAAGATCAATTTTTCCTTTCTGCCCTTCAGTAACAACCTGAGAAGTGTAAGGTTTCAAGTTTGAATCCTTATTTAAAGGTTGTTCCCACCGCCCCCCCACCATAAGTGATGAATATTTCCATACAACACTTCAATAACAACCTGGGAAATGTAAGGTTTCAAGTTTGAACCCTTATTTAAAGGTTATGAACATCTGGCATAATACTACACTCAGTCACATTATCCTGACATCGGGCCAACCAGTTGTGGAACTACCCTCATATTTGCTTGAGCGTTAGCAAGGGAGCTATACTACTACCATTTTTAACGACTTTGGTATGTCGCGGCTCGAGAGGGAACATGGGGTCTCCCATTCCTGGAGCCGACGCTCTACCGATTGCGAAACCAGGTCCAGTACAAATTGTTTGCTCTCGTAGCTTCAATTTGTTCTTTGAATACAGACCATTATCTGTAAGGAGTGGAGGTAGATCACAGATGAATTTTTGGGTCAAACCACTGACAGTCTTATACCCAATAGGAAAAAAGATACTATTTTGAATTTTACATAAAAATTCCCATTTTAGATAGAAGAATATTTTAGTCCTAAAATATTTATGTTTAAATGTTACACATACTGAAATTCATAATTATTATTAAGAAAATATTGACTACACGTATCTTTTGATTTTTTTTTATGAATTTCTCCCAAAAATTAGTGCAGCATGACCCTACAGAATGTTTCAATAGAATGACTGACTCACCAAAGGTCAGCAGGAAAATATTCTCACATGAAAGTTTTAGCTCAACATTATGTGGTACGACCTACAATTCAATAAGCTTATAACCATAAGTAATAACAAATAAAAGATAATCATGTGTAGATGAATGAACATAATGGGATGCAGTAAAACAACAGACAACCAGTGATGTTAGTAAAAAAAAAAGATAAAGATTTGTGTAACAGTTAGCAAAGCCCTAAAGCATCAAGTTATATGAAGACATTTAATCTTGCATTGTACATGTATTTTATATTTTTATTAAGCCTTTCAAAACATGGTTATTTCTCCTTATGAGCCTAGAAAATATCCTCAACACATGTGAAAATATTATTTTCTGGAATTACTTGGAGAAATAAAATTTGATCGTACACTGAAATCAAGAAATATCCTCTATTTGATACGGCTGATAAGCCAGATCAAATAGTTATACATATAAAGATTAGACAGTCACATTGTCACACGGCAAACTAGTGTCTGGGTAGAACCACTGGTATATGGCAGGCAAGCTGGAGAGCTATATATCTACTATACTGAAGGAAAAAAGTTAAGCAAGTTCAGAGAGGACTGACTCCTAGGGAACTTTGTGACCGGCAGAGGATCGTCCGTTTTGCTGTGCACATACTGCACGGGATTTTCGTGAAAGTTACGTTTCACGCTTACATAATGGTGTGGTTTTAAAAAAAAGGGCAAATCATGTTGTCAATGGATGGGCACAATTGGTCAATATGGAAACGTTTATTTATAGACGAAAGCCAAAGTCGTAAAAAACTTGCTTATTTCCTTCAGTATATTTGTGAGCCCTGACCTGAATTGTAAGAATAAAGATATGACATGCTGACTTCATGTTGTTTCACTGATAAGAGATTGCGGTAATTAACAGGATACATTGTCAGGCACGACAAAACATATATGGATAAAATTAATTCCTAGCATGTTTGCATCAAGAAAACACATGTATATCTTCCCTAGGCCAATAAAACACATGTATATCTTCCCTAGGCCAATAATCAAGAATCTTTGGCTGCTAGCTCACATTGGGAGCTGTCTAATCATGACCTACACTATTTCTAAAACTCTTGCCTCGTGCAAATTCCATGTACTTGTCAACAGATGTCTAATCATGACCTACACTATTTCTAAATCTCTTGCCTCGTGCAAATTCCATGTACTTGTCAACAGATGTCTAATCATGACCTACACTATTTCTAAATCTCTTGCCTCGTGCAAATTCCATGTACTTGTCAACAGATGTCTAATCATGACCTACACTATTTCTAAATCTCTTGCCTCGTGCAAATTCCATGTACTTGTCAACAGATGTCTAATCATGACCTACACTATTTCTAAATCTCTTGCCTCGTGCAAATTCCATGTACTTGTCATCAGATGTCTAATCATGACCTACACTATTTCTAAATCTCTTGCCTCATGCAAACACCAGGAAGAACTTAAGCATGCAAATTCACTGTATTGAAGAACTAAGCATGCAAAATCACTATATTGAAGAACTAAGCATGCAAATTCACTGTATTGAAGAACGAAGCATGCAAATTCACTGTATTGAAGAACGAAGCATGCAAATTCACTGTACTGAAGAAGTAAGCATGCAAAAGCTGAACAATTTCCATACAAGGAAAACCCTTATAAAGCCATCTATAAGTAAGTTACATCTTATGTTTCATAGGTCAATAGTTTCTGTTTAACAGTTGAACTATGTGACAGAAAGAATAAAGCACTTGACCGGAGTGGATACAGATTTGTCTGGGCATTTTTAGCTTATATACATATCTTCCCAGAGAACTGTGGTTCTCAATACAATTAAAAACTGGGTCAAATAAAGTGTTTGTTTGTTTTTGAAAGATCACATTGACATGAAGCTGTGGAGACCCCAGACTTATGTCTGGGTAGAACCACCGGCACACCACGTGTTACCTGGAAAAAAAACCAACATGGAAGTTCTTGCTCTGACCAGGACACATACCCATGCAGTGAGGGACTGAGAAGTTACATGTCGGCAACTCTGACTGCTTGGCCACAGGCGTTCCTCCTCAAATGATGTGAATCCACTATGTAAATATGAAGTTATACTCCATACAAGCAAATAACACATTAAGGGGCGAAATTTAATAAAAACATGTGAGACTTGCACTCAGAAATCCATCTTATAACACAATATATTTTAAAAATATGCAGCCAATCTGCCCAAGAAAAGTACTTGAATGATACTTAAAACCAACCTACAGGGAAATAGATCCCATACATGATACTTACGTTCGACTTGGCTGTAGGCGCTTATCTCTCAGGGGAATCAAGGCAATCAACTGGCTCTCTTGCTCTGGGAAAACAATGATGGTGCATTATTGACAATGTACAATATCATATACATATAGCGTATATATACATTTACAAAATACTTAATGCTAAAACAAAGGTTCTACACAAATAAAATTTGAATAAATATGATTTTTTGTAGATAAATAATGATAAGATGCAGTCAAATGGTAAATGAAGCTCCTTCATCAGTATTGGTACTTTTACTAAGCTTTGAGCAGGTACCTTTGCCTGAAAGTAAGTTTAAAAAAACTAGAGATTTAACGATGATTGAGTAATTATGAAACTAAAAATCTATTTCACAAATTTTAGTCCTTGTCTGTAATTAATAGTTCCTTTATTCTATACTTCTTGCAGACAATCATTATCTGTGCTCATGGCTAGAGAATTGAAAAATAACACAACAAATTTAAAACAATTTAACAAAACATCTTAACGTATTTCATGTTTAACATGTCATGTATCGGTGTGTGTTGGATTGAATATGTTATGACTAAAGATATTTCAGTCAGTTTAGTTGTACCTATTTATTTACATGATTCCATTTCGATAATTTTGGTATGAATATGTGGTAGAATAAGTGTCCTTTCCTGATTTATGAACCATCTGTAAAAATAACAACAAAAAAAAAACCCACTTAATTAAGTCAAGTAATCACAAATCAACAGTCTTTGTCCAACTAGTAGTGCATAAGAAAGACAAAAATATTTTTAGGACAGGAGGTCCTAAAACTTGGAGAATTTACCCCTTGTTTAATCTGCTTGGAAATTCCATATTTTGCCTCTCCAAAACTAAACAAAATAGCAATAAATTAATACACCTTTTTTTTTACATTTACACAAATAAGTTTACGTTTTAGTTTTACCAAGAGCTGTGTCTGTCAACTACTTTTTTAGCTTTACAATTTAATTGCCAAAAACAATCAAAATATTAAAAAAATATGACCAGATGAGAGATCCTGGAAAACAATTCAGGACTCTGTGATTTTTTTGTGTAGGGAAAAATCTGTGGTCCTGTATCTTTTGCATGCTCTTGCTGTGCTTGCAAGTTATACTACAAACCCATGTTAAAAGTTGTTTTCTTTAAAGAAATGAGAAGTAACTCTACACCAAAATTCTCACTTTATTTCCTTTAGGATCTAAGCATCAACACTGATCACACTGAATGATCTACTTTGCATATATTTGTACTTTTTCTAAGACAAAAGAGGGACATTTGATATTTTCATATAAACAAAGAAGGAAGGTCTCAGTTTCCAAAGGGTATAGGTCACTTTAGTAAATGACCATTTCAGTAAATTGATCTTATATAAGGATTAGTCCGGTCGTTTCGGTAAATAGGTAAACATATAGTGTAATACCTGATTGAGACAGAGAATTGGGTATGTCCACGTGTAAAAAGATTTTCACACCTCAGCTTGAGACAGATAATTTAATCATTTATTATTTTATATGTGATCAATCAGAACTGTAATCTTTAAAATATGGTGGTGTATATTTATGTAATATTGTTCTAATTTCCCGCATTTGTGAACTATATTTTTCCTCAACTTAGTTAGCTGTTTATATTTTTAATATTTGAACTTTAGTGCATTTGAGTATTTATTTATACCACTGTTATGAAGGAAAATAAAAAAAGTGTTCCTTTATATGTATTTATTTATTTATATGTTCTATATACCCTGCATAAAGTGACAACAACATTAACATTGCATAAACATATATTCAATACAAAAAAGAAAAATGCATTAAAAGCACATATAATACAATGGGACACATGCTGCTGACAACATGATGGTCATTACTCTGAAAATTTGCATCCTGTTCCCCTATTCGAAGGTTATTTATGTTCATAGTTGAAAGCTAAAAATTAAATCTTTAATTATCTGTCTCAATAATTCATTTCAAACATGAACATACCCAATTCTCCGTCTCAATCAGGCATTATAATATATGTTTAAAACCTTAAAAGTGGGAGTCTCCCTCCAAAAGTGAGAGAGTCACATGTATGTCTTTGATCACTAAACCAACCTTTGGGCACATTTCCTATTCCCTTGCATGTAGGACAAGGCACGCTGCCTCTTAGAAGTTCAGTGTATCCGCTGTCATTACTTTCCAATCGTTGCTGTCGACTTGTATTTCGCATCGAATCATACACGGCATCCGTACTGTCAGCTGGATCGCGAATCAATGTCCTTTCATCGTCCTGTGCCGAATTTCTGCTTCTCCACATTGTATTTAGGAACAAAATCACTCTTTCAGAAAAATGACATTTGCCAATATCTATTTAATAACAAACACAAAGACGCTCTGAAAATGAATAACGATAAATCGGTTAGACAACTCAGATCAAGACATGGCATATGTTTAAATTGCGGAGCTAAATCGAGTGTCGCAATTCAGTGTAGTCTGGTAGTCTGGATTACCTGCCCTTTGTCTGAACAATTATTATGTTTACAACAATCTGATCACCTCGGCCTTTATGCTATGCAAGAGACCTCTGACATAATAAGGCGCCATCTTGGATCTACTTTGTGTGTCTTAGTTTTAATACTGGGTATTTAATGTTGACTTTTCAATTTTCCGTAAATCATATAGATTGTATTGATAAAAAAAATCGTTGTTATTGCAAGATATACTCAACTAAATGATATATATACAATTTGTTACTTTCTCGCGAACGGACACTGTTTCATAACTCAGGCGACGCACTTTGGTGTATTCTAGAGCTATGTACGAGGTGTATTTTACGAACCATACGGAAATACCCGAAGTTTTACGATTGATGTTTACAATACTAGTCTGGTTCCCTGCGTAATGACATGACAAATAGTACGTAAGGCAATTGTAAATAATGGCGGCCCACAATGGTCTATGGATAGTTTTCACATCAGTGAAAATCCCTTATCTTGGCAGCGATCTTTGATGGCAACTTCTAGGGATTTTCAGATGAATTGTATAGAAGCGTTAATTTTATTTTCTTGTAATTTCTTCATTTGTGGTCCAAAAATTAAAATCCGTACACCATTGGAAAGCTCTTGAAATTCATATTTTTTTTAAAATGAAACATTTTTAAAATTGACCAATGCACAAATTATTAATACACAGAAATAAATAAAATTATTGGTTCATCCGTAAACAAAATGAACAGTGTAACTTTTTTGGTTACAAGTATCTTTTTTTACCTTTCAAACTTTCAAAATGTAGTTTTGATATTTAAAATATTTTATAAAAGCTGTTAAATTTGATATATTGAAAAATAAAAACACAGTGGTGAGTTTAATACAGGACATATTTCCAGATTTCAGCCTGCATTAACTTCTGCCTTCAAAGATGGCTGCCTTAAACTGTCTTATCAGTGCCTATGACATCACATGAAAACTATCTATACATTATGTAGGGTAATGCTGTATTTTGTTGCTCAAGTGTGCAATTTTTTTCACAATTGATAGATAAATAAATATAGCACGTACAAGATCGGCACTTTAAGCAGATTTATAATTATGTAAGCGAGAGAAAGAGTGAAAAGTCGGCATTTTAATTAGATATCTGAGAGACAGAGTGATAGAGTTTTCAAGTGATAGCCCTCATTATATTTGTAATCATTTATCATTCGTACGTTTTAACTAATATTCAAATTAACATGCATTTTGAATGTCGATATAAGGAGATCGATCGTTGATTGTTTCCACTTTAGAAGAGAAAATGTGGAAACGTCCATATTTAATATAAACGAATTGCAGATATATAGACTCAGTTGCTTCAAATTGGATGATTTTACGTGATAAATCACATTTTTCTCATACAACGTTATGGTATTACACTAAGTTTTACAATTACGCCGCTTATTTTTAGCTTGCAACTTATTGTTTCTCCCAAATACGAAATGCGCTTACTTCATATAATTCTCTTTTTCAGTAATGTGACTCATATAGTCTATTGTTCAACTTTATAAGATAATGGCACTACGTTTTGCCTGAGATTAAATTCATTTGTCAACAACAACAAAAAAATATGTATACTTTATGCATAAAAAATCTTAGTTATATTTGCGTGCTATTAATGATGGACTGAACTGTTTTATATTTCAAATGAAAACATTGTTTATCTGTGCAGTGTCATGTCAAAAGCATTTGTTATCATTGATATCGCTTACGTTATGCATCCGACTATGATCCAACTTAAAGCGAAGATTGTGCTTGTCTGTCTGCGCATATTTTTGGGAAGAATTTGAATCAGTTATCAACAGCAAAGCTATTTGGTTAAAGGTTTATGTCTTCGTCTTTTTCACAGCTATACGCTCAGTTTGGTAAACCAATTAAAAAGATTCCTCTTTTGTCCAAATACACTTAGAACTGATCTCCTACACTTAGGAAAGAAAAAAATCGATGTGGAGGTGGGGATGCCCCCTTACCCACCTACACGTAGATCGAATGTCAAAATCGGTCTTCGACGCCGCTGCTATTTCTCTGTCCTATCCCTCTCTCTCTCTCTCTCTCTCTCTCTCTCTCTCTCTCTCTCTCTCTCTCTCTCTCTCTCTCTCTCTCTCGCTTTAATCATTAGAAACCTGATAAGTATGTTATTTTTGCACTCTTTCTTTTGCTTAATATTATTTAAATTTGATTAAAATGCCGATCACGTGCATTATTGAGTTAGGCCAAGATCCTAAGTACGTCATGTTCACCCATATCTAGTTATCCGGAATAAAGTGTCATCCGAAATTGCAGCATACTTTAAATATTCTTATTTCTTTTAACTGCCCAGAGAACTGATCCCGAAAACTAATCCATCATTAGTTAATAGTTATTTGTTTCTATCGATTGCGGAAAGGATTGTTCGCTTGAGCTTCAAAATACTATTTCCCTAAATAAACTAAAGACCAATGAGGCCGCCATTATTTGCGTTTGCCTGGCCCTATCTGACCACTGGAGGGAACTTCAGACTAATTTGATTGATAGATTACTTGATGTTTTATAGAATGCAAAATATAAATTCCTTCTTCTTTTTAAGACGAGCCTGTAAGAACTTCATTTAACTCATGCCTTAAGATTTCATAATTATAAAATAAGGTTATTGCTTATAGACCGCGATCTGTTGAGGGAGCGGGATTATGCAAATGTACGTGTGGCGTCTAGTAGTTCCGGTAGAATACAAATGGATGCCGCCATGTTGGTTTAAACAAACTTTGCTACCGTCTACAAGACAATTCGAGCCGGATAATTAATTTTGCTAAATTTGTTTATTTCTATTGAATAAAAAAAGCATTTTTATGCTTTTCAACACTGAAACCAGCTCATAAAATGTGGACTGTAATTGTTAAATGTTTGTACGTTCCGATTTTTGTTTGTTAATCTTATTGTGTCTACAAAAGACACCTAATGGGGAACATTGATGAAAATAGACTGCTAAGTTATATAATATCCGAGGTAGTTTGTAATATTGGAGGATCGGGTGTGGGGTGGGTGGAGGTTAATTCCGGGTGTGTCACAACTTTTTGGCACTAATAGTATTATCGTCGCATATTTTCCCGTGCTACAGATAAGACGTATGCCTAAAATGTATTTGAAGAAAAAACGCATTGAAATTTAAGTCTGCATAGTAAATGATTTGTGATTCATCGTAAAATACATTTAGCAAAGGGAAATAATCCGAGTACAGGCACTTTGTCAGACTGGTTGTTAAAGTTTTATTCCAAAAAGGTGTGTATTTGGCTGTAGTTTTCAAAGCGTGAATTCAATAAGATATAATGTGGAAGAGAACTTTTTCGGGGGAGGGGTGGGGGTGGGGGTGTGCCCCCGACCCCCACCCGTAGCATGGCTCTTTGTGTTCTTACACAATTAGAACCACCACCCACGCCCCGAAAATAAATAAATCCTGGAACTACCCCTGGGCGAAAAGAAAAAATCTTCTTTGTTAAATAATACCAAACGTAGTAAAAATAATAATAATAAACGGATAATTACCCGGATGACGATATTTAGCGTGACCATAACGTACAGTCAGTGGTCACGTGGTTTTATCACCACCCACGCCCCGAAAATAAATAAATCCTGGAACTACCCCTGGGCGAAAAGAAAAAATCTTCTTTGTTAAATAATACCAAACGTAGTAAAAATAATAATAATAAACGGATAATTACCCGGATGACGATATTTAGCGTGACCATAACGTACAGTCAGTGGTCACGTGGTTTTATCAATTTAAATATAGCTATCGGTGCAGATTGGCTCAGATCGGAAATACATGTTTATAATGTCGAGTAGAGTATTATACTTCACTTTTATGCCCCGGAAGGCGGGCATATAATAGTCGAACCGTCTGTCCTTTTGTACGTCTGTCCATCTGTCCGTCCGTCTATCTGTCTGTCCGATATTTATGTACGCCCAATAACTCCGTTATGGGGCAAATTTTGTACTTTCTGGGATTTTTGTTTTTACGTTGCCGAGAATTTTATCTACTACTGTACATACTGTACATATGTTTATAGTTTACTTTGTTGCTACTTGTAATGTATGTATATAAGTTCATTGTATTTGTTTTAACTCCCGATGCAGGTGCTTATTGTTAGTTGTTTCACTTTGACGGGATGTTGTTATTTACACTGTTTGTTAGCTAGAAAAACCTTCAGGAAGTGCGAGGTTGGAGCGCTCCACAAACCAGGTTTAAGCACCCCAGTTGGCCCTTTTGCCGACTGACCGTTCCAAGGCGGTAACTGATGGTTTTTCTTTATGTGTGTTATGTCTCGTCTCTGTGTTTATTTGTTTTTCACATTTGCATTTACCTTGTTTGCCTTTATCTACGTGTAGATAAAATTTAAATATCTGTTAGCGTTTTGATAGGACCTTTTCTTATTTACCTATTGATAATTCTGTCCTTTTGACGATCGCACCTTGCTAGTATGCGATGTCGTTGACGCTAGAATTCAGGGATATGTACAAAGTAGTTTACCACTTTACATTTAATGTTTCCTTAGATATACAATGGTTACCTCATTTAATTTTCATACAAACATAGATTTTTGTTTCGGAAACGTGTGATTTATTTCTGATAAAATTAAATAGATGGATCAAATTTTACAAAACTGGTCGTAAAAATGGCGTTTTTTTTTTTAATAGCTTCTCTGTCGAAATAGAGGAGAATGTCAAGATTAAGTTTAAATTTTGTTTTAATATTTATGTGTCGGCATTATTATAGTTTACTTAAAATCTATTTACATCACCAAAAGCCATCACGTACGATCTAGAAGCACACGTTTTTTTCTGGGGAAACTTGGTTTATGACTGTGACCTTTAAGTGTGACCTTGACCGTCAAGTAACCAAGCTGAGTCTTGTGCGCGACATGTCGGCTTCATGAGTTTGACATTTCTGCAAAGTTATTTTTAAATCCATGCAGGAATGACGGAGATATTGAGCGTACATTAATATCGGACAGATGGACAGATGGACTTCGTACACATCATTTCATGCCTAGCCACTTCCCTGGGGTTCGGATGTTTTCCAACTAACCTGCAGTGCGCCGTTGGTTCTACCCAGACGTAAGTCTGGGGTCTTCCTCCGCCAATAATTAGCTGGACATCGCCAATATGACCACAACTGTGTCGATGCGATGTAACCAAAACAACAACAACAAACAACAACAACAACAACTACAAAAACACCCCTGAATTGGCTTGTATGTGTTGGAATATCTACTTGCGTTGTTGCCCCTTAATTCTTTCCCTTGGAATTTTTAACTGGAGGAGCAGCCAACTGGGGCAAGAAGACCAGAGACCTGATTTCATGGCGTCCTGTATTTCTATCCATGTCGCCACCAGCACTTCTTATCCCTGAAAATGGATTAAATTGTTATATTGTCATGGTACTGTGGTCTCCAGTGTATTTCTAATGTTGGTAGGCAACGTTCGTTACTATTAGGACACAAAAGTAAAAGTCTACCAAAAAAGAATTCTTCCACACTTGAACACACGGTTAGAGGGTGTCAAGCAACTCAAGGCGTTTAAAACATCTGAAAACAGACTAGGGAAAATATTCTTGTTCACTCAGACTATGAATGAATGTTATGCAAGGAAGTTCTGACAAATCTATATCTTAAAATTTTACTTGCTTAAAATTTATTTTGAGACAGCTTGTCTGTATTTAACTGAACCCAAAGCACATGTTTTTTAAGGTGTTTTTCTTTTTTGTTACATTGCACCGGCACCATTATGGTTATATTGGGGACGTCCATCTTATTATTGCTGGAGGAAGAACCCACATTTATGCCCAAGCAGAACCACCGGCAACAGCAGGTTAGCTGGAAAACCTTCCCACCTGATAATTCTTGTTCAGATGGGACTCGAACTCATTGAGGGGCTAAGGAGTTACAAGCCATGTTAATGGTTTACTTAAAACACTACAGTGTACATGTATTTTGATGTCATGTTCTGTGCCTCTATGGTTTTTGTCTTACTAATATCGGACATTAAATATAAGCATTATTGTTCAATCTTGGCTTATAAAAGAAGCTATGACAAGAGAAATTGTATCAGATCATGTGTGTTGCATAATCATCGTCTGCAAATTTTAATTATTTTATATGTATTTGTATTTATTAAAAATGTATAGTTTTAGTTATATATTTGTACTGACTGGGAATAAGCGTCGTCGTTCAGTGTGCATTGTTAAAATAAAGCAATTAGCTAAAATAACACATGTCAATTTAACAAATGATATATATTTTAGTTGCATTCGGGTTATTCATCAACTAAAGTGAATCAATTAAAAGCCATTGGATGGGTACAAATACAGAACGAAGGCTTACACTATTTACTAATTTATATAAGAAATAATTGGGTCTATGATTTAAAGTTAACAAGTGTCTTTATTCATTTACAACCTGCTTGAGTCCGTACTTTATATAGTATAACTTTCTTCTTGCAGTGTGAAAACTTTCAACTTGGCTCAATGGTTGAAACCCATTAAACCTTGCATCCAGAGACGGCACTCTTACTTGGACTGGCTTTTAGCATACTGTTTAATTAATGTTGTCAGAACAAACAAGAATAAATAATATATGTTTGACCAATCATTTATTTTTCTATTTCATTCATGTTAGGATGTTAAAGCAAGAACATATCTATATAGTGTACAGTTAATATTTTAATGTAACATGAAAAAATTATGCAAATAAAAAAAAAAAAATAAAAAAAAATATATATATATATATATATATATATATATATATATATATATATATATATATATATATATATATATATATATATATATATATATATGAGCCTGTACAATCATTTGCCTCGAACTGATTCTTGCATCATTAATTAACAGAACCACTCATTTAGTATATATTCCAGTCCTGTTTTTATATCATCATCCTTATCAACCATCTATAAAATATTCTTAAAACACGATAATTTACCCTTTAATACTTAAGTAATTTTTCCGAATTGTTGGTCTTTGCCTGTCTTTGTTGGTCATTTTCGGTCATTACTATGTTAATTCTTACCGATATTGTTTCGTTTATATGTTCACTTACTTTGTATGCATTGATCCAAGTATGTACTTCAGGGCGCATATAAGTCGTTATTACTGGTCATTTAATGTAGACATGTTAAACCATATAAAATGTATTGCTATTATCTGCTATTCATGGCACATCAATTTCAGTCGGAAACAAATTTGAACTGGGTATTTGGTCTGTAAATTCATATTTGGCACATTTAACATTAGCACCGTTTGACCGCAGTTCCGAGTGCGTTTGACCAAGGTTACATGAGTGTCTGGAAATTCAAAACAGATGAAACAAGAAATGTCTTTAAAAAGACAAACGGCGTCGGATTAAAAAAAAAAGAAAAAACAAGAAATTTCTTTTAAAAGGCTATGCGGCGTTTGTGAAGCATTAACTTACACATTTTTATCGTGTTTATGTTTCTATTGAATATAAAGTTGTGAGAAGAATGGCATGAAAATGGTGTACATTTTTAAACTAGTCGCTCGCTCCATCTGCGCCTCATAATTCTCACGTAAAAGGCACTTAAAGTTACAAAGTAGTTAGATCGTGCCGGAAGTGAACGGTCTGCTTTGCGGCATATGACAGAGATGATGTTTAAACAAATGTAGGATCAAGTGACATTTTATACACTCTATACAATAATACTGTAGGAAATTGGGTACATTGGTAAACTGGAAATTATCTCCCTTGTTTGTTAATATTCGAGGTATTCCAAAGAGTAGGTAGGTCCTTTATAGTCGGAATTCTTGGACTTTATGGCCCGTTCTTTTGTAGATTTTGCAGTTACAAACGGTGAAATTTCTTTTGCACAAATATAAGCTTAAAATCCATTTAAATACTTATAGAGATTTGTTATTTAAAAAAGAAAATGGAAGTGTTTGTTGATGATGGTTAACTTGAAAGTCAAAGAAGTCAACATACACTCCAAAAAGAACAAGCATAAAAACCGAGTAAAACAAATGAAAGGACCTACTTGCATTTAGGGGTTATTCAGGGGAGACTATTCATTAATGTCACTCATTGATATAGACTTGTTTATGACTTAAATACCTGTATAAATAACTATATATCGCCACCCCGAGGACGTTTATTAGAAACACTACGGTATATGATGCTATTAGGAATTTCTACCAATGGGAATCGCTCTGATATTCATTCAGGCTAGCCTTGAGTCAGCATTTGTAAGTAGGTCAAAAGTGAGGTTAGACAGCTATGCCGAAAAAGCTCAACTACAGTACAAGATGCATGGGAATCAGCTTGTATAACAGATGCAAATTGTTAGACCATTTCCGTATTAAGTGCGCAGGCACTGTATACATAGTAACCATAAAGGTACAACAAAACAGTAACAATCCTAACAATACTTGAATTAAAAAGAAATTATACACATCTATCTATTAAAATGTTTCTGTATATGTCTGTGATAATTAGTGCAGTCTGTCCTTTCATACAGTGCAGTCGTGTAATATATAAATAAGAATTTACAACTGACATGAGTAAGGTTTTAATTGTGATTGTAGACATATGTAAAGCCATATAAAATGTATCTGTATGTTATTCATACAGCATCAATTTCAGTCGGAAACAAATTGCACTAGATATCTATAAGTAAATTCATATTTGGCACATTTCACATTTGCCCCGTTTGACCGAGGCCATGTGATTGTCTGGAAATTCACAACGGATGGAAAAGGCTCAACTACGTACGAAATGCGTGGGAATTAGCTTGTATACCAATCGCAAATTGTCTGACCATTTCTGTATTAAGAGCACAGACACTAAATACATAGTTACCATAATAAGTACAACACAACAGTTTAAATCCTAACAAAACTGGAATAACGAAGAAATTGTACACATCTGTCTATTAAAATAAGTGTGTATTAGTCTGTGATAACTAATGCGGTCCGCCCTTTCATACGAGTGCAGTCATGTAATATAAAAATAAGAATCTACAATTGATATGTGTAAGGTTTTAATTGTGATTTTTGTCACAGTTCTTAGGTTCATTGTTTTAGCTTAAGTGGTTGTTGCTTTAGGAACAAAAGAAACACCATAATAGATATATAAACATTTGGTCGTTTTACTGCTGAAATAGCATAAACATAACCGTTAAAAAATAATATCGCTTCTCAAAGCTGTGACGTCACCCCATAGACATTTCCATCTCGGCGACCCAACAAGAAAGCACGGATGTAAGACATCCGAGGCGCCGAAGGAAGCATGTGCTGTAAACAAGAAGATGGATTTGCTGGGGACAAAACACTCTATTTATGTCTTTTCTTTACATAAATATTTTAGTGGAACAACTCTGATGGGGACTAGTGGAACAACTTTGATGGGAACTTACCTATCTCAGATTTGTTTGCTTCCTTGTTGTTAGTCTGGATTACCTGCCCTTTGTCTAAACACAAAGGGTCAGGCACAAACGAAATAATGGCGGCGGCGATGGAATCGCTAAGTTTACGAACTAATAGCAAAAGGCGGGTCATTGTGATAGTATTGATTTTTTGGTCAATATCAATGTTGTAGTTTTCATTTGTGTAAAGCGTTGTTAAGGAGCTATTACTTATGATAAGATTTTACATTCCTGACAAGTTGAATATTTTTCGAACAAATTTACGCAGTGTAATTTCGGACATTATTTATTTAATTGATAAATATTAAGTTAAAAAATAATTTAAGTGAAAATTTCAGTTCCCCATATTTCCTTCATTAGGTAATTAATATTGAAAATTATTACATCTGTGTGAAATGCATTCATAGAACATTTCTTTTATGCAAAAATAAGTCATTTTAAAACAAAAGTATAAATGTAATGGTGTTAAGAAAAATTTTAATAATTTTAAGTTTTGACTTAAGATGCTTTGTGAATACGGCCCCTTGGAGTGGCATGTTAAATTTGGTAAAGAGATCTTATTATTACTTTATTATCGCCATTTTCACTATATTTGTCCATTTTTAAATTTGATATGTTATACAGTCCCATAGAAGTTATTAGTAATAGGTTTGCAGCAAAAAAAATATTTTTTATGCCGCTAGGATGTTGTTTTAGCTGAAAAATGGTATGTAACGTGACAATATGCACTGTGTATTAATTTGAAGAGCTAAAAATGATGGTTTTTCAGCATTATGTTGTATCATTTAAATATTACTAAGATTGCATAGCAAAATATTATATTTTGCATTAACAATTTATACTCATTGGTTATATTTCACTATTAACATTTCTTTCTAGTTTAATTAGCTTTTTGTTTCATCAATTTTTAAGAAAATAAATAAAAAAAATTGACAGGGGTTTGTATACAAGTAGAGTTTGTTATACATTTCTATTATGTTTACAATAGAAGCTGGGAACCAGACTACCTTGTTGTATGCTACATCTGTAATTACACGCTACATTGCTAAAATCGGCTTGCACGGTTTCTTTCCTTTAAAAAACTCGCCAAACGGCTGCTAATTCCTAATAATCTCAACTACTTTTTATAATTGCAAGTTACTCTTTAATGTTGCAAGCTACACTGTTAAAAAAGGCGGAACACTTGGCTCTTTTCTCTGAAAAGGGTCTCGCAGAATAACTGAGACAACGTGTTATTGACAGCTACGCTATTATCGTCGTAAAAATGCATTCAATAACAGCGACCCAATAAATCCTCTATTGCTGCTTTATATAAACCAGTGCGTTCTGATTATAGCAACATGTGCCGATCGTCGACAATCTTATGAATATGTATTGATTCGAATATTTTGCACAAATGCTGAAGACCTTGCAAACTTGCAACATTTGCGATCTGATTATACTAGTGTACAAAGTAAACAAATGTTCTTTTTACAGTAAAAGTCTTTCATGAAAAGTCGGTCAGGATGTTACAACATGCCATGCCTCTTTGAACCAAAGACCTACAGGTGTTTGTGTTGAAGTACATGCAAAATTTGTCGGCGATCGAATGAATCACCTTTTGTTATCGTGCAGCCCGTGCATGTAGACCTGGTGAGTGTGTGTTTTTGTGTTGTTGTTTTTTTTTCATGCATATAATTGTTGATTTTGTTTTAATTGTGTTACGTCGCACAGCCACAGTTATGGTCTTATGCTCAACGTTCACCAAATACATGTAATTATTTAATGAACGGGAAAAATCCCAAACAAATTGTGAATAGAACCATTTGCGTACCGTAGGTCAGCTGGAAGACCTCCCCACATGGAAGTTTTTGCCACGACTGGGACTCGAACCCATACGGCGTGGGACTGAGGCGTACGCACAAAATCAAATGTGCGCAGACTCAAACTCGTCAGCTTCCAAACAGGGTCCGATCCAGGAAATTTCGGCTGCATTTGGCATTTGGGAGGAGTGGGGGTGGTAGTAGGGAGGGGGGGGGGGGGGGGGGGGGAACAACTTTCGTTTCGGAATCCGGGGCATGCTTTCCCAGAAAATTGCTGTATCAGGAATGTTGGAGATGCGTTCGATAGTTTATCTGGTGAAAATATGAAGCTTTTTTAAAACGGATTAATTAAAATTGGGTGTGAAAGTTAAAAAGAAGAAGACATAAACCTTTAACAGACCATGATGGACACATATGCCTATAAGGTGTTGGCAGTAAAGGTGATATCAACCTCTGTCTTTGGGAATTTAGGCATTCCTTCGTGGCCCTTTTTAGTCTATTTGTCTAAATAAAGACGCTTTTGAACACTTTCTCAATTGTAAAACGTACAACTCGTGAAATAAATCGCTCTAAATGTTTATTAGTTCCAAACCTATAGATACGCACGATAGAGATTTCCGCTGAAAAGAAAGATGTCGACGTAAGAGAGTATTACCCAGTTGATAATATAATGTGATCATACAATTTCGTGATCGCGTGGGATTTTTAATGTAATAAAAGCTTACTGTGCAACGTGTCTCACATAGAAAACACGTATTTGTAATGACGAGTAAGGACTAATTCTTTACTTTTCACTTGGATGCAGGGCGTTAATAGTATGCTTTGCGGGATCATTTTAGGTAAAATATTTTATTTGGTTGTTCGAGAAATAAAACTTTGATTATTTCTGTCGGACTCAACCTTTAAAAGTAAATGATAATGAAAGTATGGGCATATAGATAGTTCCCACATCAGGAATGATCCCTTATCTTTATTGGCGGCCATCTTTGATGGCAATTTCAATGGATTTTCAGATGTATTGTATAGAAGCGTAAATTTTATTTTCTTGTAATTTCTTCATTTGTGGTCCAAGAATTAAAAGTTACTGGAATTAATATTTAAAAAACAAAACAAAAAACAAACAAACAAAAAACATTATTTTTAAAATTGATAAATGCACAAAGAATTAATTACAGAAATAAATAAAATTATTGCTTCATCCTTAAACAAATGATCAGTGTATCTTTTTTGGTTGTATTTCTGGTACCTTTTAAACTATGAAAATATAGCTTTGATCTTTAAAATACTTCATAAAAGTTATTAAATTTGATATAAAATTCAATAAAATAGAATGAAAAATCAACACACATTGGTGAGTTTAGTACAACACATATTTCCAGATTTCGGCCAGCATATAGCTTCTGCCTTCAAAGATGGCTGCCATAACTGTCTTATCAGTGCCATCACATGGAAACTATCTATTAGTTGAGCACCTATTTAAGTGCATAACGGATCAGCAACTGGAGATTGGGGATGTCTCGAAAGAAGAATGTGCTGTCGAAGTTGGAACAAAATAATTTTCATCCAGTATAACACTTTCTTCATAGATGAGATGCGTTTAACTTTGTTAATAATATTCTACTGAAGTTCCTATAACGCACATTCCGCCCAGCAACTATACATATTCATAAGAGGGCGTGGCATTGAGCCTGCCAGCTGTATGGGTTGATGTTATTATATCTTACTTATTTATATAAAGCTTCCAGCGTAATCCGCATAAAATTAGCGACGATGGCAGATCCAAAATATGCTAAGCTGCCAGGAATTGTACGTATGATTACAATAATATCATGATTGTTATGTTTTAAAACATTAAAGACAAACGCCAAATGCTGAAAGTATTGAAATAACGGCACGTTCATCGACATCTCGTATCATGACAAATGACATCCTGTAGTTTTGGTGTGGGTGGGGTGATTTGTTGTGAAAATAACTGCATAATATTTCATTGCTAAAATCCAGGAATTTTGAGTATTTCACAAATAAGTAAGATAAATAGAAACAAACATTGGTGGTTACTTATTAGATAAAAGCAAATGTCATGTTAAAAATTTGAGGAAAATTAGTCATCATGGTCAGATAAAAAAATTAACTTTTTGACAATAAAGTCTGGAGTATTTCCTACTTCTCAATTTAACAGGTCCTTCAAACTTAACCCCCCAGGCATACCTGCACAATCTTTCTTCTAGGGAAAAAAGGCTTGCCAGACTTCAAATTTAAGGAAATAAGTAACCATTGCAATATTTTGTTCAGGCCAGAGAACTATTGAAGTGCAGTTCTGGGGTGCACATGGCCAAAAAGTTGCGTCACCTGTACTGTTGCATCTGTGTTAACCTCTTCAGTTTAAAGTTGTCTATGCACTTATTGTTTTGTGTACAGTAGGCCAACCACTCACCACATATTTTACACCTTCACTGAATGAATAAGCTGATTTATGTAATCAGACTTCAATGCCCATGATGGGATTGGTCCTTAAAGACCATCAGTTGGAAAACAATTTATATTCTCATCCATTACATTCAAGGGGTGTATCCTCATTCTGGACCATCTGCATTCCGGACCATCATTTCGGACCATCATTCCGGACCATGCTATAGTCATCCCGGACCAATTTGGTCGTCATCCCGGACCATACAATAATCATTCAGAACCATATTTATTTGATTTATGAAATGATAATTAGAACTTAGGAAAGAAGTCTAGCTGATGCAAGATCATTGCAAAACCCTTTTATTGGCGTAAAAATTCTTAAAAACTTGTGTCAGTATTTTATGTGTCAATTTCTCACCTCATGCGTATTGTTGAGATGAGATATATATATATTATTAACAACATAATTTAAACAATAGTACGTTCTCACATTTAACATGCTCATTGAACAGTAGGCACATGTAAAAACTCACTCTCACAAGTCAATAATTCTTACACAGGTCCATACAGCGCAGCGCACACATCTAGCAGACTACTCCACAACTGTTGCAGAACAACTTATTAATGCATATTCTTCATTCTTTAACTTTTGCGAGTAGACAAACACACGCTGATAATTAATAACATTAATTGGACAACTAATTAAAGTGGACAACTAATCAATAAGAATGGTCCGGAGTGATCATTATATGGTCCGGGATGACGACCACATTGGTCCGGGATGACTATAACATGGTCCGGAGTGATTGTCCGAAATGATGGTCCGGAATGCAGATGGTCCGGAATGAGGGTAATCCCATTCAAGGTAGCTCACTGGCTATTTGTGTAAATTATAGCAGTAGAATTACCCTACTTTCATATTGAATACCCATGTTGAGCTGGGAAGCATACATATGGCCAACTTCAAGGTAAAACAAAACAAACAGTGATAATTCATTCAACGAGATCATAGTTATTTGAATATAGTTAATGGTAAACAGAAGAAAACCCACAAAATTGTAGTTCTATACATGCAGCGGCTATTCAAATTGGCCATTACAAGAAAAGTGTCTTTTTTTTTTATGTGAATTCAGATACTTCTGTAATTTTTAAGCATAGCATGTAATCTACCATGTATGTAGGTATAGGTTTATGTGCTAAAGCAGAGGTTAAGATTTGACATCAAGCACCTGTGGTTCTTTCCACATATATCAAGGGTATTGCAGAAAGGCATTAAAATAAATAAGAGTCAAGGTTTGTTAGTTGTTTTTAAAAAAATAGGGGACGGGCCTTGGGGCCTTTTGAGAAGGGAAAATTTTTCAAGAACTTAACTAAAACAGGCAAAAATGTGCCTCTTTCTTATCTGCTATCATACCTCTTGCATATAAATTATACCTCTTGTATATTAAATATACCTCTTGTATATTAAATATATCTCTTGTAGATTAATTCCAAGACCATCTCTCTATTTTTCTTGTTTTTGAACTCATCCACTAGATTATCATAGTCCAACTCACTCAAGCTTCGATTGTAAACACTAATTTGCATCAATTTGTCTAATTTCCACATTTCAGCAACAAAATATTGCATTTTATTGGATCGAAATTTTCATTTTTAGAGGAAAAAGTTGGCTTTTTGTAAGATAAAAAATCAACCTGAGAGTGTTATGCTTCCGTGGACTAAATAATTAATTTTTTTTAATCTTTTCTAGGATTTGAACTCACCAGATGTGTATGAGACAAGTGATCTTCCTGAAGATGACCAGGCTCTACGAAGTGAGCAAGTAAGTACAAATGATATGTTTATTCTCATACTTTCACTTGGATTTTAAATCTTTCATGTTTTTTGTCTTTTGTAGATTTTATTTTAATGGTGGTATCTAACAGTTTGAACCAAAATATTTTAACAAATTAGTTATTGTTACATGAAAAGATTTTTAAAAATGCTACTCATTGATGCCCTAGATCAATTTGAACATTCCTCATTGCAAACAGGTATTTCCTATCTGACCCATGCTGCAGAGATAGCTATTTTTAACTAGGAAAACCACGTGAGAACTCACTTTTGAGATTATGTTATATCGTCATCTGGGGAATCCGCTCTGACGTTGGTATCTATTTTTAGCAGTGATCACTATCATGCTTATTTATAGATTTGGAATGATTGAACTTTCAGAGCATTTTTATCGCGATTTGTACTTTCTAACAATGTAGGCAGTGTTCAAAACCATCTTTACTTGGAGTAAAGTATGTGTTTATGCAGAAATTATGCCCTAAGAAATAATTCCCCAAAGCAGTGGTTGTGAAGGTATTGTTACATGAATTTAGGCAAATTGTTGGATAAAACCATTAAGTAATAAAAAATAACATTATACAGATGAATAACTTTTATGTAGGAATTAGTTAATCAACATCAGC
Organism: Sinonovacula constricta; assembly: GCA_007844125.1. Classification (NCBI taxonomy): domain Eukaryota; kingdom Metazoa; phylum Mollusca; class Bivalvia; order Cardiida; family Solecurtidae; genus Sinonovacula; species Sinonovacula constricta. The sequence goes on along the minus strand of CM017567.1, from coordinate 48,040,856 downwards.
ATTCTTCACAAATGAAATTTAAAAACTACCAAATTTGACCAAGCTAACGAAGTCTATGAAATTGGTTCATCTGACTTGTAAAATTTAGTAGACTCGAAGCAATTTTGCTGGATTTTTTTTGGCCCATCGTCCACCACCTTTTGTTGAAGACTGCAGCAGCCGGGGCAGTATGACTGCTTGCATAATGATAGTGTCTTTCAAACAAACCAATCAACTTAAAATAGAAAAGAGAAAATATAAACATAACTTTGTATGAAGTTAAGTGTTTTTCATGCTAAGTGATAAATTTCTCGCCAAAACTATGTTTCTGATTTTGATAGTCATAAAATTGTAATCTGTACCAAGTCTAATGTGTAGCTACAATATGTGGTTTGGATGAAAGTATATACTGAAAAAAAAAATGATTATCTTGACGTATATGGAGCTTTGTTTCATTTAAAGATGGACTGGATCTAGTAGGGCAGTGGGGTACATAAACATTGGTGAAATGGAAATTGTCTCCCTTGTTAGTTAATATCCGAGGTAATCCCAAAAATAGGTAGATCCTTTTAGTTGGAATTCTTGGACTGTATAGCCTGTCCTTTTGTAGATATTGCAATTACAAACAGTGACATTTCTTACTTTTGCATAAATATGAGCTTATGGAGATATGTTATTTAAAAAAGAAAATGGAAGCGTTTGTTGATAATAGTTAACCTGGGTATCACAAGAAAGGCAGAAAAGTCAACATACACTCCATATAGCACAATCATAAAAACTGAGTAAAACAAATGAAAGGACCTACTTGCATATAGGGATTATTCAGGGGAGACTATTCATTAATGTCCCTCATTGGTAGATTAACAGCTCCAGGTACTGGTTGTCACAGTTTTTAATTTATGGTGGTATAGCTCTTTTTTTAAGAAAATATTTAAATAGTTGTATGACAGGTCAGTCAGGGGTCAAGATTATGTGACTTAGTGTGGTATCGTGCCAGGTGTTCTCAGCATACTTTACACACTATGTCACAGCAAAGGCAGCACTCTGTCTGCTTCAGTTAGACACCTTTGCCGAATAACTTGAAAATTGTCACTGAAACAGCAAACCCAATAAATTTGTGTAATTTTTTTTTTCACAAACAGCCAGAGGAGCTTGCGAATGAAGCCATTGAGAAAATCCAGCTCGACACAGGATCAGCATACAAACATTTCCAGGGGAAGAATGTCGCTGCCAAGGACATAGGTATGGTTAAACTTGTGGGATAATTTTTATTAATATAGTTTTACTTATAACCTGGTACTGCACTGTAGGAAATATATTTTTAACCTGGTACTGCTCTGTAGGAAATATATTTTTAACCTGGTACTGCTCTGTAGGAAATATATTTTTAACCTGGTACTGCACTGTAGGAAATATATTTTTAACCTGGTACTGCACTGTAGGAAATATATTTTTAACCTGGTAGGAAATATATTTTTAACCTGGTACTGCACTGTAGGAAATATATTTTTAACCTGGTACTGCACTGTAGGCAATATATTTTTAACCTGGTACTGCACTGTAGGAAATATATTTTTTTTAACCTGGTACTGCTCTGTAGGAAATATTTTTTTTAACCTGGTACTGCTCTGTAGGAAATATATTTTTAACCTGGTACTGCTCTGTAGGAAATATTTTTTTAACCTGGTACTGCTCTGTAGGAAATATATTTTTAACCTGGTACTGCACTGTAGGAAAAATATTTTTAACCTGGTACTGCACTGTAGGAAATATTTTTTTAACCTGGTACTGCTCTTAGGCTAAAGAGTTCTAATTCTTTGACTTGTTCAGTTGCCACAAGGGGAAGAAGAAAGTTGGTTGAAGAAATATATGAATAATGTGACAAGGGAGATAAAAATGTATTTCTTTTATAATGACATTTGGAAATCTGTTAATTACAAAATATTGAGAGAAAGCTTGTGAAACATTTCTTTACTCTGTCAACATAAGACCTTAAATATATATTATACTTAGTATAGTTGTGTTGGAAATTATTTTCATATTATAACTAAATGCATACACATTATCTTTGATGTAATCTATAGATTGTATGCTTGAAAGATAATTTCAGTTGAACAACAAATGAACATAAATTGTTTCTCCTGCTCAGATTTTTCAGATCGTATAAGTGCATCTAGAAGAACTGGCTACGAGGCCCAAGTAGAGTATGAATTGGTAAGTGAATGACAAAAGCCAGTTGAGATACATGTAAAATATATCAATTGAGATACATTAAAATACATCAATATTAACTTGTTAATCAATTGAGATATATGTAAAATACATTAATATTAACTTATTTTGTTATATGTAAAATATATCAATTAAATTATTTTTGATACATGTAAAATACATCATTATTAACTTATTTTGGTGTATGTAAAATACATCAATGTTAACTTTATTTGATACATGTAAAATACATCAATATTAACTTATTTTGATGTATGTAAAATACATCAATGTTAACTTAATTTGATACATGTTAAATACATCAATATTAAATTATTTTGATATATGTTAAATACATCAATATTAACTTATTTTGATATATGTAAAATACATCTATGTTAATTTGATACATGTAAAATACATCAATATTAACTTTTTTTAATATATGTAAAATACCTCAATGTCAACTTAATTTGATACATGTAAAATACATCAATATTTACTTATTTTGATATATGTAAAATGCATAAATATTTACTTATTAATCAGTTGAGATACATGTAAATACAGCAAAATTAACTTAATAATCATTTGAAATACATTTAAAATGAGTCAATATGATATTACTAATCAGTTGAGATACATGTTAAAAACAGAAATATTAAATATGTTCTTCATAAGGATATTTGATAGTCTCGTTTTTGGTTTGGCATTGGTTAACCTTTTTGTTAAGTTCACTTTCCTAAAAAATGTCATTGAAGTTTACTTAAAGCTTGAAATTATATACTTGTTCAATGATATTACAAGATGAACCCATTTTAAAAGAGCAAGTAAGCCTAAAATTAATTTTTAGTGTTATGTCCCCTTTTTATACCCCCACCACAAAATGGGGGGGGGGGGGCTATAATGGATTCGCTTTGTCACGTCCGTCCGTCGGTCCGTCCGTCCGTCTCCATTATCGTGTTGGCTCTATAAATCCTATACCAATTGAAGGATTTTCTTCAAACTTGGCTGAAATGTTCACCTCAACAAGGGGATGTGCAGAACCCATGTTGCCCATGTGTCAGCTCAAGGTCAAGGTCACAATTGAAGGTCAAATATCAAACAATCAAATATTAGACATTATGTCGTGTCCGCTCTGTAAGTCCTACACTAATTGAAAGATTTTCTTTAATCTTGGCTCAAATGTTCACCTCAACAAGGGGATGTGCAGAACCCATGTTACTCTTTTGCCTGCTTAAGGTCAAGGTCACACTTGATGGTCAAAAACTGACTTAGAAAATATTCTTAAATTTTAACATGTATTTGAATATTTCTGAAACTAGAAAAATTATTTGCTTGAAACTTAAAATATATATGAAGTGTCACAATTAGGATATGCAGGTCAAGTTTCATAACTCTGTATTGCATTTTGACAAAGTTATGCCCCTTTTAAGTCTTCAAATTTACATACAATCAAGTATTAGACAATATGTTGTGTCGCTCTGTAAATCCTAACTAATGGAAGAATTTTCTTCAATCTTTACTCAAATGTTCAACTCAACAAGGTTATGTGCAGAACCCATGTTACCTTTGTGCCGGCTTAAGGTCAAGGTCACACTTGAAGGTCAAAATTGACTTAGAAAATGTTCTTAAATTTTAACATGTACTTGAATATTTCTGAAATTAGCACAGGTATTTGCTTGAAACTTAAAAGCTATATGACGTATCACAAGTAAGATATGCAGGTCAAGTTTCATAACTCTGTATTGCATTTTGACAAAGTTATGCCCCTTTTTAAGTCTTTTAATTTACTTACAATCAATACTAGGCAATATGTCGTGTCTGCTCTATAAATTCTATACTAATGTAAGGATTTTCTTCAAACTTAACTCAAATGTTCACCCCAACTGGGCAATGTGCAGAACGCATCTTACCCTTGGACCAGCTTTGTCAAGGAAGAATTTTCATATTACTATCCAGGTCTGAGGTTAGTGTGCTGACTTATGAACAGCTCTTGTTTAATTTTGCAGGGCACCTTTTAGAATTTTTTATCAGAACCCTTTTTTGTATGGATGGCAGATCAAAGGGATGGTTGTATAGCTACTCTTTCATAAATATTTTGCCTGGATAATATTATTGGGTATGGTAATATGCCAGTGTTTATGGCATGCAATACTTGTGAAGACAGCACTGTTTGGGCTTAAAAATGACACCATCTGTAGTTAACCAAAAAAATAAATAAATTTGTAGGTACATTAAAAACAATTAACCTACAAAACTTTAAAAAGTCATTTGGAAGGCTGGATTAACGCTCAATGGTGCATTAGACCCAGTACCATTCAAACTACAAACAAAATGAGTGTTGTCAATTGCAGAGTTGTGCCTGCCTCTCTATGATTCACCTTGTTGGTTTGAAACTCAGCCATTGCAATTACTTTTATATTTAGAAGGCCTTAGCTAGCCAACATTAAGATATTTGGATGGGGTTGTGCCTCCAATATCACATTTAATGTAACAATGCAACTTATGATTGAAAATAAATTCAAAGTTCTTTTTGTACATAAAAACAGCCCAAATTATTGAAATATCAGCTTGGATGTCAGTCACTTACAAACTGTTTTTTGGGTCAGTGACTCCTCAAATGTTACTCTTTCGAATGTGGCATGCAATTATTGGTTTTAATTTTGAAGACAACAGAATGGACTGGAGATATTGACATAATGGCGCTTCAGACTGGTGGTTCCCCTGTTTAGTCTAAACTTTGTCCCATTTTGTCTAAATTGTCTGTTATGTCTACAATATCTTTATTTATTTTCCTTTTTTTTAAAACTAACATTTTGTCTAAATTGTCCAATTTTGTCTAAATTGTCCAATTTTGTCTAAATTGTCCAATTTTGTGTTAACTGTATGGTTTTGTTTAAATGATTCTGTTTTGTCTAAACTGTCTTGTTTGGTCTATTTCTAGCTCGGTGATGGGACTGGCAAGATAGAATCCCCTCAGCAGCGATATCTACGACTGCAGCATGAGATACGAGAGCTGACTGAGGAAGTGTCCAGAATCAAGGTCAGTTTGAAATTTCCTCTAAGGTTTGTTGATATCAAGGTTCCTCTAAGGTTTGTTGATATCAAGGAACCTCTAAGGTTTGTTGATATCGAAAGTGTTTTACAAGGATGTTACTTTTATTAATGAAAGTAGCCTCTGTATTTAGTACTTATTAATGATATGCATTATTAAACTTGCTGAAGATAAAATCAGTCGGAACTCCTCGGGTAATTTCATCCTCTGGACAATCATCCCTTGGATGTATCTGGTGCAATGATACTTTCAGAATTACTATTGTTTGGTTCGCCGGAAGAATAAAACGCCATAAAATGGTTCATCAAAAAAGTGATACGTATAGGATTATTTCATCCTCTGTATAGAATTATTTCATCCTATAAACTTTCATTTATCAATTTAACTGTTCACATCTTGTATCGATATACAATTATTACTGCATTTTCAATAGAGATAACTATCATTTTATATTTTTTGTTTTGATGACGTCGTCTGCACCAACATGTTTATTTTCGTGGGGTTTTCCCATCATACATCCGACAGATGATTCGTGAATTATCCGAGGTAGCCCGATTGAAATAAGATGGAAATGATGAGGATGGATTGTCTTAATGGCTGAAAATTATTTTGCCTATACATTAGCCTATAAACTTAACCTCTTCTGTTGACATATTGTCAGGTTTCCCTATACCTCCAATATTTAGTCACATAATTATTAGAATCAGCTTCAATATCATCAGTCATGGGGTTAAACATGCCATATATTTACATATTTCACCAATATTTAAATATTTCCCAATATTTACATATTTCACCAATATATGCATATTTCACCAATATTTACATATTTCACCAATATACACATATTTCACCAATATTTTCATATTTCACCAATATTTACATATTTCACCAATATATGCATATTTCACCAATATTTACATATTTCAACAATATTTAAATATTTTACCACTTTTATATGACTTCGCTATATTAACATAATTCACCAATATTCACATAATTTACCAATATTTACCTAATTCACTAATATTTATGTAGCTCATAGATATTTACATAATTTACCAAAATTGACATAATTTACCAATATTTAAATAACTCACCAATTTTGACATAATTCTCTAGTATTGACATAAATTACAAATATTTACATATTTCACCAATATTTACATAATTCACCAATATTGGCATAATTCACTACTATTTACATAACCCACCAATATTTCCAGGAGAACGTCAAGGCTGAGTCTACTGAAGAGAAGTTGTCCCCAGTGGCCCTCAGCAAACAGCTGGAGTACCTCCAACACCAGCTGACTGACCTCCATCTGGAGAAGGTACTCGGCCCCGACACCACCATCGACCTCTCGGACCCCCAGGGGGCACTCCAGAAGTATGTGGATGTGATGTTCAGTTACTTTAAGCTAATTTTTCAATGTCAACTCAAAACAAAAAAGTTCTTTCGTTAACCTTTTTTACTGCCCACTTGCTGGAGGGGGTGGATCTACAGGAGTATGTTGTAGGAGTGTAGTTATGAGTGTATGGCAGGGTTACTTTGCAATATTAATGATAAATAGTAATCAATTTATTCCCTTATCAATCACTTTTTTAGTTTGAAAGCAATTTTATGATGCTGTTACGTAACTTTGATCCTAAAATTTATACTAAAATACATTGTCTGCCATTTGTTGCTTTCGGACAATAAATTTGCAGGGAGCGCCCGTGGCTGAGTGGTTAGAGTCGCCATCTTATAACTCCTCAGCCCCTCACTGCATGGGTTCGAGTCCTGGTCATGTGGGGAGGTTTTCCAGCTAATCTGCATTGCATCGTTGTTTCTACCTAGACACTAGTCTGTGGTCTTCCTGTAGCAATAATTAGCTGGATGTCATCAATATGACCATAACTGTGACAGTGTGATGTAACAAAAAACAAACAAAACAAATAAATTTGCACCTTTTATATACGGTAAACAGTAATGAGATGAAGTTGAATAAATCTTACTTGTGTTAAGATGCATTAGTTTCTCTGTGACTGATGAAGGACTTAAGGTTCAGGATCAGGACAATCTTGGTGTATAATATATCGTTATAAAGCTACTAATAAATCTTGGATAACCCTTTCATTGCTGCCTGACGTACAGCATATGTCTATTTCTAACCGCTAGCAATGCTCTTATGCGTACACCGTACATCCTGCTTACTACTACTTTTGAGTGTTTACAGCATTGTTAATTTTCTATAAAAGTATGACCAGAGTTACTTCCCTTGACAGTAACTTTCAGTGTTGTTTTTTTCTTAGAAATGTACATATTTTTGAAGATAGGAGTAAAATGCTAAAGATGAAAAGTAAAAGTTCTGGATTTCAACTTTTTTTCTATTTTTGAAAGTCCATAACATTTTTTTATCACATGATAACCATTTTTAATTAATTTTATATTATTTGAAATCCATATTTTATTACCTTTCTAATGATATATAGTTTTACATATCCAAAATTATAAGCGATTTAGTGACGTAAGGCATTTTCTTAGGAAATTTATAGAAAATTCCTCAGCACGGGGCATAGAAAATGGCTTAGCAGCGAAAGGGTAAAAGACTGATAAATGAACTTCAGTTTGATTAGATTGTCAGGGAAATCTGAGCCTCAAAACAACATGGACATTATTTTGAGTCGGCAACTTTTATGAATCACAGTAGTAATATTTACTCCCAATTTGTGTCTAGTCAAAATTTACAAGATAGAAATATTTGTTTTTATAAAAGTTTACATTATCACATACATGTGAACTCTCCCACTTTTGGAGGGAGACTCCCACATTTAAGGTTCAAATTATTTGACAATTAGGAGTGTTTTACACATTTTCAGAAATCTCCCTACTTGGAAACAGATAGCTTCCTTCTTTGTTTATATGAAAATAACACATCTCCCACTTTGCATGTGAAATCTCCCACTTTGGCCTCAGAAGAAGTTCACATGTATGTTATCAAATTATATGACTTACATTTCACAAATATTAGACATTTTATATCAAGTTTAGCAAATTTCTTTACAAATCACTGCAGAAACATTTTAAAAATGTGGCCAGCAGTAAAAGTAAAAAAGAAAGATAAAGATAGAGTTAAAGCATTTTTAGTTGTATGTATCTCATAAAGTCCATTTTAATGTCCACACTCAAATATTATATAGGTTAATGGAGCCATATATAAGCTAGATTTAATTTCGTTTTCATCAGTTCTATCATTTTCAGCAAGTGTCTGCCCAAAGAGATCAGTTTAAAATTTGCAGTTTTATATAACTTGATCAGTTAAAAAAAATTAAAAAAAATATATATATACAGTAAAACCTCTTTACAGCAACATCTGGCGGAGGCACGAAAAAGTGTTGCTGCTGAGAGGTGTTGCTGCTCAGAGGTTTCAATGAGACGAGAAAAAATGTGTTTTTTTAATAGTTTTGTACTTTAGGCAATCAGCATTTGCTTGTCTATTACAAAAACAATATCGTCAGTAACAGACCTGTATCTGAGTTATGCTGCAGCCCAACTCAATAGCAATAGACTGTGCTGACCTTCCTTGTTCTAACAACTTATTGCAGTAACACTCTGCTTTAACGTAAGGTAAACCTTTTTTATAAGACATTTCAAGACAAAATGACCAGTATTCCAGTACTGAGTCATGCAAAGACTGACTTACCATTAAAAAATCGAATTTATAGTCAGACATCCTAAAACAATGACAGTTTGCATTTAGCACTTAACGTGAACATCTTTTTAAGTAAGCAATCAATACAGTGATATATTTTAATCTTTCGATCAATTAAAGAAAACAAACCAACCCGTTAACATCATCAATAGTTGACACTTCTTTCACACGTTCCCGCAATACCCTAGATCTACAATGGCATGTTTGTAGCATGCAGCTGGTTTCCCGTCCAACTGTAACTTGACTCCAATTAACACCTTCTCAAAAGGGTACAAGCAGTGATCAGCCGACCGGGTGACATTTCTGGTGTACGCGACAGTGTTCTAAAAATAGCTGCACTGGTGTTGCTACGCAGAGGTTAAACTAGCCTCAGGGAAGAGATTTACATGGCCGCTTACCGCTTCACGGAGGAGTTGCTGCTTAGAGGTTAAAATGCGCTGAAAACTACTGGGGGGGAATTTAACTGCCGCTGCTTAGAGGTAGCCGCTGCTTAGAGGTGCCGCTTCGAGAGGTTTTACTGTATATATTATATTATTTTGTTGCAAATTCTATGATTTTAACTGGTTCCAGGCGTTTGTTGACCCAGTTGGAGTCTTTCAAGCCCAGTCAGGCCAAGAGTGGTACCAGTCCAGGCCAGGATGGGAAGGGAACTGGCGATCATGTCAGCTATGAACTCTTTTACAGACCAGAACAGGCACATTTTAGCAAGAATGCAAAGGTATGTATCATGTATGGGAGTAGTTACAGAGTCAACTCAAACTTCTCAGCCCCTGACAGTGAGGGTTCAAGTCTGTGGTGTTGTGTATAAAATTAGAAGAAAATAAACCATGCACAAGGAATATTGAAGATAAATGCTATTTTCTTGAAGATGTTTTTTTGTTTATTCAGTGTTGGAGTGCTGATACAGTGAAAAACATTATAAAAACTAAAATTGAAAATTGTAAAATAATATTTCATAAAAATGCATTTCTAATGTACATTTATAAAAGAACCTAAGTTTACATTAAAACAAAGTATATTTATAGCTACATATATTTAGACATGTGTAAACATTTTCACAAAATTTTCCTATGTTGAATATTTATTATTTATTTAGCTTGCCAGTTTAGAAGAACGTCTGGACAGGCTTGAAGCTGCCATGGGAAACCCTAGTCAAGAAAAGTTGGTAAGTAAGCTGCCTTGGGAAATTTTGGTCAAGAGAATTTGGTTAGTTAGCTGCCATTAGAAACCCTTGTCAAGAGTCAAGAAATATAGAAAAGTTAGCTGCCATGGGAAACCATAGTCAAGAGAATTTGGTTAGTTAGCTGCCATGGTAAACTCTAGTCTATAGAAATTGGTTAGTTAGCTGCCATGGGAAACCGTAGTCAAGAGAAACTGATTTGTTAGCTGCCATGGGAAACCATAGTCAAGAGAATTTGGTTAGTTAGCTGCCATGGAAAATCTTAGTCAAGTGATATAGGTTAGTTAACTGCAATGGGAAATCATAGTCAAGAGAAACTGGTTAGTTAGCTGCCATAGGAAACCATAGTAAAGAGAAACTGATTAATTGCTGCCATGGAAAATCATAGTCCATGGGAAATCTAAGTCAAGAGAAACTTGTTAGTTAGCTGCCATGGGAAACCATAGTCAAGAGAAACTTGTTAGTTACCTGCCGTGGGAAATCATATTCAAGGGAAATATTTAAGTTCATCTCAGCCATTGTTTTTCAAGTCTATGTTAATTTAGATTGTAAAATCTTTAAACTAATAATCAATGAGCTATTTATTTGAAGCACGGTATCTAACATTGTGCTGTTTTTACCTTTAAATGAAGTTGTTCAGCAAATAAAACAAGTATATATTAATTATATATGTAGCAAGAGAATGGCTAGTTTACCTTCTTCATTGAAAAGATTTCTGTATGGATAAAGTCATACTTTTATTAAATTTGATTTTTTAATGTTCAAATGATAAGATATAAATTATCTTAATGTTGTTTCTTTCAGGGATTTTTAACTGTCGACACAGACAATAAAAGTTTGGTGGTGAGTATTTAAATTTTGTAAAGTTTTTTGCCAGACCAGGCTTGAACTTAAGACCCTTCCGTATCAAGGCAAATTGTTTACTGAGCTAAGTGGCAACCATCAAACTATCTCCCTTTCGCTTATTTGTAACTCCTCTGACTGCTTAGCCTCTCACCCATGGGTTTGAGCAAAGGACTTAATGTGGGAATGTCGTCTATCTGACTTGCAGTGTGCCGGTGGTTCTACCCAGACATTTCTCTACCAAATAGCTGTGAAAAAAAAACAAGAAAAAAATAAATTTCATGGCTTCCTAATCTTTGGTCAACAAAATCTTTGGATTTTATGTACATGCTCATTTTAAGGAAGTGCTAAATATTGAATGCCATCTTAAATTGGTAATAATCTTCTGTGAAAAAAAGGTTCCTACTTTATAATCTCTTTCCCCACTGACCTTTGTATAATGTCCAATTTACTGTCATAGGCTTGGATGTATGTCAAAAGTGTTTAATGTTCCAACTTTATAGCCCCTTTGTATAATGTCACATTTTACAACCACAGGCTGGGATATAAGCCCCTCACATAAATACATATAAACAGCCATATGCAAGTGTAATCTATTCTGTTAAAATACATCTAACTAGGTCAACTGGAAGTCAGTGGCTGTTTGTAAATTTTCCTTTGGGTTTGAATTTTATAGGGAGCTGTTGCTGTTGTGAACTCCAAACTGTCTCTACTGGAGCCGGCCAACTTGGAGCATATAGACGTCCGTCTACACAGTGTTCTGCAGAAACTGGACAAGATCGCTGAGAAGAAATCATCGCAAGAGGATGTGGATAAGCAGAGCAAGGTAACAAAAACTAAATGTGGGAAATACATGCATATAGACCTTAGAATGTCAACTCTCAGGGTTATCATGATGGTTTTTGAGTCTTTGTCGAAGAAACTTTTTTTTTTTTTTTTTTAAAGGTCACCATTTGCTTTTTGAGTCTGATGTTGAGGAGATAAATTTTGGAGATCTTCAAACTGGTCTATGGTAGCCTGGTGATTCTTGCTAGACATTTGTCTTGCCTCCATCATTCATAGTTGGATTTTAACATAATGCCGTAAATTATTTTTAAAAAAACAACAACAGAAAATGAAACACAAATTATCTTTGCAATACACGATTTGTTTGTACATGTCATGATACCTAAAAATGTCTAGCTAGCACTGCTGGCTGACAGTTTAGAGACCAACCAATATATCCTAATACCTTTTACCACTCATGCTGGAGTTTCAATCAAGAACAAATTTTTTAGACCAGGTGTTCCGTCAGCTGATGTGCTGTGGGCAAGTGGATGAAGCCAGATAGTTTTATGTGGTCTTTGTCCACTAGCAGGCGCATATCCGGTCCATTTTTGAAGTTACGCAGAATTACAAGGGAAATAACCTTTGTAGTTACGTTTGAATATATCCGGTTCTTTTCTAATGAATAACAGGTAAAATGCAGACATGCGAGAAATTTTGGTACTTTTAGATTTTTGATCTTTCGAACGGAGGTTACGCACGTGCGTAAAGTGCGTAATGGCAGAAACGCGCCTGTCCACTAGTTGAAGCTTAACATGGATGTTATGGCATAATTGAGCTGGTGCAATAGTTATCATAAAACAAAAATAAGTTTTAGATTTCCTTGCCTTAAGAAGACCTGAATTATTTGTTTAGGCATACAACCAAAAACAAATAATGCACAACCGGACCTGGAAGTGCAGTCAGTAGAGTGTTGGCTCCAGGTACTGAAGGCCCCTGGTTTAAACCCGGGTGGCAACATACCAAAATCGTAAAAAATGGTAGTGGTATAGCCCCCTTGCTAAAGCTCAAGCAAATATAAGGGTAGTTCCACGACTGGTTGGCCCAGTGTCAGGATAATGTGACAGGGTGTGGTATCATGCCAGGTGTTCACAGCATGCTATACACAGTGAATGTAGCGCTATATCTGCTTCAAGTGGACACGGTCTCCAGATAACTGAAATACTGTTAGTGGGACAATAAACTTAATAAACAAAAATGCACACAAAGTTCTTCAGAGGAGAACTGCCTGCTGTATACAGAAATCTATTGGAGACGTATTTTATATGTACTTGAAACGCATGCGGTACATGGGAATATTGGGGTTTTGTCCCTTACAAACTCTCTGAGGTTACAACAGATAATAGACAATCATGTTTTGTGTGAAAAAATCAGGCCAGGTAGAAATGCTGTTGCTTTAATTTTATGCAGTCAACCCCTCTAGGGGTTATTGAATAAATTCATCAAGTTACTTACAATTATAATAACAAGCTAAATCTGTAATTTTTTTCAGATATCTGAGTTGTACAGCATGGTGAAGAAATGGGAGACAACTGCTGATGTCTTACCTCACGTTGTTGATAGGTTATCTGCCCTAAAGGATTTACATGAACAAGGTAATTAACATTACGCCGAAATTTGATTGACAGGACAAGACGCCTAGCGTTAGCGAATCAGCGCGCTCCATTTGGTCACGTGATTCTTTTGTTTTCGGTCGCCATTTTCCTTGGACAAGCTGAGTGCATTTCGTTGACCAAGAAACGGAGGAATAATTCTGATTTTAGTAACAAAAAAGCAAGAAGAAAGAAAAACAACTTTTATCATCTAACGCATTCTCGTTTTAATATATATGTATATATTCCATCTTTGTTATGACCTACTGCAGTAACTTCTACTCAGATCAAAGAAATAGATCCCCTTTAACTTGAGTAACATCGGACGATTCCGTTGTTATATATGGTAACAAAAAAAAATAAACAAATTATCAAAGGTTAACTGCATTTATAAATTGTGGATTTAATGTTATAATGAAAATTACCCGGATTTACACGAACAGTATGCGTCTGTAACGGAATCTAGGCCGATCGTCATGTGCACACTGTGTGGCTTCTCGCTCTTTCGTTGTGATTGGAAAACACTAGAATTAACGTCAATTTCTTCCTTCAATCTAAAAGTCAACCTGACTGATTGAATGTAAGATTCATTTGCGTATCGTCTGGCTTGCATTCTTTGCCGAAGTGACGATTTTCTTAGCATAAAATGCTCACCAAAGTTCGCTGGTAGATCGCTTAAACAGGCAGCAATGTTTGTTGACAATGGGTCCTATGAGGATTAACATCCGATTAAAATATGGTGCAGAGTATACTTTAACATTACATTTAATAGCATTTCAAATCTGGTGTTAATTGCAATAATTATTGAAGTTTGCTCCACTTACCTTTCAACAAGGAAGATGCCGCATAGGTGCGAAATGTATTACTTTAATTTTTAAACCTCCCGCTTTTGTTATTATGGATATTCCACATTAGGTGTTAATTATATGTTTTGATCAAGACAAATAATAGCCACTTCAATTTTCAACACATTCTTTTCAACTGCACCTGTTTTATTCAATTTTCTTACCGACAAAACATAGAAAACATTTATCGCTTTAATTGTGTTTATTTTCAAAGCAGTCATAATTATTTGACATATCTCGCTCACAAACAATAATACATTGATCATGCTTTGTAATTTATGTTTTAATGTTCATATCTTACATTTAATATTTCATACAAGTAACGCACACAATATTTAGTACATACAATAATATTTTCATTGGAGATGATGTGAATTGTATTGACACATGTTTATTGTTATTTATGCCCCTATCAACGAATTGTTGATATATATTATGTAATATATGAATACATATATACATTAAAATCGTTTTTTATGTCTTCGTGGTGTCTTTGTATGTCTTTGTGGTGTCTTTGTTGTGTCTTTGCATGTCTCTGTGTGTCTTTGTATGACTTTTGCAGTGTTTAGTAGGACTGTTGACAATAGAGTATTGACCCGATCGACGATAAGATGTCCAAGGTTATCAGATAGTGGGTCACGTGACTCGGTGGGCGGAGCAATCTACCCGCGAGCGTAATGTTAATTAACAAAATAATGGATTTTCTTTCTTTCACCTTACACCACTGCACTGGAAGTCTCTATGATTTTGGCTGCCTAGTTCAGAACCTCGATGCGGTTGTGCAATTTCCAATGTGAATCGTGATAATTGCCTTCATGATACAGTATTGTGTTCTTTTTTTAATATCTATAACCTTAGTGACATATGCATTTGAAACAACAGCAGCAATGTTTTTATTTACAGTCATCTTAAGCCAGAACTCTGGCTTTATTAATGTTCCAGTTTTATAGCCTATTGAAATTAAAAATATTCTAGTCACAGTGATGTTTTCACTCAATAAACCTATTAAAACAGAAAAGAGCATATTATTTTAGTAAGGTGAAAATGCACCAAACTGCATTTATTTTGTTTTAATGAAAATATTATGATACTATATCGCAATACAATTCAGATATCATGATTATATCATGATACATTTTCAGCAGCAATACCCAACTCTATTATTCGCTGCATAGGCAGGCTGGGGACACGACCACTTCAGACCTTCTGTTCATGTGTCCTGAATAAAGTTTTGTGATTGTCATTTGTTGTTTTTCCTGCTATGTTGGATCTTACTGGGTTTTGTGTCATGTAAGAAGATAGAGCAAGTAAAATCACACATGATAGTTCAAGGACAATTACCAATGTCAAATGGTCCGGTCCCTGAGAATAGTATTTTATGTGGTTGTCAGTCAGTCAGCCAATATTTTATCATCTATGCTCACTCACTTGCATTTCAGACCAATTTTTACTGAAACAAATTGAAATGAAATGATTTTATTTTTGGGGACTTATGACCTGATAACAATCTTTTCATCGTCCGAAGAAAGTGATCACTTTCGGGAAATACTGGGCATGATACCATATTATACCAAACCAGGCCCCAGTTTCTCTAAACTCTCTCAAGTCCCTCCCTAATCTCAAATTTGAGATTTTCCTCTTTATTTTGACATTTCTTGTTTCACTTAAGACTTTGAGGAGCATTTCTCTTGAGTTTTCCTGAAATATTTGAGCAACACTGCCAGTAGCCTCAAGCTGTTTCCTCAATTTGAATTAAGTAATTTTTGTGACATCACTTTTCCAAGATTTCTTAGCTAAGTAGAATTTTGAGATAAGGAATTCCTCAGCTGAGGAAGTTTATTGAAACTGGAGCATGGCCAAGTAATGCAATCTTTAGGTAGCAGTGGTAGGTATAACAGGAGCTATAAATAAGTCATTTTATCCATCCATTATCCCATTAATGATCATTATTATCCAAATTACTGGGTAGTTAGAGTATTAGTCTCTGGTATTAATATGTGGATCTGTTTCAGATAAATCGAAAAAATAACGGTCAAATCTGTTGGTATAAACTCAATGAATAGGTTGTATTTATTTCATATTTAATAAAAATATAAATTTTATTTAAAATGTATTTTATATTACCATGTGTTCTTTGACTGAATATTTTTTTTTTAGTCAGAAATGTCATACTTTCAAGTTTTGACAATTTTGATAAATAAGGACAAGCAACATAAAGCAATGTACTTTTTTAAATAATATCTTTGCAGTTAATATGAAATAAAGATACCTTAATAATACAATTTACAGATTTATGCAGATTTGAAACTAAGCACAAAAATGTAATGACCGTTATTTTTTCCAGTTATCTGAAAAAGAGCCAAGTCGAAATGTTGTTACCATGTCTCTCTCTTCCATGTCATGAAAGCATGTAAGCGTAGGAGGGCCCATGGCAAAGTGGTAGAGTTGCCGATTTGTAACTCCTCTGACTGCTTAGCCTCTCACCTCTTGGGTTCGAGTCCTGGTCGGGCCGAAAGACTTAATGTGGTAAGGTCTTTCAGCTGACTTGTGGTGCGCCTGTGATTCTATCCAGGCATTTGTCTGGGGTCTTCTTCCACCAGATAGCTGGACATCGCTTTAATGATTATAATTGGTTGCTGCGATGTATTTCAATAACAAAAACAAAATCAAGTAAGTGTTTGAATAATTTGTTGGTCTTACTGTTTCAGCTCTCCAATTCAGTCAAGCCCTGGCATACCTTGACACAACCCAACAGGAGATTACCAATACACTAAGTACCCATGGAGATATGCTAAAACAGGTGAGGGAACAGTAATGAGAACATCTGGTTTGCCATGTCAAAATATCCCATAATTCTCAACCAAACTCTTTATAGTTTGAAAATGACTTAGGGAACCCCATTTGTGTAGTGGTAGAGTTGCTGACTGGTAACTCCTCTGGACCCTTGACCTCTCACCGCATTGTTGCAAGTTCCATTTGGGGTGAAGGACTTAATGTGGAAAGGTCTTCCATCTGACCTGTGGTGCGCCGGTCGTCCTACCCAGACATTTGTCTGGGGATTCTCCTCCACCAAAATAGCTGGACACCGCGATAATGATCATATGCCCATAATGATCATAATTGGTCGCTGCGATATATATTTCAAAATTCAAATTCAACTCAGATGTCTTATTGAGACGATTCTAATGAGTACCAGGTATATGGGTTTTAAAGAAGAAATGAAGGCTTAAGCCACACTGTATGGGTTCGAGTCCAGGTCTGGGAGGAGAAAAAAATACATAGTGTGAAGGCTTCAAATTGACCACTGGTGTGCTTCTAATTGACCACTGGTGTGCTTGTGGTTCTACGTATATCTGGGGTTTGCCTCCATAAATTATACCTGGATGTTGCTCTGATATCTTGTAACAGGACAAAAATATAAGTTACCTGTATATGTGTAACAATTAACAAATAAATAAATATTAATATTTATTTTTATATTAGTTTATTGAAAAAATGTAACAGGTTGAGGGTTAAACTAAACTGGATGCTGCAAATATGTGTTAAGTTTATAGAAAGATTTATTTTATCTGCCTCATTTTGATAAAATTGTTTTTGTTTTATTTTTAGTTGGATGGAACTTTACAAAACAATCTGGATACCATTAAAAAGAATAGCCAAAGCTTGGAAGATCGACTTAGTGCTCTGAAAAAATAAAGCCATGTATCCTGTTCTGGGATAAATCACTGAAAACCATGTGGACTGTAATTGGGTCGTTGTCATGACTACCAAAACCATGGTAACAAAAGTGCAATCTGAACATAACATTTGGTGGACTGTGTTCTTGGCTTGAACATTTAGTGTATTCCAACTCTATTTTGTTATAGTCTCAAAAATATACTAAAATTGCTTATTTATTAATGGTGGTGAGTTTCTTTCTTGTTTAATACAATGTTTTTTCCCATTTTAAATTATTTTATTTGTAAAAAAAATTTCAATTGAATCTGTTTCTAACAAAAAAATACCAACTAATTTTAAATTTTTGATTTGTGAAATTAAAATGCTTTGTTAATATTTATTTTAGCAAAGGTATTTTTAGTGGTAAAGTTAAGTTATGGAATCGGGAACAATTGTCAGTGTATGTACAGCTTTTGTATGTTATAACAAACCTTGTCTTTAGTAACGTTGAACAATAGGACATCTCTGTGAGTACAAGACATTACAAAAAGAGGGATCTTGTGTCAGAGGGAGGGATCTGTACAAATTGTTTAAGGTAATAAAATACGCACTGCCATGTTATGGTGTTAATGGTGTATGAGGCAAACACCAGCATGTAGCTAATGTGTCAAATATAGAATATGGACAAATTTTGGTGTTTTTGTTTGTTTTTTCTTAGTGTGTTGGTTTTGGGCGGGAAGAGGGGGCTGGTTTGGGTGGGGGTCTTTTCTTAAGAAAAATGCTTTTTAGACTTAGAAGCACCTAAACTTTTAATGAGTGTAAACAGTATTTAACAAAATATTATCATAACATTTACAATATAAATCAGTGATACTACATGTGATTCTTATGCATAAAAATTCACTGGTAAAAAAAAAATCCACATATGGCATGCTGCATAAAAGAAACTAGCAGTATGATCACTTTATACCATTAAACATACCATTGTCAGAAAAAAAAAAAGATTTCGCAAAATGGCCTTTTGTGATTGTAAACATATCTGATGAAGAAAAGAACAGAAGTTTTGTATGGGGAACTATCTGCTGTGTGAAGAATGTCACCGTTGAAGTAAATGTAGTACAACTCGGAACAAGTGTTGTAAAGATACATAATGTAAAATAAGAGTGTATTGTGATGATTAAATCATGATTTCCATGAAGGTTTAAAATAAACAGAACAAAAATATTCACTGATATTATTTGTATTATTATTATAAAACCTGTTGGCACAGTTTCGTAAAAAGATACTTTAAACAATTTTTTTGCCAATACCCACTTTTTTTTACTTGTCTATGATATATCTTGTTAAAAAAGCAATGATACTTAAGAAGTCTAAGAAGAATATATTTTTAATGATAGTTTAGTTAAAAAATTCACTATTTTTTTTTCCTCTATGCAAACAGGAATAAAGCTTTTCTTTTTAATTTTTTACAAACTGGTGTAAGATTTGGATATTTGAGGCAGATTGTTATTGGTTAAGCTCATTTTTGTATTTATTTTAATATTTTTTCATTCCCGTTTCATAATGTAAATTAACAGCTTTTTTCTTTGAGCTATTTATTAAATCTTGTCATTTAAATATTAATTTATGCTTAGTCAGTCTTTGACTGTGTTTAAGTTGTAAAATTGAGACATAAATAAAATGAGGCTTTCTAGAATGGATGCATGTATTATTGTGATAAAGAAAAGATGCTTTTGTTGTTGTCAATCAATCTTAGTTATAATTTAATTAACTATATTTTTTTTTAATTTGAGTAAATAACTATTTAATTAACTTGTTTGATAATTGAATTAACTTGATTAAGAGTGACTGATTACTGAAACTACAGATTATGTTGTTTGTAATTTTGCAAAAAATCAATAATTGAAAGAATTTGAAACATTTTCACAAATAACGTTCACCATATTGTGTGATTAAGCTTTTGAGTAAAATTTTATTGGGAAACAGAAACAAATTAAGAACAAAATGAATAGCATAATGCATTTTATGACAATACAGTTTGTTCTGCATTAAACATTTTATTACCATATGTAAAAACATGTGGATATAAAAAGGAAGTAAGTTATAGTGAAATGAATTAAGTGTTAAAGGTGCTATCCGACTGCTTGAACCAAAACTGTTTGCATTAAAGTCATAATAAACCATTGTTACCTGAACAGATCTCTCACAATGCTGTTTTTGATGTCCTACACCCACCTGAAAAGTGAACCATGACGTCACAATGGTGATTTTTAACACATATTTCCTGTCTGAGCCGCTGCACAGTAAGCTAATTTTAAACTAAGAAAAACCACGTGACCACTCATGTTTTAGCTCATCCACGTCATCCGCTGTGACGTCATTGTATATTTTTAACAGGGATCCCAATCAACCTACTTTATATGTTGAAAAGAATGAACATTTAAGTATTTACTAACTAGTTTTACTGCCCTAAATTTGAGATACAGTTTAAAATGTCAACGCTTAGACTTAAGTATTTTTCCTTCTTCAGTATTTAGGTACGAATACCCCATACAGAGGTTAGATATTGTTAATATATTAGATAGAGGTAAACTGTCGGATAACACATTTAACACATTAAACCTATATTGTTTAATTATATACACTTATATTAATGTCAATTATTTCTAAATAAAAAAAAGAGTCATGCTTAAACTAAATCCACCAAACATGCACCTTTATGAATTAAACTTTTATTAATGTGGCAGTTAATAAGGTGTAAATATCCTGTCTGGACTATTCTCATACATGTAGCTACTGAGTCACAGTTAAGCATAGGAACATAAGGCATATAACCACTGGATCAACCGGACCTGGTAGCACAATCGGTAGAGTGTCGGCTCCAAGTTCGGGAGGCCCCGGATCGGTCCCAGGTTGCAACATACCAAAGTCGTGGTATAGTTCCTTTGCTAACGCCCAAGCTAATATAAGGGAAGTTCCACGACTGGTTGGCTTGGTGTCAGACTAATGTGACTGGGTATGGTATCATGTTAGGTGCATGCTGTACACAGTGAAGGCAGTACTATATCTGCTTCAAGTGGACAGAAAATCACGTGATCATTTACTTTTGAGTTCTCATTATAATAAACCGTTATATCATCATCCTGGTAATTCGCTTGCAATGTAGATATCTATTTTTAGCAGAAGTCCCAAATCTTATTTATAGATTTGGAAATAATGTACAATAAGAACAACCTATCTCATGATTTCTATTGTATAGCAGCTGAGGTAGTGTTCAAAATCCAATCGGAACTCCTCGGGTAATGCCGTCCTCGGGACAATCATCCCTCGGACGTATCTGGTGCAATGATACAGAAATCATGATCGTTTTGTTCGCCGGAAGTCGAAAGAATATGCCTAAAGTAAAATGTAGTTCGCACAAAACAAACAATGGCGTCGTTTGACAGTTGTGTGTTTGCTGCGCCGGGTAAATTAAACTTGGATGATATAAATTTGAAGCAGCCTCAAATTGAAATTTTACAGGCATCGTACTGTAGTGAGCTGTCATCTTTGTTTTGACGTCTGTCACAAAAGAAGTTCCATTTAGAGAAATGGCCGATGTGATCCGACTACCCACATACATCCGAGAGATGATTCGTGAATCATCGTGGTTTTCCGATTGGTTCAAAATCGTCTTTACTTAGACTACAGATTGGGTTTATGTAGAAATTATGGCTGATGTGATCCGACTACCCACATACATCCGAGAGATGATTCGTGAATTATCGTGAGATTGGGTTTATGTAGAAATTATGGCAAGATTAAAAAAACTCATTATACAGTGTAACATCTGTTTTACATAGGCAAGGTACCACATTAAAACCTAAACGTCTCTATGAGTGCGGATACATTTGTCTATTGTGCTGATTCTTGTCACCCTAACATGCTTGTTAGTAGTAAGCTAATATATTAAGTTTTTTGCATTTTCTGGTATAATTTGGTGTTCATTCTTTGATTTATTACAATTACTTAAAACTTTGATGTATTATGCTAATAAAAACCGAGATGAAACCCGAATTGTTGTTTCTAAAAGTTGGAGCTAAAGTGAATTTGGTTTAGTAAAAGATTTGAGGTGTATCCATCGTTTATTGCCAATGTTATCCATTGAGAGGGGCGTCTATGGCCAACCTGTTAGAGTCGCCGACTTGTAACTCAACAGCCCCTCATCGGTGGGGTTCGAGTCTTGGCCAGGACGATAACTTTCATGTAGGGGTTTCTTCGAACTGACCTGCGACGCGCCTGTGGTCAGTGGTTCTACCAAGACATTTGTCTGAGGTCTTCTGAATAATAGCTGGACGTCGCCAAGATTACCGTAATCGTGTAAAACAGTAACAGGAATGACCAGAAGTCACTTAAAATGAGCGGAAATCCACTTAAAACGAGCGGAATCCACTTCAAATAAGCGGAATATAAACGATCAAGTTATGAACACATTCCATTTTCACTGAGAGATGGTTTCCTACTTCGGGACATTTTTTTCTTTCAAACAACCATATACTGTATTGTTAGACCGACCGCCATAGCTCAATTGGTAGAGCGTCGGCTTGCGGATCGGGAGGTCGCGGGTTCAAACCCCAGCCGGGTCAAACCATAACTTTACAGTTGGTAGTAGTGGCTTCCCTCCTAACGCTGGGGCTAAGGGGACAGCATTACGCCTGACTCGTCGGTGTCAGTATAATGGACCGGCCGGATTCAGTCCTTGGGCACCTTATAAGTGCCCCTGTGCTATAATGATAGATCTGTTGCTGCACAGTATCGGCAAAAATGCCGGCAAATCCCATTCCATCCCAATGTATTGTTACTCCCCCCCCCCCCCCCTCCCTCCAAAAAAATAAAAATATACCGCTGAATACTGTTTATTATTAATTAATAAATGCACTTCATCCACGTGAAAAGTGATTCCGATACATATACAGTATTATCGGGCCAGTTTTATAGATATGCGAGAGAAGGAACATTTAGGGCGATTTTTAACGATTTTTACATCCTAACAATTTAGTGTTCAAACCCATCTTAAAATAAGTGTAGATTTTATGCAGAAATAATGCCCATAGTTCCCCAAAAGGGGATTGTATTTATACATGTATTTAATATAAGCAATATGTCGGATAACACCATTACGATATGACATTCTCTAGCTCTGAATTATTTCCAAATATTGAGTATCCTGTCATAAATTGCCGCACTAGAGATGAGTGTAAAAACTACGTCCAATTTGATTCTAAACTGCTACAGATGAGCTAAATCCTCCATATAAGAAACAGTTTCAATATACTAGATTATCAAAAAAATAATGATAGTGAAAAAAAACCCTGATAATATATGCCTCTGTAACAAAGACTGATCGAGAATAAATCTAAAACAAAAACTTTTGCCAAGTGCTGGCAGTTATTAAAATTTCAACTGATATACTACATTTACCTTTCAAATACATTTTTGAGCGGTATCGCTTGGTTTAATTCTATTAAATTGATATGGCTCGACGTTGTCTGGTTCTGCTATAACCGCCTTGGCGCTTTTTGTCGCTTAAAGTTGGTATCCGACATTTTGAAAAAAAAAAAAAAACTTTTATTTTCTCAAAATAATCAAATAAGCCATTGTTACCTAAAAAGGTCCTGCAAAATGCTGTTCAGCGATGCCCTAGATCTGTGTGAACAGTCTGCAAGTAAACCTGTTCACCGTGTCTGTTAATATAAGGTCCCTCAAAAGATTGTTGTCCTTAGGTTGCGTTGCGACGCTTTTCGATTTTTACGTTTTGAGTCAAACAACACAGTATATTTCCGAACTACTCATGCATCAATAACACCATGCGATACAATAATTAAAATATACATAAAGTGTAAATAACTTGGTTTTATTGGTCATTTACTGTGACCAAGCAGCTTAAATCCACAATTTGGCAACAGGCGGTCTCACGTTAAAATCTGGATGAACGTGTTGATTCATAAATAAGCCAATGAATCACTCTCTACCATCGGCTCATACATTCATCTCTGTTATTGGCTCACTTAATGTCGGGACTACTTTCGATCCACGTGACTGCCTCGTGGATCAAGTCCATGTTTATTTACAAATGCGCATTAATATCACTATGTTATTCTTCCAAAAATAGTGCGCTTGAATTAATTAAATATCTTTAATTATTTACTTCAACATATGTCTTTTTTAGTAGATGTTTATTCATTTTATGTAGAAGTATTATTTTAATTTGAAAATATTCTTAAAATAACACTTTAAAATTTCCGTCAAAAATCTTGACGTGAGCCCATTGCAGAGGTGTCTGGGAGAGGAACGAACGACAACTCTGCATGGGAGATAGCCAATGAATAAGCCAGTTATCAAATCAGATAAGACATTTAAGTACCAGAAGAACCTTGATGCAAAGCATCAAAGACGACGCAAAAGTATGTTGTGTACCAGTGAGAGAAATATCGCAAAAATAAAAAGAAACAACATGTATCGGAAGAAGGTTTAATTGTATATAAGCAGAATATAATCGAATTAAACATATTTGACTATCATTATAAGACGGCAGTTTTTTGTTGTAACAATCACGACAGATTTTGATGTGACATTGGATTTTTTTTACATTTTTTTTTAAATATTTGCTTGATGATGAACTGTATTTCTGATTATCGCTTGGATCCTATCGGTAAACATCCTAGTCACATGACTCTCCAGTGGCAATCAGCTAACGTGATCACAGTAGACTCCGCGCTTCAGCGCGTCGTCAATGATGATTTTAATAATAGTAATGATGATGACGATAATTATAATGACGATGATGATGATGATGATGAT
Source organism: Sinonovacula constricta (assembly GCA_007844125.1). NCBI lineage: Eukaryota > Metazoa > Mollusca > Bivalvia > Cardiida > Solecurtidae > Sinonovacula > Sinonovacula constricta. The sequence continues at coordinate 48,016,134 of CM017567.1, read as the reverse complement.
GATGATGATGATGATGATAATTGTGGTTGTTGTAGTGGTGATGATGATGATGATTTTTAATAATGATATAATTTTACTTACAAGTCCTTTGTTCAGTTCACTTTCAAATTAACTTCAAAGAATAAAAATTCATAGTATTTTATACTTATATACTATACGCTGTATTTCACAATAATTAAAAATAAGAATATGTTATTAACATGTTATAAACAACAACAAAAACAACAACCACCCTTCACAGTTCAGTGTACCCACTAGCGACAGAGTAAACAACGCGTGACGCTCGAATTCGCTGTGCCGCCGATTTTACGAAAATCTCGTGCGACACGTGTTAAACGCTTTGACACATCACATGTTCACTCAACTTTTGGGAAGAGGTGTCGAATTTACATTCCATTTAGCGCTTAGGGCTTGGCAACATGTAAGAAAGGCAAGCTTAATTATGAAAAAATGGCCGAAGGTACATGTTTAAAACCAATTTGTAACAGAGTGATGGGCGCGTTTGATAGATTTATTCCATATCGCCCAAATCTGGATGTGGACGCGTCAAATGCGCGGCTCCATCACTTTACAAAAACAAGCGGCGAAAATGAAGCGATGCAGTACAAGAATTCAGGTGCATACGGACAGCTGCTTTCGGATGCTTTCCCCAATGGAAATACACCGAATGGAAAAGTTCTACCCATCAGTTCTCCCAGACAAACAAGTATGTTACAATGCATTATACATTGATGCAAATCATGCAATATATGAATGTACGAAGTTAAGTGACAATTCGTGACAATAGGTATTTACGTGTTTGTGTGTACGTACAGACAACTGCTGCGATGCTGTTGTTTTACTGAGGGTGGTGATGAAAGTTATAATGGTGGTTGTAATCGTACTTATGGTGGTTGTATTGCTGGCGGTTGTGTTGCAGAGCTAGTGGTTGTGGTTGTAGTGATGGTGGTTGTAGTCGTAATGCGTGTGGTTGGGTTGTAGAGCTACTGGTTGTATTTGGGTTTTACGGCACACCGGCTACTGGTTGTAGTGATGGTGGTTGTAGTCGTAGTGCTTGTGGTTGTGTTGTAGTGCCAGTGGTTGTGATTGTAGTGCCTGTGGTTGAAGTCGTAGTGCTTGTGGTTGGTTGTTTGTTTGTTTATTGGGTTTATCGTCCCACCAACAGTATTTCAGTTATCTGGAGACGGTGTCCACTTGAAGCAGATATAGTGCTGTCTTCACTGTGTGATACCACACCCAGTCACATTATCCTGACACCGGGCCAACCAGTCGGGGAACTAGCCTTATATTTGCTTGAGCGTTAGCAAGGGAGCTATACCACTACCATTTTTAACGACTTTGGTATGTCGCGGCCCGGGATCGAACCCGGGGCCTCCCGTACCTGGAGCTGAGCTTGTGGTTGTGTTGTAGTGCTTGTTGTAGCTGTAGCCCTTGTTGTTGTGTTCTAAAGCTTGCGGTTGTGGTTGTAATGATTGTCTTTGTAATAATTTTGGTTGTAGTCGTAGTGACCGTAGAAGTATTCTATTTGTGTGTTTGGGATCGTGTGGTAGCGATGGCATGTGTTCTGGTGTTGGTAGTGATGATAAGGATTGCAGCCGTTGTGGTGTTGGGATGGGATGGGATGGGATTAGCCGGCATTTTTGCCGATACTGCGCAGCGACATTTCTATCATTATAGCACAGGGGCACTTATGAGGTGCCCAGGGACTGAACCCGGCCGGTCCATTATACTGACACCGACGAGTCAGGCGTAATGCTGTCCCCTTGTGGTGTTGGTTTGTTCAACAGCAATATCTGGGTGAATAGTGAACATATATTAAAGAACTACTCAAATCTAAGTGATATATAACCTAAGTGTAACGACCACAGTGGTAGAAATATAAACACTTCAATCAAGCCTTGCTGCTGAGTTAACTCTAGCGAGGCGTTTGGAGCGTCTTCCAAAGTTGCGCGGTTAAGCAACGGTTACTGTGGCTGGTGTATTGATGGGTGACCATACAGTCAACTGTCGGACTGGAACTTCCCCGGTCAGGTCTCAGGACGCGACATCTCGGAGAGGGGAGTAATATAACAACCATTGTGGTAGAAATTTAAGTACTTCAAACCAGTCTCGCTGCTGGGAGAACTCTTAAGCGACACGGTTTAAGCGGCTTCCAAAGTTGCGCGGTTAAGCAACGGTTACTGTGGCTGGTGTATGCATGGGAGACCGCTGAAGAACGCCGGCCTGCGTTACATATACAACCACTTGTGTAAAACAGTTTACAATGACACGATGACAAATAAATCAGCTGGAAGTAAAATATTGAAAAGTCATTCAGGTAACACCACATTAAATAAAAATTTCGAACATTTCGTCGAACGCGTCCGTGGCCGAGCGGTTAGAGCCGCTGAATTGTAACTCATCAGGCCCTCACCGCGTGGGTTCGAGTCCCGGTCGGGCCGAAAACTTCCTTTTGGGAAGGTTTTCCAGCTAACCAGCATTGCACCGGTACTTCTTCCCAAGTGTAAGTCTGGGGTCTTCCTCCACCAATAATTAGCTGGATGTCGCCAATATGACCATAATTGTGTCGGTGCGATGTTACAAAAAAACAAAAATAATGAAAAGATGAAGTTATGTTTAATTCTGTATAATACATATTTATGTAATCAACATATTTGAAGATATTTCGAGAATTTTCTTAAAGATCAAAACCAATATTGGTGTTATCGGTAAAAGTAGACAAGTCATCTGTAAGTCTACGCCATTATATCATTTACTAATATAATAAACGGTTTCAAGTTCTCATAAATTGTTGTCTGGTTCATATTTTCTGTTGCTATATAAGGATCAGTTTTGTATTGATTTATAGTATATACATTCAGTAATAAAGTAAGTATGAGAGGAGAAAATAATCTTGTCCCTAATGGTGATTCGAACCTGGGACCTTCAGATCAGTAGGCTGACACTCAACCACGTAGCTTAAGGGTTAACCCAACAGCCAGGCTGTTGGAAGTGCCTATATGCACTACAGTAACTTTCTGCAAGTCGGTATCCATTTGTATTTGTTGAATGTCGGAGATGCGTTAAAGCAGGTGTCCGAACCGCAAGTGATACTATTTTGCAAGTTTATTATATTGAATTTATATATGTAATAACATACTTAAATTATAGTCTGTGAATTTTAGCGGAGGGGCAAGCGCCGGCTCCCGTCTGTATCCACTGTTGTTGTTGTTGTTTTTATTGTTGTATTTTGGTTGTTGTTGGTTTGCTTTTGTTTTTTGTGTGTTTTTTTTATATAAAAGTATCTTTATTAACCCCGATTTATGTTAATTTTCATAGCCGCATTCTTTTTTAATCATTCTAATTTGTGCCAACGACAAATCCATGAGGATTATAGGATATATATTAAAAACAGTTTTACTTTTAACTCGTCCTTTTACGTTGTTTTTCCATTATTTAAATATCAATGTTCACAAAATGAACGTGGCTTACAACTTTGATGTAGTGGTTCAACTTTTTATCAAAATACGACGGATGTCAATGTTGTGTAGAGTAGACCAATGTCAATGTTGTAGTTTAGAGTAGATCAATGTCAATGTTGAAGTCTAGAGTAGATCAATGTCAGTGTTGTAGTTTAGAGAAGATCGATGTCAATGTTGTAGTCTAGAGTAGACCAATGTCAATGTTGAAGTCTAGAGTAAATCAATGTCAATGTTGAAGTCTAGAGTAGATCAATGTCAATGTTGTAGTTTAGAGTAGACCAATGCCATTGTTGTAGATTAGAGTAGATCAATGTCAATGCCATTGTTGTAGTTTAGAGTAGATCAATGTCAATGCTGTAGTTTAGGGTAGATCAGTGTCAATTTTCTAGTATAGAGTAGATCAATTTCACATCCATTGTTGTAGTTTAGAATAGATCAATGTCAATGTCATTGTTGTAGTTTAGAGTAGATCAATGTCACTGCCATTGTTGTAGTTTAGAATAGATCAAAGCCATTGTTGTAGTTTATTGTTGATCAATGTCAATGCTATTGTTGTAGTTTAGAGTAGATCAATGTCACTGCCATTGTTGTAGTTTAGAGTAGATTAATGTCACTGCCATTGTTGTAGTTTAGAGTAGATCAATGTCACCGCCATTGTTGTAGTTTAGAATAGATCAAAGCCATTGTTGTAGTTTATAGTAGATTAATGTGAATGCCATTGTTGTAGTTTAGAGTAGATCAATGTCACTGCCATTGTTGTAGTTTAGATAAGACCATTTTGCAGCTTAGTTTATATATTTTTGTATTGTGTTTTCCCAAAGACAACACAAAAAAAGATCACTGAAGGCCCTTTTCTGACTTTTAAAGAACTTTGAGCTTTTTTGCCGCATTTTTTTAAAATTAAATACAAATTTTAATCAAACTTACTGTCAGTTATTGACATCAATTTTGTATATTCGAATGTCGAGTCAGTTCTGGCTTAGCGCTTATTATTTATTCAAGTTGGTGATCGATGGTTTTATTGACGATTTTAAAATTAAATATATAAAGGCAATTGTAATTGCTTAAATTGCAATGGTTTCGCAATTATTAATAAGCGTTTACTTTTGACATTTAGTAAAATAATACCTGTTAATTGTATCACAGCAAATGATAAATATGAAGCTCGTTCTTGCGACAAAAAATTATTTTCTGAAGATGGTAATGCCTTCCAAATACATTTGAGCAATATTAAAAACACACTCGTCAAATTTTTCGGCTGTGGCTCGATAAATAAGTACCCGTACAATAATAAATGTGTTTATTTTTAATATGAAATTAAAAATTAGCCTCGACTGAACAAAATCGTTACAAAAAACAACAACAATAACAACAACAAAACAAAAAACTCTCTTTATGTAAAACTCACTAGCGACTCGGGTAGACAAAAGTGACGCTCGAATTCGCTTTGCCGAATTTCACGAAAATCTCGTAATACACGAAATGAACGCTTTGTCACTTCGTTGTCCGCTGAAATTTTGAAAAAAGATGTTTCGAATTTACATTTGGTTAGCGCTTAGGGTTTCGCAACATGTTACAACCGGCGAATTGATAGATCTATCCCATATCGCCAAAATTTGGATGTGGACGCGTCAAATGCGCGGCTCCATCACTTTACAAAAACAAGCGGCGAAAATGAAGCGATGCAGTACAAGAATCCATCACTTTACAAAAACAAGCGGCGAAAATGAAGCGATGCAGTACAAGAATCCGGTTGCTTACGGACAGCTGCTTTCAGATGCTTTCCCCAATGAGAATACCCGAATGGAAAAGTTCTACCCATCAGTTCTCCCAGACAAACAAGTATGTTACACGTGGTAGTGCTGGTGGTTGTAGTCGTAGTCCTGGTTGTAGTTGTGCATGTTGTTAGTGGTTGTAGTGGTAGTGATGGTGGTGGTTGCTATGGTGTAAGCACTGATGGTGGTGCTGGTTGTTGTCGTTATAATAGTGGTTGTGTTGGTAGTGATTGTGGAAGTTGAAGTCGTTTACATGGTTGCCATGGTGTTGGATATGCGAATGACCTCGGATTAAATGAAATCCTCTCAAATTACAAAGTTTATCTATATCCCTATAATAAGCAGGGTGACAACATGCGCCAGGACATCCAATGGTTCCTAACCAAACCATTTATATTCATGGGGTTTTCATTAAAATGGTCAGTTTTTTCGAAGATTATAAATGAAATCATAAATACGGTAAGTGAGGCAAAAATAACATAACAGTCCATTAACTCGGGGCGGATCTTGAATTTTAACTTTGTGTTTTGTAATTGTTTCGTTTGCAACTTTGTTAACGCGGAATTAAATGTTCGGTGACCTCAATTGAATGGCAAAGATGCATTATTGCAGGTATCTGGATCACATGTGTTAACTTGTGTATTAAACTTAATTAATATGTTTAATAGTATCGCTTATGTTTGGGTATTTTCGTTGAGGGCCGATCCGCACCTGTCTACCGCACCCGTCGAGATCTTCCCCGGTGAGTTAGCATATTTTTTGTCGAAGCAAAACGTTCCCCTTACATGGTCGTGATAGTTGAAGCGGGTAGGGGATACTCCCGTGGCGATAATTCTACTTAGATATATGTGAAATGTATTTAAACATTAAGAATATCAAAAAAATCATATAAGGCCTTAATATATGCAAGAAGACTCGTGTTAGGTGTAGGAACATGTTTTGTTTCGTTTAGAATACATCGCATTGATTAAAGTTGGCAAATCGTGTCCTTTGATTTGTATGTCGCTGTCTACACTAAGGGATACTTCTTTACACATCGTAGCGATCATTTATGGCCAGTATAGCGACGTCCCACTATTTCCGCTCAGGAAATCCAAGACAAATGCCTGGGTAGAACCACCGGCGCACCGGCTCACCGCAATTCAGAAGAACAATTGCGGTGCGCCGGTGGTTCTACCTGGACATGTGTCTATGGTCTTCCTCCACCAAAAAAGCTGGACGTTGCTATGACTCGTATAATAATCATAAATAGTCGCTGCAATGCAAAATTCAAAAACAAAACAAGCAATTTAGCGACTCTAGCACTCGGCTATGGGTGCTACAGCAAGGAACCTGAGTGCCATTGCTTACTGTAAACAATCGTTGAACCTTTTCAGGTTAAGCAAAGAGCGATTTTAAAACAGTTTATAAATTTAGCTCTGTGAATTGTACAGAATGTTTCAGTTATGTCAAAGTACAGACAACTACGACCGACTGATGTCTGTTCTAAAAACATGCTAATGAGGTCCAAAATTAAAGGGGGGTGGGCGGAGTCGTAAGAAATGTGCTTTAATTCGAGCTTGTTTTTTTCTGTATAAACCCTAGGAAGTACATTCAAACGGCCATTTTAAAATGTTAAGCCTAGCAGTGAAATGGTTAATTACTGGGTCGCCGAGGCGACCCTTATTGGCGCCGCTCTTGAGAGCAGTGCCTCTTATGGAATGCATTTTTCATGGGGACGATAGTGTAGCAGTCAACAACACGATATCGGAGGTGTTCTGTGAGACACTTTTCAGAGAAAAGAACCATGTGTTCCGTCTTTTCAACAGGGTAGCTTGCAACAATAAAGTGCAGCTTGCAATTATTAAAAGTAGCATAAAAACGTAGTCGTTTGGCGGAGTTTAACAAAAGAAACCGAGTATACCGATTTTAGAAATGCAGCGTGCAAATACAGATGTAGCAGAGAACAAGGAAAACAAAGTAGCAAAAATACTCCACTTCCTATCAGAGTTATGGTTCGTTACTTTCAAATTTTTATGTAATTAACAGAGTAAAAGAGTGCTTTGTTCCCAGGATAGTCATCTTCTTGTTTAATGCGCATTCTCTCTACGGCGCCGTGGATATCTCACATCCTGGCTCTTTCTTGTATTTATAATTGGTTTTGGAAATGATCATGGGTTGACGTCACAGCTTTGCGAAGCGATATTATTTTTTAACGGTTATGTTTATGCTATTTCAGCAGTAAAATGACCATGTTGTTTATAAACGTACGAAATGTGACAAAAAAACACAATTAAAACTACTTGTGTCATTTGTTGATTCTTAATTTTATATTACATTGCTGCACTATTTGTATGAAAGGGCAGACTGCACTAATTATCACAGACTTTACAGAAACATTTTAATATGTGTGTGAAATTTCTTTGTCATTCAAGTTTTGTTAGGATTTAAACTGTTTAGTCATACTTTTATGGTTACTATGTATACAGTGCTTGCGCTTTTAATACAGAAATTGTCTGACAATTCGCGATTGTTATACAAGCTAATTCCCACGCATCTTGTACTGTATTTGAGTTTTTTCCAATCCGTTTTAAATTTCCAGACACTCAACGCTTACGGAACTGCGGTCAAATGGTGCTTATTTAAAGTGTGCCAAATATAAATTTACAGACAGATATCAAGTTCAATTTGTTTCCGGCTGAAATTGATGTGCTATCAATAACATAAAGATACATTTATTATGGTTTAACATATGTCTGCATTTAATGACCAGTAATAACGATTTATATGCGCCCCGAAGTACATACTTGAATCAATACATGCAAAGTAAGTGAACATATATAGGAAACAATATCTGTACAAATTAACATTGTAATGGCCGAAAATGACGAACAAAGGCAGGCATAGACAGACAATTCGGAAATTTTCTTAAGTATTAAAGTGTAAACTATCGTGTATTAAGAATACTTTATTGATGGTTGATTGGGATGATGATTTATTTATGAAAAGAAAAAACCCACAAAAAACAAAAAAAAGCAACAACAACAGGAACTGTATATATACTAAATATGTGGTTCTGTTTATTAATGATGTGTTGGTCCGAGGTATAAGATTGTCAAGACTCATATATGCAATTGCCTTGCGGAAACATTTTCTTTTGTTGACCGCTCTGTTTACAAAATTCTATTTTTGCATTATTTTCCGGCGACTTTAATGCTCTGGATTAACTTTTTCTTGTTACTATTTTGACAGGACCGTTTGCAATGAATGTGAACAGATATTTCCCAGCAAGACAACTGCCCGGCTATGATTCGCCAGAACTTCACAGACGACGGAAAGTGTCGAGTACACCCGATTGTATCATGGACATGCCTGGATTGAGAGATGATTTCTGTAAGTTTTGTTTCAGTTAATGTAACGTCTCGGACAGTTTTGACCAAAGTTTTTATTCACAAACAACCCTATACATTATACCCGAAAGGATCACGCGAAATGCTGTTTATTGATAAACTATATCTGCGAAAGAGTGAAGCATAAAACACCACTCGTCATTACCAATACATGTGTTTCTTATCTGAGCCACGCTGGATGGTAAGCAACGTTTAAACTAAGAAAATCACGTGACCTCTTTTAAACTGACATTATATCATCATCCGGGTAATGCGCTCAGGCGCCGATATCTTTTTAGCAGAAATCACATTCGTGCTTATTTTATGAAGAGCGACTTATTTCACGATTTGTATTGTCCAAGAATGCAGGAATTGTTAAAACGTGTCTTTACCAAGACTACATAACGAGTAAATGTGGAAGTTTTGCACTAATCCTTTCCTCACCCCCCTCACCCCCTCCCCCCTCACCCACACACACAACGTGGATAACATATTATTACATATATTAAATATAGCTAGAGTAAATGCAACGATCTCTTATCCCTGATTGGCGGAATAGGGCCAAAATTTCTTCTTAAACTCATACTTCACTCTAGTACGAACAATTTTGAACTTGATCGCATGTGTAAAACGGTACAAAGCTCTAAATTTTCATTCTTTCCAAATATTCAAAACATCTCTTTGGGGATTTACCGGACCTTGTAGCGCAATCGGTAGGGAGCCGGCTCCAGGTACGGGAGGCATCGGGTTCGAACCAGGGCCACGACATGTCAAAGTCGTTAAATGATAGTCCTCCCTTGCTAACGTTTAAGCAAATATAAGGGTACTTCCACGACTGGTTGACCCGGTGTCGGGATTGAGTGTGGTATCATGCCAGGTGTTCACGGGATGCTATGCACAGTGAAGGTATCACTATATTTGCTTCAAGTGGACACGGTCTCCAGATAATTGAAATACTGTTGGTGGGGCGATAAACCCAATAAACAATAAACAAAACTTTGGGGATTTCTGCTAAAAATAGGTATCGACGTCAGAGCGGCTTAACCTTATAATATATTGCTATATCAAAAGTAAGTGGTCAGGTGGTTCACTTTGGTTAAAAGCAGCAAACTGTGCAGCGTGGCTCCGATTGGAAAGCATGTTTGTAATGACAACTGGGATGACTGACTTTTCAGAGGTTTTGGAAATTTTAGTGCTAATACATCAAATAAACCGTTTACTGGAAATAACTGCAAGAGAATAAGGTGTTATTGTTATATCATCGCTATATAGCCGATAAAAATCAAAGATTTGTATTTCTCTTACATATAGTCGAATAATTACAAAATTCATATCCGTTTCTGTGCTTGCACTACCGTTTGCCCAGGCATAAAGACTGGTCTCAAGTAGTCACGCAGGGCCAATATTTGGTGCCTCCGATAGTCTGCTTATTCAGTCTTCTCATAGCTCAGGACGCTGAACACAAGCGACATCACTCCAAAAGGACACACATATATATATGTTTAATTCTAACAGCAAATGCGTTTCATCATGTTTGCACTTGATAATGTTCATATTTGATTTCATTCCACACTGTACCGGCCGCAATAGCTCAAGTGGCAGAGCGTCGGCTTGCGGATCGGGAGGTCGCGGGTTCAAACCCCGGCCGGGTCAAACCACAAAGACTTTAAAGTTGGTTGTAGTGGTTTCCATCCAAAAGCTCGGGACTAAGGGGACATCATTACGTCTGACTCGTCGGTGTCAGTGTAATGGACCGGCCGGGTTCAGTCCCTGGGCACCTCATAAGTGCCCCTGTGCTATAATGATAGAAATATCGCTGCACATTATCGGCAAAAATGCCAGCAAATGCCATCCCATCCCATTCCACAGGCGCGTGTCTGCCATTACGCACTTTACGCACGTGCGTAACCTCCGTTCGAAAAATCGAAAATTTAAAAGTAACAAAAACACTAAGAAAGTCGATGCCTAACACGGGTTAGACGTGGTGTATTTTATTTCCTAAGTCTATATTTTATAAAATCTTATAAACATCAATCAGGTTGAATATCGCTTTTTAAAGATGTACTTTTCAGTCAATACCAGGAAAAACTAAAAAGTATTTCGTTTTCTTTTTTCTTCTCAAATTTTGGGGCAAAAAAGGCACTAAAATGCCACTGAGAGAATGTAAAAAAAATCGGGGAGGTATGTCCTCAGACTCCCTACCACACACACGCGCACGCACGCACGCACACACGCACGCACTCACGCATACATACACACACAACACTTATAATAATTGTGCGTAACTGAAAAAAACGGCCCAGATACGCGCCTGCCATTCCACACTGTCTACCGCTTTTGCAGACACGAACCTGTTGGACTGGAACTCGAAGAACCAGGTGGCAGTAGCCCTGAATCAGTCCACGTATGTATGGAACAAAGACTCCAAAGACTGTACCAGAATAGACGTGGATTTCCCAGACGAAAGTTTAGAGCAGTTTTACATTTCCGCCCTGTCATGGCATCCAAGAGACTCCGTCCTTGCTATGGCCAGTGGCCAAGGGGAAATACTCGTGAGTGCAACTTTCACCCTTTTTTAAGGAGCGGGAGTGGGGTATTTTGGTTGTTATAGCAGGGAAAGGTAACTCGTTTAAATAACTCAGCAATAGCTTGTTCTCAAATTGTCCAATTTTGAATTGCTCGTGTCTCATTTTCACCTCGTGCCGTCAGTAACCTGTATGCAATAAATAGTAACGGTGACATCATAAAATGTTCCCTCGGTTGTACATTCATTGATATCCTTGTATTATTTAAAACTTGTACAATTGATTTATAAGTATATAAAATTTAATTTCATAAATAAACAAAACATGATGTCTATTATGTTCTGATCCGTATATGTGTTTGCCAGAACAAAAATGATTAAGTCTATTGCCATTAGCGACATTTTATTTAGAAAGTTTGAAAATGATCTTATTTGTTCCCCTGGCGACTTCTCCGTTTCTTTTTCTTTCTTTCTTCGGGGGTGCATAAAAAATCTTCCACAGCCCACCTATCAAAAACCTACATTATTCTGGATAAAAACCGGCCGCAATAGCTCAGGTGGTAGAGCGTCGGCTTGCGGATCGGGAGTCGTGGGTTCAAACCCCGGCCGGGTCAAACCAAAGACTTTAAAGTTGGTAGTAGTGGCTTTCCTCCTAACGCTCGGGGCTTAGGAGATAGCATTACGCCTGACTTGTCGGTGTCAGTATAAAGGACCGACCAGGTTCAGTCCCTGGGCACCTCATAAGTGCCCCTGTGCTAAAATGATAGAAATGTCGCTGCACAGTATCGGCAAAAATGCCGGCAAATCCTATCCCATCCTATTCTGGATAAACTTGTGTCAATGCATCTGGTAAAACATGCATTATCTTCTGTATTTACCGACAGATATGTTACCCGGACCTCTACAAACACACCCAGCGAAAGTTCGACAACCTGGGACAACGCGTCTCCATCGGGGCAATTATATGGACCGACTATGGCATAATCACGTAAGTTACCCGTTCGTAACAGTTCGGTAGTTTCCGGACAAGTCTTAAAGGAAACGCACGGCCAAGCGAAATGTGACTTAGTTTTTCCAGCTAAGCTGTGGTGCGCCTGTCGTCTTGCCTAGACATAAGGCTGGTCTTCCTACCCCAAAACTATCTACACGTCACCAATATGACCTTCAGGCGCTTTTCTGCCATTACGCACTTTACGCACGTGCGTAACCTCCGTTCGACAATCGAAAATCTAAAAGTACCAAAAACACTAAGAAAGTCGATGCCTAACACGGGTTTGGAATGATATATTTTATTTCCATAGTTTCTATGTTATAAAATCTCATTACCACACCAACCAAGTTGAAATGTTTAAAATGACTAAACGTATACACGTCAGGATTTAAATCGTTCATTTTTTTACGTTAAGTTCCTCGCATGTCCGTATTTTACCTGTTATTCATTAGAAAAGAACCGAAACATATTCAAAAATATTACTACAAAGGTTATTTCCCTTGCAATTGTGTAACTTCAAAAATTGCCCTGATACGCGCCTTGACCATGTCAGTTTTTCGTATTTTTCACAGTTACCAAAATTTACAGAATTAAAAGAAAGTCATTCTCTGTTTAGTACTGTATCCGGGTTATTTCTCGACGTAAAAGCTCGACTATTTTATTTCTCAAATTAATTTTTAAGTCTGATTATTGACAATTTTAACATTACATAACAATACATGTGAAAACCTAAAAGTTGATGGGTGTTTTGAAACCTTTGAAACAATAGAACCAATGGTAATAAATCATATTTGTATCATTCGAGAAACGAAACGTTACCAGGTAAATAAAATATTAAAGGTATATGGCGAGATTTTGTTTTTATACTCCCAGTCTAAACTACAGATTATTTTGAAGTACAGTTTGTTAACACATCATCTCATAATCAGCTGTAACATTTTATGATCCCCGAAAGGGCGAGCATATATAATCACCGCTTTGTTCGCCCGTTTGTCCCGTCCCGTTCGTTTGTCTTTTCGCCCATAACTTTGTCCGGAGCTAAGCACAAAAACGAAATGTCAACATGAAACTTCACAGGCAGATAGATCTTGCATAATAAGGGATCTTCATGACACTAACCGCCGAGTGGTGCTGGTGTACTATCGGTAGATCGCGTAGAGCTTTAATTTGTCAAGCGCCTGGAGAAAACGTATTTACTACCGTTTAGTACTTGTGTATGCTCAAAATATTGCAAAATTGTGAAAATGCCAACTCGCTGTTGTGTGTCAGGGTGTTCTGAGTATGGGGGCCACAAATTTCCCACTGACCCAGACCTTTGTTTGAGATGGAGAGCAGGCGCGTATCTGGGCCGTTTTTGAAATTACGCACAATAACAAGGGAAATAACCTTTGTAATAATACTTTTGAATATATTCGGTTCTTTTCTAATGAATAACAGGTAAAATGCGCACATGCGAAGAACTTAACGCAAAATATGAATGCTAAAATACTGACGTGTATAAGTTAAGTTATTTTAAACCTTTTCAACTTGATTGGTGTGGTAATAAGAATTTTTAACAAAGAAACTACGGAAATAAAATATATCAGTCCTAACCCAGGTTAAGCTTCGACTTTCTTAGTGTGTTTGGTACTTTTAGATTTTAGATTTTTCGAGCGGAGGTTACGCACGTGCGTAATGGGAGAAACGCGCCTGATGGAGAGTGGCAATGAAGCGGTCTTCAAGCAAGAAAGGATTATGGAAGCCGGGAAACATGACGTCGTTTGCCACCAGCATTTCAAAGCTAGTGATTATAAAGAGACACTATTAGGTAACGCAATGCATTTTATTAAAGACATGAAAGTTTATGAACGATTCATATTAACTTTTTATGTTGATTTTAATAACAAGAACAAGAATTGAACTTTAAACACTTTGTCAGCGGTTGCAACTTAAGGAGCGACATTCAGCAGTGCTGAATATAATCCATTTACAAATACATGGTACTTGTCGTCTTGTGTTAATAGGGAAAAAGCCAGTATCTTCTTCCCTTCCAACATTGATTGGCCTTTCTGTAAGGCCTTAATATCCCAATTTATCTGCTTATCTCCTTTAAAAAGTAAAAATAAAATTGTAAATGTTATGGAATTAAAAAAAATTATATATTTAAACTCTTCATAAGCTGTCAATTTTTTCATTGTAGCAATCATATTTGGAAATTTTTAAATACATTCATAGATCATTGTAACATGGTATATTCTATATTTATATTCATTCAATACTGTATGATAATATTGTACACAATGTAGTTCAATGAAAAAATCAGTAAAACTAGGCGAAGAAATCAATAGAAATTGTGGTAATATAAACATTAAACAAGCAAGTTTAAACACCTGCTAATCTGTATAAGAAATAGCCTTCAATTTGCTCTCGTGTGACTTTAGCAAGGATATGGCGATGGTCAGGAATCAGTTGCCTGTATCCACTGGTTGGCCATTGCACAGCAGCAGGGGATGGGATGTCTATGGATGGGGGTTGAAAGTTTCTGTTCCTATCATAGGCAAGTAACCTGTGCAAAAAATAGTAATGTATTTATAAGTTAACCATATTGTATATTAGGGACAACAATATTGCCCCAGTCAATACGAGTGTTTTTCACCAAGTTTACTTCACATCATATTAAATCAGTGCAAGCAGCTACATGGATCATAGCCATACTACACTAAACATTTAATATTATAGGGAGCAATTTACTTTATACTGAATGCACTTGTAGAGACCGTGTTGGCAATTTTAAGCTTTAAAAACAAACCAATCGTCCCTAATGTTAGGCTAAACGTGATCGCCGCCATACTTATACTATAAAATACATGTACATGTAGGTATATTTGCAATGCCCTAATCCGGTATTCCTCTTACTCTTGCACGTCACACAATATAAAAGTAGGGGTTATAGTCAGAGCAGATCTGAGTCGGAGGAATCTCGGATTAGCCATGCCCATGCTTTGTATTGTTTTCTCCAGTGCATAATTGGATTATTTAGAGTGAATAATTTTATTATTAATTTATTTCGACAGCCCTTCTGTAGAAAGTAAGTTACCTGTCAATCAAATCGGCTTTACGGCCAGTGGTAACAGCACACTAATTCTGCCTTTACTTTAGTTTCGGCACCGTCCACTTCCAGTAGGATTCCGCCTCCATAATGTTTACTATATTACAAGCGCCGCGATGAAATTAAAGCGTCTCCGCGACCACGGATAAGACACCAGCGTCACCTGGCGTGCAAATTTGGATGAATGTAACTTATTTGAGAGTGTTTAAAAAAAAGTGCAGTGTACAAGAACCATAACTCTGTTTTGTACAGTTTAGGAGTTATTGTCCTTTGTTATTGTTAATACTTAAGTTATGTCCGGACGTAATACAAAAACTGTAAGAGGTGTCGACATGAAACTTCATTCGTAGGTAGATAGATCCCAATGAGAAAAAGTACAGTACACAAGAACCATGACTCTCTTTGGCATATTTTATGAGTAAATTCCCTGTTTTTATTTTTTATATTTTAATTATCTAAACACACATATTTGGGGGTACCCGTGGCGTTAATTATTTAAACACACATATTTGGGGGCACCTATGGCGTAGTGGTAAAGTTGCCGATATGTAACTCTCTGACTGCTAAGCCTCTCACTGCGTGGGTTCGAGTCCCGCTCGGATTGAAGGACTTAATGTGGGAAAGTCTTCCATCTGACTTGCTGTGCGCCGGTGGTTCTACCCAGAAAATTTGTTTGGGGTCTTCCTTGACCAAATAGCTGGACGTCGCTATAATGATTAAAAATGACTGCTGCTATGTATTTCAAAAGCAAAGCAAAGCACACACAAAAATGGTGGACAAAAATCGTGGTCATAAATCTAGCTGCACCGTCTCCAGATAACTGAAAAACTGTTGGTGGGACGATAAACCCAATAAACAAACAAATGTAGCTGCGATGTATGTAATCATTGATTTAGTCATTTAACAAAAATGTCCCTTTTTTAATTCAGTGGAAACCGAAAGGGTCATCTGTTCGTGCACGACCCTCGGCACGGAAGTGGCGAAACAACCATTAAATTGGACAACGGACGCCGTGGCAAGGAGGTGTGCGGACTGAAGCTCGCACCCGGAACTCCCCACTTGGCCAGTGGCGGGGATGACGGAATGGTCAACATCTGGGATCTGCGCATGTCAAAGTGCTACCGGTCCATAAAAGCTCATGACGCCTGTTCTAAGGTAAGCAGTTGGGTATCCCTAGCCTACTCATTTGGATATCGTACGAGATGTTGGCACATACCAAAGTATATGCATCAAGTTTGTAGGAATGTTTTATATGAGTTGCTAAACAAATTTACACAAGGACTTTAGTTAGTAAATAATTTTAATTAATTTTGCACTGAAAGTCATTTCAGTCATTGCTCGTATACTACACAGACCACGGACCCTACAAAACGCCACAAACTAAAAAAAAATCGTTTCATACACCACATTTTCTGCGAATGTTTGATGTGTTGGTTGGTTGGTATTGCACAATTGTCAAGAATCCACATCGATTTCTCCGACTTTAAAAAAGTCAATATACATTTTCCGCTCCATGTAGCCGTACAAATATTTTACTAAGAAGCATATGAATTTCATTGCAAATCTGAACTATCCTTAATTCTTACTTGTGTAAAACCACGTAGCAAGCGTTGGTTGTGGTTAAGGCAGATTTAACCACCTTCTTAGTAGCATTAAATTGTTTAAAAGTATATCGAAACATGTCATCATTACCAGATCTGAACTGGACAGATTGACTGATTTGTTGTTTTGAAAACTCCTTTCTTAATTTGTGAAATCTAAAGCCTTGCTGTAACAGTTTTTAAGTGATGAACAGGTTTCTAGCATTGAAATCTATGGAAGGGGATATCAGCCAATATTCTCATTACTATTTCTAACTTTCAATACACGGATTTGTCACTTCAAATGTCAATTTGTAAATTGCAACACCGCGCATGCTAAATACTGCTATCTAATTACGTCCTAACTTTTATATATCACATGTAAATGTTCAAATTTCAACATTACATTTGCACATTTTCACATTTCCCGCACATACAGTTTACAAGTTACAAATTGCGGGGCGAAAATCACGAAAACATTGTACATTTCTAGAATCTAATTTCCAAGTTACTAATCTAGAGGCGCAAATCTCTAATGTAAAATGTACACTGCGTTACACCAGTTAAACATAAGGACACAAGGGGGCGCTTCAAACACGGGAATGTCCATCTATAAATAGAATGTACAGCTTAAACTGGTCCGCATTCGTCTGTACTTTCAAGTTGTGAGTTTCTTACCGACAGAATCAGACACCTGTATTATTTATACGTATCATGATCACCAGTTAAATGCATAATAATATCCTTAAAACTGTATAACACAAATAAATAATACTCGTGTCTATATATATATAAATATATTAAATTGGATTTAATGTAGTTTTAAGAAAACAAAGACTTATATGTTTAATATAATATATTATACATTAATAACTACTTTTGGCAAAAAAACAACGTGTTCAATTTGACGCAAAATAACGTTGGCTGTTTTCTATTGTATCTCCTTTGAAGAATCATGATTCCATTCTATTTTTAACTTATGATATTCCGTTCTATTTTTAGCTTAGTGACGTCTAGATTTATGTGGTACCGCCACCTAGCGTCTGAATGTTGTCAATTCTTAACTTGTACATTAGTCATTTATGATCTGAGAATTGTGACTTTAAGGTTTGTAACTTGTAAATTGTAAGCGAACAAAATTTGTGACTTGATAATTGTGACTTGAGATTTGTATTTCCATATTGTATAGATAGTTTCCATGTGATGTCATAAGCACTGATAAGACAGTTTAAGGCAGCCATCTTAGAAGGCAGAAAGTAATCCAGGCCGAAATCTGGAAATATGTGCTATATTAAACACACCACTGTCTATTTTAATGCATTTTATGTCAAATTAAACAGCTTTTATGAAGTATTGTAATTATAAAAACTATATTTTGATAGTTTAAAAGGTAAGAAAAATACAATCAAAAAGGTTACACTGTTTATGCTGTTTAAGGATGAGCCAGTAATTTTGTTTATTTCTGTGTATTAAATAATTCTTTGTGCATTTATCTATTTAAAATATATTGCATTCCAAAAATATGAATTTCAAGAGCTTTTCAATGATGTATAGCTTTTGTTTGGACCACAAATGAAGAAATTACAAGAAAATAAAATTTACGCTTCTATACGGTCCATCGGAAAATTTATTGAAGTTGCCATCAAAGATGGCTGCCAAGATAATGGATCTTGACTGATGTGCAAAGTAAATGTGAATTAGATACATGTAAAAACGGAGGTGTTTGTGCAAACAAATAGCATATGCAGTGTTGCAATTTGCAAATTAGAAATTGAAAATTGCAACACTGCATAATTATGCTTAAATTTGCCATTATAGGGGCATTTCTTTGATAAACGTTATGTATAAAATACTCTCAAATATTGTTTACGAGAGGTTATGTAACTGGTAACTGGAGATGTTTCATAAAAAAGATGAGTTACAAGCCGGGTTTAGAATGGGATATTCCACTAGTGATAACATCTTTATTGTTCAAAGTAATATACAGAAGTATATTACACGGCCCGGTGGAAGGCTTTATGTTTTATATGTAGGTTTTGAACGTGCCTTTGATGGGCTCGTACACTGGACAATATTTAAAGTACTAGACTCGTTAGGAATACGAGGCAAAATGTATTTTATGCTTAAAAGTATGTATGAAAAATTATTAAGCAGTGTGCGCGTGTCTAATAACACGGAAACTAATGATCCATATAAATCAACTTATATTTTTACAGATCCATTTAGATGTACTGTCGGAACGAGACAGGAAGATTTGAGTAGCACAGTTATCTTTAATTTATATATAAACGAGTTACTGAATTTAATAATTATCTAAAGGCAATAAGGGAATATTTATTACAGATAAAATCCCCGAAATGCTATGTATGATGTAAAAAAACATTTGGTTATTTGAATGTTGAAGAGTACTTCAAACTGTTTGACTCTATAGTTAAACCGATTTTAGTTTACGGATCCGAAATTTGGTGAAATGTACTGTCCTATCCCGTCGAAAAGAGTCAGACCCAATTTTATAAGTCAATATTGGAATTAAGTATTAAGTCAGCTGATAATATTGCTCTAGGTGATTGTGGTTGTTTTCCTCTTGTTACCGAGTATCTTTTAAAATGTATCAAATATTGGTGCAAACTATTATATATGTCAGATGATAGTACTCCCAAAAACTGTTATATAATGTTAAAAAGAGGATTTAGGAAGACGTAATTGGGCAGCTAATGTAAAGGAATTACTTTTCAAAAATGGATTTGGACATGCATGGACATATCAGAATATCAGACGTGAATTTGTTTATTTCTATTTTTAAACAACGATTACATGATATTGCTTGGCAGAACTGGTTGTCAGAAATAAACCAATCACCAAAATGTTGTACGTATAAAGAGTTTAAAACATTACTTAATCCAGAGCGGTATTTATCTCTTTCCATTCCATTCATTCAAAAAGATGTATGCAAAATTTAGATGCTCCAATCACAAATATGCAATTGAAATTGGACGCCACAATAATATACCACGTAGCGAAAGATTGTGTAAGCATTGTTTAGAACGCACATGTAATGTTTATCTGTCCAAAATACGACGAACCTAGAAATCAGTTATTACTTAGATGGTTTAAAGGTAGAAGAAATAGAATAAATTTTATAAACCTAAAGACATCAAATAATGATATAATATTAAAACAACTATGTTATTATGTGTATGAAATTATGAAGCGATGAAGATAAATGTAACGATAATAACATAACTCGTGTTTTGTATAGTTGTATAATTATGTAAATTGTATTATAGGCCTAAGGCCTTTAGGTACACATAAATTTCCGTTCTGTTCTGTTCTGTTCGGTGCATGTCTACAGTACATGTCACGAATGATTATAAATGCATGTATCACGCATTTTATATGTATTAGTCTGGAGTTCCTTCCCCTTTCACTACGTTATCGGGTCAGGCACAGGCTGAAAATGGCGACCGCCAATGTAAGTTTACAGACACATTTAGCGAAGCACGAGTTATAATTTATCGCTGTGCCATTCGAAAGATGTTTTTATTATGATCATAACTTAGTTCATATAAGCGATTACAATAAGTAATTTTAAATGGTACATTACCTGTTTCTAGAAATTTGTTAGTAGAATAGTGTCGATGTTTTTACAATAATGTCTTTACAATACTTAATTATAGAGTCTTAACTTCTTGGCACACTTGCAAAGGTTATAACACCAAACATTACCGTGTTATTTTCCAATACAGCGCAGGCCGCCATTTTTAGCATCAGCCAGACGTACTATTGCGTAGGATAGTACGCTGGGAACCAGACTATATATATATATATATATGTTTGTGATTATTGGAGATCAAGTGATAAGTTAGTGTTTGTGGCACATTAAGAAAAATGTGTGATACATGTATTTACAATCATTCGTGACATGTACTGTAGACATGCACCGAACAGAACAGAACGGAGATTTATTTGTACCTAAAGGCCTTAGGCCTTTATATTATATTATATATATTTTTAACAAATAAAACATGGCCTTGAGGGCAATATGCAAGTTTAGGGACTATAGTCATATCACGATCACCAGTTAAGTACTTAAGTACTCAATCTGTTGAAGAAAGATTGGATGATTTCCAGTTGTTCAGCAAACGTCTCAGAGTAGATGATGACGTCGTCGATGTAGGCATCGCACCCGTTAAGTCCAAAATTGACAGAGTTAATGAGTCGTTGGAACGTTGCTGGTGAATTCTTCATGCCAAATGACATAACCTTGTAATGGTACAGTCCTTCTTGTGTCACAAATGCAGACAATTCCTTTGCTCAGTCTGTAAGAGGTACTTGCCAGAATCCTTTCAGAAGATCGAACTTAGTAACAAATTTGGCTTTCCCAACTTTGTCAATACAATCATCCATCCTTGGTATGGGATATGAATCCGTCTTTGTGATGATATTGATCTTCCGGTAGTCAGTGCAAAGTTTGTATGTTCCATTTGGTTTGGGCACAAGAATACCCGGTGAACTGTATTTGCTCTGACTAGGCTCAATAAAGTCATTTTCCAGTAAGAACTTCTTTTAGATATTGTTGTTTTGATGGATTCATTCTGTATGGATGTTGTTGAACAGCAGCTTCACTTTCAACGATAACATCGTGTTGGATTTTATCAGTTCGTGTTGGAATGTCAAGAAACAAGTGTTGGAATTCAAGAACAATTTGTTTTAACTGTGCCTTTGATCCGGTTTCAGATGTATGAATTTCCCATCAGTGTTCCTCAGAATATCCGAGTTATTCAGCTTAGTGGGACAAGGATCCACTTTGATCTCAATATCACTGTCACTAACTGAATTAATATTGTCTAAATCAGGTGGGACAAAGTGAACAACTGACACAGGTTTACTAACATTTTGGCTATTTCTGTCAATGTACATTTTCAACATGTTAACATGACACATTTGTTTTTGTTGTGAGTATTATGTAATTGAGGTCACTGACTTTCTGCTCAACAATGTAAGGCCCAAAGTATCTAGCTTGTAATGGTTTTCCTGGGATTGGCAATAGGGCAAGAACCTGGTCTCCTGGTTTGAAAGATCTAGTTTGAGTATTAAAATCATATCTTTCTTTCATTTTTCCCTGAGCCGCTTTGAGATTTGAACTTGCCAATTCACAAGCTTTTGATAACCTTTCTCGGAAATCAGACATATACTTCAACAAGTTCAATGATGACTCATCATCAGACAGGAACTTCTTCTTAAGTCGTTTTAACGGTCCACGAACAGAGTGACCAAACACAAGCTCAAATGGACTAAATCCAAGAGACTCCTGTATTGACTCCCTAATTGCAAACAAGAGCAATGTGATTCCATCATCCCAGCTTTTGCCAGTGTCAAAGCAATAAGTACGGATCATGTTTTTCAATGTCTGGTGAAATCTCTCTAAGGCACCTTGACTTTCAGGATGATAAGCAGATGACTTATATTGTTTGATTCCTAGCTCATGCATGACCTGCTGAAATATACCAGACATGAAATTCGAACCTTGGTCCGATTGAACTGACTTAGGGAGGCCAACAAATGTGAAGAAATTGACAAGAGCCTTGACAATCGATTTGACTGAATATTCCTTAAAGGTATTGCTTTAGGAAAACGTGTCGAAGCACACATGATGGTCAAGAGATATTGATTTCCTGACTTTGTCTTAGGCAAAGGTCCAACGCAGTCTATGATAATCCGACTTAACGGTTCCTCAAATGCAGGAATGGGCTGTAACGGAGCTTTGGGAATATTTTGATTTGGTTTACCAACCATTTGACAAGTGTGACAAGAGTTGCAGTACTGAGACACGTCAGACTTATGACGTGGCCAGAAGAAGTGGTTAAGGATCTTATTGTGGGTCTTTCTGATACCTAAATGACCAGACATAGGTAAGTCATGAGCCAGACTTAAAATTTCTTGTCTATACTGACGGAGAACTACAATCTGATGGTTAACCGCCCAAACATCATCGACTGCAACATCTGGTGGTCTCCATTTTCTCATCAAAACACCATTCCGTACATAATAACCGACCTGCGCACATGAAATCTCATTCTCAGGTAAAACCTTCTCGAACAAGCAAGAAATGTCAGGATCAATGTGTTGGTCCTGAACAAGTTGTGACTTTGACCTTTTATCATCAAATTTGTCATTGGATGAATGACCATCAGTTGAAAATGTTGACATATCAGAATTTGACGAACTTACATGTTTAAGGGACGGGTCGTTAGCCTCGTTGTAAATCTGACCTATAAAAGTGTCAACCAAGTCAACATTAGAAGTGACATTTTTGTCAACGGCGTTTTTAGCCGAACTCTGGATAGCTTTGCTAGCCATAGAACGAGTAACAGCACAAGAAGGATAAAGAACGGGAATTTCCTGTTCAGCAGGATCAGGACGTTTGTCCATGATAGGTATGTCAGTTACGAATGGGTTTACCACGACCTTATCTCCAGCTAAGTCGTTGCCTAGCAACAAATGGACACCCTCAAAAGGTAATGAAGACCTAAGACCGACAGACACTAAACCACTTACTAAAGTGGAAGACAAAACAGTGTTATGGAGAGGAACAGTTAAAGAACCACACTCTACACCCTGAATAACAACACTAACTCCAGAGAAGGTCTTCTCGGAAAACGGCAGGGTATCTGCCAAAATAAGAGATTGGGACGCCCCTGTGTCTCTTAATATCTTAATAGGGGTAGGCGGGCAAGAATCACCTGGAGGTGATACAAAACCATTTGACATAAATGGCTGATAAATATCCAAAACAGAGTCAGAATTGGGTTTTGAAACCTCAACGGTATGAAAAGGCTCGTTTGCCTTTGGCAAGAAATCAGCTTTGTTAGCCTGATCAAAAGTATCAACTTCGATACAAGTCTGTGACCTTGACTTGAAAGTTGTGAGGCCTGTTGGTTTGTACCCACCATTAGACTGCTTCTCCTTTAATTTTAAACAGTCAGAAATGAGGTGACCAGTTTTCTTGCAATAATTGCAAGTAACATTAGGTAAGGTATTTCGTTCACCAGACGGTTTTTGTCTGTGTGAACCGAACTGACTCGAAAAGCCAGTAGAATTACTAATGTGTTTTAACTTAGCATTTGCATGTGGACTTGAATTGGTATTTCTTGTAGTGCTAAGTGTAGATGTGAAGTTTGGTTTAGGAACAAATGAGCATTGTGAGTCAATGAATAGTGATCAGCCAAACGAGCAGCTTCATCTAAAGTTTCAACTTGCTTTTCATCAATGAAGGTTTTAATGTCCGGTTGGATGCAGCGTTTAAACTCTTCAATAAGCATAAGCTGCCGTAATTTTGCATGGTCTTGTTCTATTCCTTTAGATGAACACCATCGGTTAAATAATTGTGTTATTGTTCTTACAAACTCAACATGTGTTTGATAAGTTTCTTTTTTACAATTCCTAAATTTTTGTCTATATGCCTCAAGGACCAATTCGTAGAAAGATTTAAAATAGAAGCTGCAAGTATTTCCAAATTATATGTCCAATCTCTAAAGCAAATTTTCTATTCAAAATTCCAAACTTCCAAACTTAACTTCAATTCGGCAAATTATAATAATAATAATAATAATAATAATAATAATAATAATAATAATAATAATGATAATGATAATAATAATAAAATTAATAATAATAATAATAATAATAATAATATTATTATTATTATTATTATTATTATTATTATTATTATTATTATTATTATTATTATTAATAATAATAATAATACATATGATGTTAACAGAAGTCATATATAACAAGAATTTGTAGAATATTTCTGTAATTTCTGTAATCCCCCGCCACACACACGCACACCACAAAAAAAGTTTTATGTGGGACTTAAAAGTCATGTATATTATTTCTATAGTTTGTCAAGCTGATCAAGCTAGACCAATCCATTGATCAGGGTAAATGTCTGTCAGGCTGGTTTTATTGAACAGTTGACTTCCGGGTCTCGGAAAATCCCTGTAATATATAACGTCACCTCCTGTAAGAAATCCTGCAATCCGGCCATACGAGCCAACAGTAATGATAGCGTGGTCACATGAGCTCAAGAGAACCAGGTCTTCCTCTGCGGAACTCATTGTGCTGTAGTGAACGTTCGCTCCTTTAATATTATCCTTGCACCAGTGTAAATCATCACTCGCAACAACAAAATGAAGTTCCTTCTTCGGATATTTTTTACGAAAAAAGTCCGTTGCTTTGCTAAAGTATGAAAATGGTACTTCAACGTAGCCATAGTGTAAATAAAATTGAGACAAAATGTCGCCTCTTCGAACATGAATAGCGATATTAAGGCATGTATCATTTTCATGTTGGCAAGTATAAGTTTTAAAGTAATGTTTAATTTTCATGATCAGGTGTTGGTTGAATGTCAACTGTTTTCGAATAAACCCCTCTGCCACTTGAAAGTATCTCCAGCTTTGAAAGTTTCCAATTATTTTCCAGTTGCATCTTTTATTTAGCGTTTCGACTCTATAATCGTAACTTAAAGATGATTTTTCTGTGAAGGTAGTCCAGTTATAATTAACTTTTGGATCCACCGTCTTCACTGTACTTACATTCATGAAACGCCCAAGCTCTCTGGTCATGCTGACGTCCAGTAAAGGTGTGCAATTCATTGATAATGCAATTCCAACCAGAGCAAACATTTCGTATAAGAGATTTCCAGTTCGTCCATTTTTATATACTGTTATAAAACAGCTTGTATCGTCTGTATGCATGTTATTGCAATATACTTCATTCGTCAGTTGGTGGTCATTATCCAAAATCCAGGGATGTAACGCCATTTTAATTTCCGAGCGGTTATGATAAATGATCAGACAACCCATTGCCACTACAAGGGTTGCAATAACACAAAACAGTTGTTTTTTATTGGACATTTTTAAACAAGACACATATTTAAATTCACTTCGTCACAAGTTAGTCATTCTTGTGAGTTCTGATTTCTTTTCCGAAATTCATATGAAACGATGCTTAACTGTATTCTCCCACAAAGCCAACTGAGACTCCCATGTAGTTCGCCCGTTGCTCTAGTGGCGGTGTATTAAAACATATGCACCTAGGATAAGCTACTGTAGAAAAGTACGAGCATATACATATACAACATATACATATAACATGCAGCAAAAAAGTGAAAAGAAATGGTGTGCGCATGCGAGAGAGAGGTCTTAAAGGGTGGTATCTGGCAGTTTGGACCAAAATTTCTGTGCGCGAATAACGGAATAATTCTGGGGTACATGGAAAGGTCCTACAAAATGCTGTTTAATTGATGCCCAAGATCTGTGTGAATAGTCAAGCATAAATCCCCAATCGTCACTGTATCGGTCCGAACGCTCGAATGTTCGCGTACATCACTACTATTTTTAAAGTAAGAAAACCACGTAAGAACTTTATTTTGAGATTACGTTATATCGTCATTCGGGTAATCCACTCTGACGTCGATATCATTTTAGCACAGACTACTCTCGTGCTTTATAGATTTGAAAAGAATTAATATTTTAGAGTGGTTTTTCGAGATGTGTACTGTCTAACACTATAATTAGTGTTAGAAATCGTCTTTACTTGAACTAAAGTATGACATTATGCAGATATTATGACATAGTTCCCCATAGCAGTGTATTTGATATAGGCAAACTTTCGGATGCCAACTTTAATACAAATACGAATACCGCTTTAAGATAATGTAAATATATTGTTATATGTATCAGACGGCAGACTACAAACCAGGTAAAATAGTAAAGTTGTGAAAACGCATACATGCAATCTTAAATAATACTAAGCTTTTAAAGTAAATTTTGACTGTTGACTGCTTAGGTCGAAGTTAGGGTCCCTTACTGTGTATATATATCTAGCATTTACTGCGATCAAGTTGAATGGATTATGATTTATACCATTTATTTATAATAAAACTACGAAAAGTTTTATGCAAGTTTAAAAAAAAAAACAACAACAATAAATATGTTCTGTAAATGCGCCTGTTAATACTTGAAACAAGGAAATATATGTTATGCATATTATGTACACTCAAACATTATGTACATAGTAAGTTGTGACGGGCTCTATTCACGCCTCACTTGGCATCCCACAACCAGTACAAGTGAATTCAATGTATTCATGTCAAAAAATATTGTATACCAATGCAAACATGTTTATTTTGTTTTATCAAAAAAATGAGAAAAATACTAACTCATATATTGGTACGAAATGTTTTGGGTACTAAACTGGAGTTTTATTTCAATGGCAAGGTATCAAAAAAATCAATAACTAACATAATCAATTGGATTGCAGATGCTCTATGCATCTGTTATGCAAATCAATTCTTACCTGTTCCAAGCTTTGTGTTCCAAGGCAAAACTTCATCTGACCATCTTTCCATATGCCACAGTGTTCACATGTCCACAGTCCCTTTTTAAACATTTAATATATCAATAACCCGTGTTAGTTGTTCTGCAACAGCTGTGTGGGGAGTATGCGAAAAAAGAAAGATCAGAAGAATATGCATTAATTAGTTGTTCTACAACAGCTGTGGGGGGGGGGGGGGGGGGGGGAGGAGTATGCGAAGAAAAAAAGTTCAATGAAGCGTCTGCTAGATGCGTGCGGCGCGCTGTATTGACGAAAGTAAGAATTATTGAATTGTGAGAGTGAGTTTTTACACGTGCCTACTGTTCAATGTGCATGTTAAATGTGAGAAAGTACTATTTTTTTAATTAAGTTGTTAATAATATATATATATATATATATTGTATATGTCAGGCGCGTGTCTGCCATTACGCACTTTACGCACGTGCGTAACGTCCGTTCGAAAAATCGAAAATCTAAAAGTAACAAAAGCACAAAGAAAGTCGATGCCTAACACGGGTTAGACGTGGTGTATTTTATTTCCGAAGTCTATATTTTATAAAATCTTATAAACATCAATCGAGTTGAATATCGCGTTTTAAAGATGCATTTTTCAGTCAATACCAGAAAAACTAAGTATTTCGTGTTTTTTTTTCTTCTCAAATTTTGGGGCAAAAAAAAAAGGCACTAAAATGCCACTGAGCCAATGTAAAAAAATCCGGGGGTATGACCCCAGACTCCCCACCACACACACACGCACGCACGCACGCACGCACGCACGCACACACGCACGCACGCATACATACACACACACACTTATAATAATTGTGCGTAACTGGAAAAAACGGTCCAGATACGCGCCTGGTATATGTGCTTTTTGTGGACTCATATCTTCTTTTTTAATTACGAAACTATTCTCTTAATTAAGAAACTATTCTCTTAAGAAGTGCAACTCTATGAATATTCAGGCATCTCAACAATACGCATGAGGTGAGAAATTGACACATAAAATACTGAAGTTTTAAAGAATTTTTACGCCAATAAAAGGGTTTTGCAACGATCTTGCATCATCTAGACTTCTTTTCTAAGTTCTAATTATTATTTTAAAAATCAAATAAATATGGTCCGGAATGATTATTATATGGTCCGGGATGACGACCAAATTGGTCCGGGTTGACTATAGCATGGTCAGGAATGATGGTCCGAAATGATGGTCCGGAATGCAGATGGTCCGGAATGAGGATACACCGGAGAATTCGACCATTCTGCGTCCTATTTTCCAACTTTCATTCTCCTTGGGCGAACTTTCAATGTCCACATAATCACAAACACGGTCACTCACAATATAAGTATGATCTTGTTTTCATTATTTCCTTTTTGACAGTGCTTTTGGGACATGATTTGCTCAATCGACCGCGGCGATTACGTCTTTTCGACTGCATTTTTGCAAACCGGATGTCTCAATCACGTGGTATTTTACTATGGTCACATGGTCGGTAACATGGTGTTACGGGGTTCTACGAAATTACACGGAAAATTATTACACGGAAAATTACGAATTTCCAGAGTCCGTAGTCTTTTAGTCAAAGAACAACTTTACATATAACAATAATTCTGCCTAATCGCTATAGTTTTATATAAATAGAACGTCATTTACCGAAATAGCACCCGTACGTTGGGAATGTGTAAATCGCGGAACTTCCGGAATTCGGAACAACTTGTCCATTTTCCCCCGACCATTCTCTAGCTAGAACGAAAATGTCCGAGGACATCCGCTCGCATGTTCAATTTTTTTCAGCATTCCATATATAGGCGGCGCGCTCCAGCGCGTCGATAACAATAAAAACGAACGTGTTCTTTTTAAAACTGGTATCCTTTATTGGCGACGTACTGGAGCGCGACGCCTATATATGGACTGCTCACTGAACTTTCATAACCCTGATAAAATACTGGTCATAATTCGGTATATGAAGTTTTATTTATTTATTTGTTTGTTTGTTGTTTATTTTTTATTTTATTTATTTATTTAATTTATTTGTTTTTTATTTTATTATTATTATTTTTTATTTTATTTTATTATATTTTATTTAAACGTCTATTTGATTTCAGAAAACTGCCGGACACCATGCCTTATTAACACAGTCGTAGGTAGACATGATCTGATATGTACGCATGGCTCCTAGGAACTATTTTTGTGTTTATTTCTAGGGACGGTTTGGTCTCAAGATATAACTAGATTTGAAGTAAAATGCCTTGCTACACACATTTAACATTAGAACAAGAACTGTAATAAGTCATGGCATAGACCTTTATAGAGGCGATACCCAAATACAAGCGCCAATTTTCTGGTTATGACAATTTATTCAAAATTTGATCCATACAAATTATTTCACACTAATTTTTACTACAAAGAATAAATCACATGTTTTGATGAATACATGACAACGTTACCGTGGCCTCAAGCAAAATGCAACTTTATAGAGAAAACGAAAATGGCATTTAAGCCATTTTGAGAAAACGAAACAGACGTGTGGTTGTAGTGGAATAAGCCGAATTGGTAGAAAAACCAAGAATGATTTAGTCACGAATTGTTTCTTGGATTAATGTCAGTAAGTCCCGTGATTGGACAAAATAAATGCCTAGTTTTATTTTAATAAGGATCAGCACATTCTTTCAGATATTATCGGCCCATATAAAGTTTTTTCTTGAGTGTGGATTTTTTACTCACAAATCGTATCCGACTCTGCCAGAAGAGCATGATGCAGCAAAGAATGCTTAGGTAGAGGAACTCTAATGCTGCACCTCCAATTGAAAAGCATCAAAGTTAGGGTTAAAATACTTCAAAACAGGGGGTTGTGGGTTCGAATCCCGGTATGGGCACGAATTGTCAACTTTTTTCTTTCTACTTTTTTACTTGGACAATTATTTCTGTATCCCTCTACGAGATTGAGAAAGAAATATGTACAGTTTTTAATTTTATTCTAGTAAATGACAAAATTGTAATTCATTGGCCTTTTCCAGTAGCATTGAGTCGAAAATAAATTGAGGGGTGATGAACTTCAAATTAATTTTTTTCACTAACAGTGAGGTAAAAGTTCTCAATTTTTATACTTTTTTATTCATTAGGTGTCCTAGTTAATTTATATGTCAAATTTACCGACTTCAAGCTTGTTGCACCAGTATTATTCAGTGTAAAAAAAGTAAAAAACATACATATGTTTTTTAGCATTTGTGCATTTTTCCTCTTATCCACAGCCGATCTGCAACATTTATCTTGTTCTAATCTACATATTCTATGTCTGGGAAATATTTTGTTGATTTATTTGTGATGTACTATTAAAAACCAACACACAGATACATGTTTTGTTTATTCATTTTATTTTTTAAGGAAAACATAGTTACTAACTTTTGTTTCGCATGGTGGTCGGACTTTTTTGGTCAATCTGTCGATCAAAGGTAGTAAACTTCAGTTATGTATAAAAAATTATCAGTCGGTAAATTTGACTTAAACTTTGCCAATAAGTGAGTTATAGCATATACTTGCTAGAAATAATAACCATTTCCTGATTCAGAGACATCACTATTAGAGTCGGAAATCCCCAAGTTAAAAAGCCTTTCGGCTACTGAAGTCATCATTCCTGGAGTACAAAGCATGGAACTAAACAAATTTTAAAGATTAAGAATAAGGCGGTTTGCATTCCAACCTTCCGAGCACTTCGGTCATTGCTACCAATACAAAGTGTAAAATGCAGCTACTATTATATCTTTGACTTCAAGATAATTTTATCTACACTTTTAAGTTTTACTTTGAACAATGTCGTGGTATTGAACTCAATCGTCAATTTTATTAGCAGACGATCACGAGAAAAAGAAAATAAATGAATTGCTATTTTCTTTTGTATATTACCACATTAATTTTAATGATCGAAGACTCGATGTCAGCCCACGGTTCTTAACTAACGAAAAAAAAGTGGACAATGTGCAAACATATCATCGCTCCTTATTGGAAATAATGAAATTACGCGGAAATTAATGAAAAAAAAAACGTTATTGGAACTCATAGTTCATCATTTTTAGTTATGATAAGGCCGTCAATATACTTTTATATCTTTTGTACATTTCAAACATTGCAATAAACTCATGACTAGTATAAGTTTTTTACACAGGATTTCCTGTTGGGCTTGAGCAGTTGATACTTTTGTTCTTGCTGGTTCCTCCTTGAGTGTAAATAACTACATGTGTTTGGCCTATTAAAGCTAAGTGGCTATCATGTGACTTTCCACGTGGACAGTTTAACAATACAGAATACGCTATGACTAATAATGGCATGACAAATCACAATGTAATGTGCATAAGACTAATTGCTTTTTACATTTAATTTCTCTTTAAAGAAAAACTTTCGAAGTCCAGATTTATCTGCAGTCTGGAATCAAAATGCTGACAGATAATAGTCTCATATCTAATTTTTATAAACACGAAACTTGTCATGTATAAAGTATGTAATAACAGTTATGCTTTCCTGTAGACTGAAACAATAAAAAAACAATGGCAAATGGATTTTGGCATTTTTTGCACTTTACTCCACTTACTTTGTAAGTTCTATAGCCCCTAAAATATGAATACAAACATTTAAATATGTTTTTAAAATACCATGTAGATCTATACACGGATAGTATGACCCTTCGATATTCTGAATAACCCCCAAACTTCTATGGTGTGGTTTACAAATGACCCCTATTAATTCAGATTTAGCAGCAACACTGCCTAGCGACGTGTACGTCTTCCTAACAAAAAAGACAAATGTAAAGATAAATGTTAAATGCAGTGACCATTGTATGTCTAACGAGACATGAAAAGTAAAATATTAATAGACGAACTAAATGTTGCAATTCTGTACATATCCCTCCACCAAATACTACCAGGGTGTGATCGTCCTGACAACGGAATTATCTGAGCAACTTTTATATAAAAGTACAAAACTTGTCCCTACATGGAGTTAATAACTTGATTTATCAGGTTTATATCTGTTTTTCGTGGTGCACGTTGATCACAATTTAATATACACCTTGCTCCTACTAGGGTAAGATATTAGCTGCAGATTTTAACTGTGTTTTTATTTTGGGGGACACTGCCTACGCAGCTGCGTATTCTGCGTACAGTCAGCTACGCGCCTGATATTGTTTAAAAATGTATGCAATAATTTCTGTTAAATTTGTTTTAATCGTTTGCCTCGCCTAAGCATCAACAGATTACTTGTCAATTACATGTAGCAATATTTAACTACTGATTTGGGGAATTTGGGCATAATTTCTGCACAAACTAATAATTTAGTCTAAATAAAGACGATTGTGAACATTAATTGTTGGACAACACTAACTGTAAAAAACCACAACACTCTAAATGTTTCTTTCCAAATCTATAAAAAAAACCGCGATAGTGGTCTCTGATAAAAATAAATACCGACATCAGACCGGATTACCGGATGGAGATATAACGTGATCTAAAAGCTAGGAATCACGTGGTCTTCTAAGTTTAAAAATAGTTATCTCTGCAGCGTGTCTCAGATAGCTAATACCTGTTTGCAGTGACGTGTGGGGTTTTATGTTTGACTTTTATCACAGATCTAGGGCAGCGATGAACAACATTTTAACATGACCGTTTTAAGGTAACAATGACATATTAGGTTATTTAAGAAATTCTTTATTTGGTCTACCACCTTTCAGCAAACATTTACCACAGGGTTAACCCTT
Organism: Sinonovacula constricta; assembly: GCA_007844125.1. NCBI lineage: Eukaryota > Metazoa > Mollusca > Bivalvia > Cardiida > Solecurtidae > Sinonovacula > Sinonovacula constricta. The sequence continues at coordinate 47,983,217 of CM017567.1, read as the reverse complement.
ATGTTTTGATTGGATAAGTCGGTTTTTGCAAACGTTCGTGACCAACCAGTTAAAACTGCCCATTGTGGCTGGTCCTAGACAGTTTTCCAAGACCACAGTGTCGTGAAATGCGTTTCATAAAGCATAAAAGAAGAAGAAAAGTAAATTTCCACCGAAAAAAAAATATGTGGAAATTTAAGGCCAAGTCAGTGTTTTAAAACTATGGATGTCAAAGGATACTAAATTTGGTATCCGGATATCCGTCGAACGATCCGAACGGATATCCGGATATAAATCTTAGTTAATTCTGATGTTGCAGTAATTACATTATGCGTTGGATTTTTCTACGGACCTCACAAAATATCGCCAAACATCGGACTGAAGATTAGAAGGCATAACTAATGATTTGTTTAGGAAGTGGATGTGAATAAGTCAAGATCACCGTGATCGAATGAAAACATAAACATAATAAATTCATCAATTCATTTATACAATCCAAACGGACTTAATTAAACATGAGTAACTGATCTTTGCCGACAAACCTGTTAATTGTCTATATAATTGTAGCTCTATCTCTTCGTAATTTCTAAAACTCTGAAGCCAAATATACGATACTGCGTGTCACCACCTGTCGATAATCCGTTACACCGGCGTATGCGTGAATGCACACTGACATGACAGCAGAAAGACAACTTAGCAAAATGGCCAAAACATTAAATTAAATGTTTACAATTTTACATTTTTAAGCGAATATCCGGATACCAAAGTCGATTCGGATATCCAATGATTCGAACGGATATCCGGATATCCGTTGACATCCCTATTTAAAACAGATCTGAACAAGAAAGCAATATAGGTAGTATCCGACGGTCTTAATAAATACGATTTTGAACAATATGCTAATTGTTAGCCAGAACTAATCGTGAACAATATCAATCTGAATGAGTATTCTTTCCAACTGTATAAAAAGCTCGATAGTGGTCTCTGCTAAAAACAGATATCGACGTCAGAGCGGATTACCCGAATTACAATGTAAAGTGATGTCAAAAGTAAGTGATCACGTGGTTTACTAAGTTTAAAAATAACTATCTGTGCAGCGTTGCTCAGATAGGAATACCTGTTTGCAGTGACGGGTGGTGATTTATGCTTGACTGTTTCCACAGTTCTAAGACATCAGAGAATAGCATTTTGAAGGACCTTTTGAGGTCAAAGGGACTTATTTGGTTATTTGAGAAAATAAATTTTGGTCCAAACTGTCAGATACCACCTTTAATGCGAAGCATCTAGGGTAGCCGTCCAGTTTCTGTTCGGCAGTGATCGAAACAAGGATGGCATCATGTTTATTTTACAGAGTTTATTAAAAAAATGCATCTCAATACAATCAGCTGACGATAACGGGATCATGTGGATAAAAATAGATCGTACTTTTATTAATAAGAACTTTGATTTATTTTTATGTTTTTTTATGGTTTTTTTTGTACATCCTATCACATTACTCGGCATATTTTAAGGTGCATCTTGAAGAGTTCTTTAAATACCTGGAGCGTACAGTAAGAGTTGTTTCAATATGGGTTTAGTAACCGTGACGATTTAATTTTGCGATCTCAAAGCAGAGTACCCATAATCCCCACGACAGGCAGATGCATGAATAAAGATTTTGAAAAGAGACCAATGATACTAGTGACATTTCTAAATTATAAAAGTGGGAGTAAGCTTGGTTTATACTGATTTTAATTTTCACTCAAAAGAATCTGGTAGAATTTATTAGGGTTTAAGTCGGAAGGCGTTAACGTAAACGCACCAGCTGCGTTAAAAACTGAGGTATTGAAAACGGAATCAATTTGGCTTTTTATACCTTATTCTTAGATGACCGTTAAACAGACGCCTCAAAATAGTGAAATTCCTGACGTCTACATGTAATCGTTCCTAGAAAAGTCATGTGAACGGCGACATATTGTAAACAACTGAAGTGCGACTCTTTTATGCGTTGAAATATCGGTCATTATTCATGTTTGATTAATATCAGAGTTAAATTACGAGGTTTTATTTAGTTTAAAATTTTATTTAGTTTAAAATGTAGTTACATCATCATCTTTGACTTTCGACTGTTTAAGTACCATATGTATATGTCTGAGTTGCTGCATTTTACAACGCTGTACTAAGGGGGCGCCCATGGCGTAGTGGTAGAATCGCCAATTTGTAACTCCTCCGACTGCTAAGCCTCTCACCGCTTGGGTTCGAGTCCCGTTCGGGGCGAAGAACTTAATGTGAGGTCTTCCAGCTGACCTGCGGTGCGCCGGTGGTTCTAATCAGACATTATTCTGGGGTTTTCCTCCACCAAAAGCTGGACGTTGCTAAAACGATCATTAATGGTCGCTGCAATGTATTTCAAAAACAATAAAAAAAAAGATGTACTATGAGCACGTCTAAATAAAATCCTATTCTGTTCTGTTTCTCCTCTTTAATACCATAATTTAAAGTCTTGATCGTCTGCCCCTTGTTACGCTTTCACTAATAGAAGCTTAGAACCATCTCCTTTGTTTAGTTAATAGACCAATTCGTTCCTCTTTACTGTGCTTTTAATAATTAATAACTTTTGTAATTGATAACTTTTGGTCGAAGATCTAGTTTTTTTAAAAGCACGAGACGCAAAACGTGTACTTTTGTACATTGTTTTTATCTTTTCTTTTTTTAAAAACCTTTTCTGCAAAGATGTATGTCTTTTTTATTACTTTAAACGTCTTATACGTATACATTTAGGCACCGGGTTCAATCCCGGGCCGCGACATAAGTCGTAAAAATGGTAGTGTTATAGCTCCCTTGCTAACGCTCAAGCAAATATAACGGTAGTTCCACGACTGGTTGGCCCGTTGTCAGGATAATATGACTGGGTGTGGAATCATGCCAGGTGTTCACGGCATGTTATACACAATGAAGAACTGTGCGCTTGTGGTTCTGCCAAAACTATAGTGTATCTATATTGTTAAGATTTTCCTCCACCAATACCATGCTGTACGTCGCTAATATAACCATAAATATGTCGGTGAGATGAAACAAAAACAAAACGAATCAAACAATGTTTATAACAATTCTAGCTGTTAGCTCCCAGTTTTGTTTTGTATTTTAAATACATCTCAGCGACCGATTATGATAATTTTAGTGACGTTCAGCCCTTTTGGTAGAGGAAGACCCCAGATTAATGTCTGTAGAACCACCTTCGCCCCGAACTGGACTCGAAACAACGCTCTGGGAGGCTAAGCATATTATCAGATGTATTGGTAACACCAGAGGTTTTTTTAAAAAGATAAAAATAAGCAGCTTTTAGGACATGAAGAATGAAAATAATTTATTTAAGAATTTATCATTTCATTTTTAACAGCTAGTCCAGTATGTATGATATTGCAGTCCTAGTACTGTAGTGAAAATAACCTAAATATTAGAGATGGCAAACTTGACTCGTTGATGCATACGAATGTTCGGATCCTTTTTAATCCGAATGTTCGAACGTTCGGAACAAGTTTATAGATCATACAAAAGAAAGTTGAGCTTATTTGGTTGACGTAAAACCAGGAAAAATAGTAAAGAATACGTGCAGACGGTTTTAGCAATATGACCCGAGTGTGCCAGTTTATGGAAAGTTTATTCCGCGGTATTTATTACTCGATAATAACTGTCAGAATTAAAACAAAAAATCGGGAATGAATATGAGTTTGTAAAAATGATCTTTCAAGTTGCTCGTTGAACCAGAGTAGGATGGTGTAATGTTGCAAAGGTTGCATTCAACCCTCTTTCTGTCATCCCTCTGGACAGTGAAAGTGCTTCCATACGTATGAAGTAACTGATGCAGGCATAATTGCGATATTCCTTTAGCGGTGTGAACGGTACTAAAATTCTGCTATATAATAATTAGGACAGAAAATCGACCCAATATATATACCAAATCCTTACTTTAATGAATATGTCTGTTTCCAGGCTTTGAGCTGGTGTCCTTACCGACCTGGTGTCATAGCAACAGGAGGCGGGTCCAAGGACGGTCATCTGAGAGTGTGGAACGTTCACTCCGGGGAGAAACTTGCCGAGGCCTTCACCAAATCACAGGTAGGTTTGTAGATAAAACGCGGATCTGTTTCATTAGTTAAACTTATTATACAATGCATTTGATGGTTATGGCGACGTCAACCTGTGTAGATATACTCCTCACTGGTGGTTTGTAAGAGCCACATGGCACCAAGCCTTAGAAAGTTCCAGTTAACGGCTCCAAGAGCTGGACAGGTTGCCCACCACCATGCAATATATATTCTCACGTGTGCAGTTGAAGTCTAGATTTAAATGCGCGTAAATCTCATTTAATTAAACTGTGTTAATTGCAAAAACAAACGTCTGATTGGGTTTAGGTGAGCTGGAGGAGAGAGGAAGAGAGAGACGGAAAGAGGGGGAGGGAGAAAGGGAGGGAGGGAGGGAGAGGCAGAGAGATAGAGGCGGGTAAGAGGAGAGATGGCGGGAGTGAGGAGGGAATGGTCGAGAGATATAGAGGAGAGTGAGAGGGGGTGAAGAAATGTTGAGAGATGGAGAGGGAGAGGAGAGAGGGAGGGATGATGGAAGGTAAGGTAGAGGGGAAGGAAGTGATGGGGGCGAGATGGAGAGAGGTGATGAGAGAGGAAGATAGTGGGGAAGAAAGAAGGGCAAGAGATTGAGAAAGAGGGAGGGAAATAGTGGGACGAGATAGGGAGGGAGAGAGAGGGAGAGGAGAGAGGAAGGGAGTGAGGGAGGAAGGATGAATGAACATTATGTAGACCGACTTTTTGTCACAATTTGATATTGTCTGACAACATCAAAAGGGCAAAAATGTTGTTATTGAAATTGATATAGGCAAACTGTAAAATACCACCTTTAATACAAGTTCTCTCAAAACTAAAATGCATATTTAGAATAAAACCTTTCCAAAGTATATTTCCTAGTGTCGTGTACACGTGGCATACTACCAGCCCATTATTCTGACACATTGTCAATACACTCCTCGGCCTCTCACTGCGTGGGTTCGAGTCCCGGTTATGTCTAAGAACTGACGTAAGAAAACAATCTAACAGACCTTCGGTGCTACGGTGGTTCTATCCAGACACTTGTCTGGGGCTTTCCTCTACTAAAGTAGCTAGACGTCGCTATGATGACCATTTAGTAAAGACTTGGTGGTGTCCGTACATCCTTTTCGTAGAAATGGTGTTTCATGAGTGTAACAACTATATTTCTGTCGCTGCGATCAATGTCTCAGATCTAAAATACTGAAACAATTCCTTACATCCTGGCAGCAGCATAAGCAGTGTTGTTATCTCGTTACCATTTAAAGATGGTATTTGAAAATCGGAAATCCTTTTCCAGCAAACGACGAATAAATTAGGAAGGTACCCGAGAAAGACAAGTGGTAAGTTAACTGCTGGGTGTAGTTAACTTGTTTATTTTCTTAAAGGATGGTTTGCTTTGACAACATTGTCAGCTTTCTATTACAGCTAACTTTCATTAAATGATAAAACTTTTTTTCTAAATCAATGTTTTGCCATTGCGAGAGTAAGAAATAAGTATTAAATTCATAACATGCGTTCAGTTCAAACAGTGTAATCGTCGTCAGGTCAATCATATCATTTTGGTTGCACCCAAATCGTGCACAATTTACAAGCGAGTTTTTCTTTTTAAACGGATACAACACTACTACTTACAAGTAAATTCTCTGCATCATCAGATCTCTTCCGTTTCTTATGCACAGCCCTTCTATTTCAAGTGTATGTTGTTGAAAAATTGAAGAAATGTTGTGTTTACATGTAGATTTAACTGTCGTATATGACTCAGTATGCGCGCGCAACCCCCCTGACCTACTTAGTCCCGGACCTCGGTCTGGAATTTCGAAAAGGTCAATAAGTATTTCGAAAACCAATAATAATTATAAGGATCGCCGTATTACCTTAAGTTCGCTTAAATTCACATAACTCTTGTATCGGGGTTGTATTTAGTCATGCCAATAGAGCATGGCCTTAATTCTGTGCGTGCAGATCGAGCACACCTTGTTGTTTTTTCCAGCTGTCTTGTTGACTTACATTTTTTTAAATCATTTAATATTTTCTGTACTTTCATATTTTGGAGCATTCACGTTCTGATACTGCTTCTTGTGCTGTAAACAGCTTAACAATTTGTGTTATACAAGGTCAAATTGTTTATGGTGATCACGGCATGTCATATATTTGTGAGTTTCATTTTTCCAAATGTATTGCCCTTGCTTTCGTTTCGCAAAGAGAGTACAACTGAAACTGACTATAACATATGACCACCAATTACGTGACTTTGGAGGCGGCCCGCAGAGTGCGCTTCATCGTAGGATCTTCACTTGTTAGAGAGATTTAATCATGCAAACATCAATGTACACTATCTTGTAAATATATGCAATAAACTTTAGAATAGAACCATTTGTTGAGTTGCCTTCACAATTGTGTTGACATTCACTTAACATAAAACATGGTGTCAGAAAATAATTGAACCCGGTGTGACATTCCGTGACATTCAGTTACTAATTGCAACTGGAATTTAGAAAATGAACATGAATGGAATTACGCCACCCAGCATGGACTGGGAATCCAGCAATCTTCCAGAGGCCTGGGAGAGGTTCAAAATACACACTGAACTCATATTTAAGGGTCCGCTGAGCGACAAGACTGAGGAGGAAAAAATCGCGTACGTGCTTCTCTAAGCTGGTGATAAAGGGCGCGACGTGCACCAAACGTGGAGACTCTCGGAAGCAGAAAATAAAAGCCTAAAGACTCACTACGAAAAGTTTCAGGCTTACGTCCAGCCCAAGCTCAATCCAATATTTGCACGGTTCAAATTTTATAACGAGGTGCAGGGTTCGGACCCAATAGACAAATTCGTCACCAGACTGCAACTTCGCGCACAGGACTGCCAGTTTGGCGACAATATGGACGAGATGATTCGGGACAGGCTCGTCATCGGCACCAAAGATGCAAGGATCCGGGAAAAACTTAAAAATGAGGGTGAGTAGCTTACCCTAGACAAAGCCTTACAAATTGCGCAGAGTTACGAGTACTGCCAAAAGCAAATGGCGTCAATGAACATTCAATCACCACAAAATCAGGCTTCGTTGTCAGTATCGTCATCACCTGTGGATGCCATTTCGAAACACAGACGGAACAAACAACAACAACAACCACGACATCACCTACAGTAGCAAGCTCCAACGCGACACCACCCACAGCAGCAGCAGCGACAACAACAAAAATCATGCGGCAACTGGCAAGTTCCACTGACCAAACAAGTCTGACTGCCGAGCGTTTGGAAAACAGTGCCGGAAATGCGGAAAACTAAATCACTTTGCACACGTGTGCAGATCGCAACAGAAATCTGTGTGCAACATTGACAACAGTTCTATGAGTGACAGGGCTTACGGTGAAATTGACAGTGATTATTGTGGCAATGGACAATACAATACGGATTATTGCATTGACATGGTAAGTGCCCATTCGTCACACCTTCCAGACCGTGCCTTTGCCTTTGTCAGTCTTGGCCCTAACAAAACCCCGATAAAATTCCAGATTGATACAGGCAGTGAGTGTAATATAATCTCAAGCGAAATATTTAGAAAACTTCAGATGAATCACGCTTTAGAACCTCCAGATAGTAGGTTAACCTCTTACTCAGGCGATCTTATCAAAGTTCTTGGAAAAGTACAACTGCCTTGTTCACACAAATCAAACAGGATCACCACAACTTTCTATGTTGTGGAAAAAAACTCTCAGCCCCTGCTTGGCCTTAGGTCGTACCTCGACCGTAACCTTATCAAGCTGACATATTCTGTTGAGATCGCCCCTAATGAGCCTCAGATCTTGAAAACTCTCTTTAATGGCGTAGGAGAAATTCCAGGCTTCGCAAAGTTACACCTAAAAGAAAATGCTATCCCTGTGGTGAACCCCACGCGCAAAGTTCCAGAAGCCCTCAAGCACCGCCTAAAAAATGAGCTTGACTGCATGGTCAAAGACGGAATTATAACAAAGGTCACCGAGCCCACCGACTGGGTTAATTCCATATTGCTAGTAGAAAAGCCCAAGACAGGCAAACTTAGGGTCTGCATTGATCCAAAGGCCCTAAATGACTCAATTCGTAAACCGCATTACCCAATGCCTACACTTGACGACGTGACGACGTGACGTCCGATTTATTAGGCGCAAAACACTTTAGCATTTTAGACATCACGCACGCTTACTGGAGCGTGAAATTAGATCACGCTTCCTCTCAACAACGTTCAGTACACCTTTTGGGAGATACAGGTACCTACGACTCCCATTTGGCATAACATCATCAGGTGATATCTTTCAACAAAAATGCAATGAAATCTTTGAGAACCTGCCCGGAATTCACGCAATAGTTGACGACATTCTCATACATGGTCGATCAAGGTCAGAACATGACGCGAACTTGCGAAACGCGCTCAACAGAGCACGAGAAAAAGGGGTAAAATTCAACCCTGACAAATGCATTATCGGTGCCGAAGAAGTCCCTTTCTTTGGACATATTATTTCTAGTCAGGGCCTCAAACCCGACACTGCCTAAATTGACGCAATCACCCGTTTAAACAAACCCAATCCTCGAACAGAATTGGAAACATTTCTCGGCATGGTAAACTACCTGTCCAAATTCGCCACAAACATTGCAGAGGTCACAACTCCCCTTAGATCCCTCCTGCAAAAGGACGTGGAATTTCTGTGGGATGAGCCGCAAACGCGCGCGTTTCAAAAGGTCAAAGAAATCATAACAAGTGCACAAGTTCTAGGTTACTACGACCCCAAAGAGCCTCTAATCTTAGAATGCGATGCTTCGCAAAATGGCCTTGGCTGCTCTCTCTGGCAAAACCGGCCGCAATAGCTCAGATGGTAGAGCGTCGGCTTGCGGATCGGGAGGTCGTGGGTTCGAACCCCGGCCAGGTCATACCAAAGACTTTAAAGTTGGTAGTAGTGGCTTTCCTCCTAACGCTCGGGGCTAAGGGGACAGCATTACGCCTGACTCGTCGGTGTCAGTATAATGGACCGGCCGGGTTCAGTCCCTGGGCACCTCATAAGTGCCCCTGTGCTATTATGATAGAAATGTCGCTGCGCAGTATCGGCAAAAATGCCGGCTAATCCAATCCAATCTCTCTGGCAAAGGGACAGGCCAATTGCTTATGCATCCAAAAGCTTGACTTCTAGTGAAAAGCTTTATGCCAGCATTGAGCGCGAACTCCTTGCTATCGCTTTTGGTTGCAAGCGATTCCATCAATTTACATACGGTAGGCATGTGATAGTTCATAGCGACCACCGACCCATATTGGCTATAAAGAAAAAAAACCTATTGGCAGCCCCTCCAAGACTACAAAGGTTACTCCTGACGCTACAGAAGTACGACATAACGGTCAAACGTTCGCGGAAAAGATATCCCTGTCTCTGATTTCTTGTCAAGACACCCAGTCAATGACACATACTCCACGCTAGTCGACGGCATAGACACCCATGTTCATTCTATCAGAAAGCAACTTAACCGACAGACGTCTAGAAATAATCCGCCTGGAAATTCGAGAAGTACGTGACATGCGTATATTGAAAAAGACTATACTAGACGGCTGGCCGTTATATCGGTCAGACTGTGACCCCGCAATCACTGAATACTGGAATCACAAAGACGAGCTGTCATTCGAAGACGGCCTAATTTTCAGAGGTCAAACACTCCTTATTCCCAAATCACTACAGCAAGAAATGATCAAACGGGTACACACAGGTCACTTAGGAGCAACCAAAACCATACAACGTGCTAAAGAATCACTGTTCTGGCCCGGTGTCACGGTCTCATATTTCTACCGTGTCGAAATTTCTCACACGCCCCAATGCGCATGCGCAAAATTGTAATAGAAATATGAGCCCGTATATAGATTGTCCAAGATTTCCTCCCGGGCACACATTTCCATCTTAAGTAAACGTGAAATAATCTAGGTATATATGTATTTCGTAAAGATAGAACGATTGGTACAGCAGAAACGTCGAACCGTGTATAGACGGACTTAAATTTTCACCCTGGCACACATTTCCATCTTAAGTTAACGTGTAAAATTTATCTATCCATGTATATGATAGAGTCAGAAATATTGGACAGTAAGAAACATCAGCCTGTGTATATACGGACTTATATTTCCACCTAGGCCCACATTTCCATCTTAAGTAAATGTCTAATATGTAGGGATACATGTTCATGTATATGATAGAGATATAAAGCTGGACCTGGTAGAAACATCAGGCCATGTATAAATGGGCTTATATTTCCACCCGGGCACATGTTTCCATATTAAGTAAACGAAACAAAACTTGGTATAAATACAGATATAGAAAGACCGGCCCTACAGAAACATCAGATCGTGTATAGAAGGGTTTATATTTCCACACAGGCACACATTTCCATTTTAAATAAAAGTATAATATTTATGTATGCATGTATATGGTAGATAGAGAAAGATTGGTCTGATAGAAACATCAGTCCGTGTATATAAGTGCTTATATTTCCACCCAGGCACACATTTCCATCTTAAGTAAAAGTATAATATTTATGTATGCATGTATATGGTAGATAGAGAAAGATTGGTCTGATAGAAACATCAGTCCGTGTATATAAGTGCTTATATTTCCACCCAGGCACATATTTCCATCTAAAGTAAAGGTGTTATATTTATGTATATATATATATGTTAGAGAGAGAAAGATTGGTCTGATAGAAACATCAGCCCATGTATATATGGGCTTATAATTCCACCCGGGCACACATTTCCATCTAAAGTAAAAGTATAATATTTATGTATAAATGTATATGGTAGAAAGAGAAAGATTGGTCTGATAGAAACATCAGCCCATGTATATATGTGCTTATATTTCCACCCAGGCACACATTTCCATCTAAAGATAAAGTGTTATATTTATGTATATATGTATATGGTAGATAGAGAAAGATTGATCTGATAGAAACATCAGCCCATGTACATATGTGCTTATATTTCCACCCAGGCACACATTTCCATCTAAAGTAAAAGTGTTATATTTATGTATATATGTATATGGTAGAAAGAGAAAGATTGGTCTGATAGAAACATCAGCCCGTGTATATATGGGCTTATAATTCCAACCAGGCACACATTTCCATCTTAAGTAAAAGTGTAATATTTTGTTATGCATGTACATGGTAGATAAAGATTGGTCTGATAGAAACATCAGTCCGTGTATATAAGTGTTTATATTTCCACCCAGGCACACATTTCCATCTAAAGTAAAGGTGTTATATTTATGTATATATGTATATGGTAGAGAGAGAAAGATTGGTCTGATAGAAACATCAGCCCGTGTATATATGTGCTTATAATTCAACCCAGGCACACATTTCCATCTAAAGTAAAAGTATAATATTTATGTATGCATGTATATGGTAGAAAGAGAAAGATTAGTCTGACAGGAACTTCAGCCCATGTATATATGTGCTTATATTTTCACCCAGGCACACATTTCCATCTAAAGTAAAAGTGTTATATTTATGTATATATGTATATGGTAGAGAGAGAAAGATTGGTCTGATAGAAACATCAGCCCGTGTATATATGGGCTTATAATTCCACCCAGGCACACATTTCCATCTAAAGTAAAAGTGTTATATTTATGTATATATGTAACGGTAGAGAGAGAAAGATTGGTCTGATAGAAACATCAGCCCATGTATATATGGGCTTATAATTCCAACCAGGCACACATTTCCATCTAAAGTAAAAGTGTTATATTTATGTATATATGTATACGGTAGATAGAGAAAGATTGGTCTGATAGAAACATCAGCCCATGTATATATGGGCTTGTAATTCCACCCAAGCACATATTTCCATCTTAAGTAAAAGTGTTATATTTATGTATGCATGTATCTGGTAGGGAGAGAAAGATTGGTCTGATAGAAACATTAGCCCATGTATATATGGGCTTATAATTCCACCCAGGCACATATTTCCATCTTAAGTAAAAGTGTAATATTTATGTATGCATGTATCTGGTAGATAGAGAAAGATTGGTCTGATAGAAACATCAGCCCGTGTATATATGGGCTTATAATTCCACCCAGGCACATATTTCCATCTTAAGTAAAAGTGTTATATTTATGTATATATGTATATAGTAGAGAGAGAAAGATTGGTCTGATAGAAACATCAGCCCGTGTATATATGGGCTTATAATTCCACCCGGGCGAACATTTCCATCTTAAGTAAAAATATAATATTTATGTATAAATGTATATGGTAGAGAGAGAAAGATTGGTCTGATAGAAACATCAGCCCATGTATATATGGGCTTATAATTCCACCTAGGCACACATTTCTATCTTAAGTAAAAGCGTAATATTTATGTATGCATGCATCTGGTAGATAGAGAAAGATTGGTCTGATAGAAACATCAGCTCATGTATATATGGGCTTATAATTCCACCCAGGCACATATTTCCATCTTAAGTAAAAGTGTAATATTTATTTATGCATGTATCTGGTAGGGAGAGAAAGATTGGTCTGATAGAAACATCAGCCCATGTATATACGGGCTTATAATTCCACCCAGGCACATATTTCCATCTTAAGTAAAAGTGTAATATTTATGTATGCATGTATCTGGTAGATAGAGAAAAATTGGTCTGATAGAAACATCAGCCCGTGTATATATGGGCTTATAATTCCACCCAGGCACATATTTCCATCTTAAGTAAAAGTGTTATATTTATGTATATATGTATATGGTAGAGAGAGAAAGATTGGTCTGATAGAAACATCAGCCCGTGTATATATGGGCTTATAATTCCACCCGGGCGCACATTTCCATCTTAAGTAAAAGTATAATATTTATGTATAAATGTATATGGTAGAGAGAGAAAGATTGGTCTGATAGAAACATCAGCCCATGTATATATGGGCTTGTAATTCCACCCAGGCACATATTTCCATCTTAAGTAAAAGTGTAATATTTATGTATGCATGTATATGGTAGAAAGAGAAAGATTAGTCTGACAGGAACTTCAGCCCATGTATATATGTGCTTATATTTTCACCCAGGCACACATTTCCATCTAAAGTAAAAGTGTTATATTTATGTATATATGTATATGGTAGAGAGAGAAAGATTGGTCTGATAGAAACATCAGCCCGTGTATATATGGGCTTATAATTCCACCCAGGCACACATTTCCATCTAAAGTAAAAGTGTTATATTTATGTATATATGTAACGGTAGAGAGAGAAAGATTGGTCTGATAGAAACATCAGCCCATGTATATATGGGCTTATAATTCGACCCACGGACATATTTCTATCTTAAGTAAAAGTGAAATATTTATGTATGCATGTATATGGTAGATAGAGAAAGATTGGTCTGATAGAAACACCAGCCCATGTATATATGTGCTTATATTTCCACCAGGCACACATTTCCATCTAAAGTAAAAGTGTTATATTTATGTATATATGTATATGGTAGAGAGAGAAAGATTGGTCTGGTAGAAACATCAGCCCGTGTATATATGGGCTTATAATTCCAACCAGGCACACATTTCCATCTAAAGTAAAAGTGTTATATTTATGTATATATGTATACGGTAGATAGAGAAAGATTGGTCTGATAGAAACATCAGCCCATGTATATATGGGCTTGTAATTCCACCCAAGCACATATTTCCATCTTAAGTAAAAGTGTTATATTTATGTATGCATGTATCTGGTAGGGAGAGAAAGATTGGTCTGATAGAAACATTAGCCCATGTATATATGGGCTTATAATTCCACCCAGGCACATATTTCCATCTTAAGTAAAAGTGTAATATTTATGTATGCATGTATCTGGTAGATAGAGAAAGATTGGTCTGATAGAAACATCAGCCCGTGTATATATGGGCTTATAATTCCACCCAGGCACATATTTCCATCTTAAGTAAAAGTGTTATATTTATGTATATATGTATATAGTAGAGAGAGAAAGATTGGTCTGATAGAAACATCAGCCCGTGTATATATGGGCTTATAATTCCACCCGGGCGAACATTTCCATCTTAAGTAAAAATATAATATTTATGTATAAATGTATATGGTAGAGAGAGAAAGATTGGTCTGATAGAAACATCAGCCCATGTATATATGGGCTTATAATTCCACCTAGGCACACATTTCTATCTTAAGTAAAAGCGTAATATTTATGTATGCATGCATCTGGTAGATAGAGAAAGATTGGTCTGATAGAAACATCAGCTCATGTATATATGGGCTTATAATTCCACCCAGGCACATATTTCCATCTTAAGTAAAAGTGTAATATTTATGTATGCATGTATCTGGTAGGGAGAGAAAGATTGGTCTGATAGAAACATCAGCCCATGTATATACGGGCTTATAATTCCACCCAGGCACATATTTCCATCTTAAGTAAAAGTGTAATATTTATGTATGCATGTATCTGGTAGATAGAGAAAAATTGGTCTGATAGAAACATCAGCCCGTGTATATATGGGCTTATAATTCCACCCAGGCACATATTTCCATCTTAAGTAAAAGTGTTATATTTATGTATATATGTATATGGTAGAGAGAGAAAGATTGGTCTGATAGAAACATCAGCCCGTGTATATATGGGCTTATAATTCCACCCGGGCGCACATTTCCATCTTAAGTAAAAGTATAATATTTATGTATAAATGTATATGGTAGAGAGAGAAAAATTGGTCTGATAGAAACATCAGCCCATGTATATATGGGCTTGTAATTCCACCCAGGCACATATTTCCATCTTAAGTAAAAGTGTAATATTTATGTATGCATGTATCTGGTAGATAGAGAAAGATTGGTCTGATAGAAACATCAGCCAATGTATATATGTGCTTATAATTCCACCCGGGCGCACATTTCCATCTTAAGTAAAAGTATAATATTTATGTATAAATGTATATGGTAGAGAGAGAAAGATTGGTCTGATAGAAACATCAGCCCATGTATATATGGGCTTATAATTCCACCCAGGCACATATTTCCATCTTAAGTAAAGGTGTTATATTTATGTATATATGTATATGGTAGATAGAGAAAGATTGGTCTGATAGAAACATCAGCCCATGTATATATGGGCTTGTAATTCCACCCAGGCACATATTTCCATCTTAAGTAAAGGTGTTATATTTATGTATATATGTATATGGTAGATAGAGAAAGATTGGTCTGATAGAAACATCAGCCCGTGTATATATGGGCTTATAATTCAACCCAGGCACATATTTCCATCTTAAGTAAAGGTGTTATATTTATGTATATATGTATATGGTAGATAGAGAAAGATTGGTCTGATAGAAACATCAGCCCATGTATATATGGGCTTGTAATTCCACCCAGGCACATATTTCCATCTTAAGTAAAGGTGTTATATTTATGTATATATGTATATGGTAGAGAGAGAAAGATTGGTCTGATAGAAACATCAGCCCATGTATATATGGGCTTATAATTCCACCCAGGCACATATTTCCATCTTAAGTAAAGGTGTTATATTTATGTATATATGTATATGGTAGATAGAGAAAGATTGGTCTGATAGAAACATCAGCCCATGTATATATGGGCTTGTAATTCCACCCAGGCACATATTTCCATCTTAAGTAAAGGTGTTATATTTATGTATATATGTATATGGTAGATAGAGAAAGATTGGTCTGATAGAAACATCAGCCCATGTATATATGTGCTTATAATTCAACCCAGGCACATATTTCCATCTAAAGTAAAAGTGTAATATTTATGTATGCAAGTACCTGGTAGATAGAGAAAGATTGGTCTGATAGAAACATCAGCTCATGTATATATGGGCTTATATTTCCACCCAGGCACACATTTCCATCTAAAGTAAAGGTGTTATATTTATGTATATATGTATATGGTAGAGAGAGAAAGATTGGTCTGATAGAAACATCAGCTCATGTATATATGGGCTTATAATTCCACCCGGGCACACATTTCTATCTAAAGTAAAAGTGTTATATTAATGTATGCATGTATCTGGTAGATAGAGAAAGATTGGTCTGATAGAAACATCAGCTCATGTATATATGTGCTTATAATTCCACCGGGCACACATTTTTATCTAAAGTAAAAGTGTTATATTTATGTTTGCATGTATATGGTAGATAGAGAAAGATTGGTCTGATAGAAACATCAGCCCGTGTATATATGTGCTTATAATTCCACCCAGGCACACATTTTTATCTAAAGTAAAAGTGTTATATTTATGTTTGCATGTATATGGTAGATAGAGAAAGATTGGTCTGATAGAAACATCAGCCCGTGTATATATGTGCTTATAATTCCACCCAGGCACACATTTCCATCTTAAGTAAAAGTATAATATTTATGTATATATGTTTATGGTAGAAAGAGAAAGATTGGTCTGATAGAAACATCAGCCCGTGTATATATGGGCTTATAATTCCTCCCAGGCACATATTTCCATCTTAAGTAAAAGTGTAATATTTATGTATGCATGTATCTGGTAGATAGAGAAAGATTGGTCTGATAGAAACATCAGCTCATGTATATATGGGCTTATAATTCCTCCCAGGCACATATTTCCATCTTAAGTAAAAGTGTAATATTTATGTATGCATGTATCTGGTAGATAGAGAAAGATTGGTCTGATAGAAACATCAGCCCAAGTATACATAGGCTTATAATTCAACACAGACACACATTTCAATCTTAAGTAAAAGTGTTATATTTATGTATATACATGTATGTATATGATAGAGAGAGAATACGCAGCTGAGTACTCATTGTTCCAATAGAATGAAATTATAAAAGATTAACTCTTTAATAAAAATCATACTCTAGTTTGGGTAAAGTGTATATTTATTGCGATCAACTAGTACCCCTATTAGCACTATGGAAAATTACGTCAAAAAATCTAAATTGATTTAGTAACCTTTTTGGTACGGAAATTTTTTTAACTAATATATTCAAATTGGAAGTTCTCAGGTAATTCCATCTGCAGACGATCACACCTCGCTAGTATCGGGTTTAGGGATGATAACAGACTTGTATGATTACTGCATTTAATTGACAGACAAAACATTTTGTTTTGTGGTTAGGATGACAAACTAGTCGCTACTTAATAGGCACTAAGACTTGTTTAGTTACGGAACTTACAGACTATAATCAGAGATAAAATTTTTGCCTAAATTTCCCTTGGTTTCCCATTGCTTTATATCAATTCGACTTATTCCATTTAGCAGTTGCAATTTGTCAGATTTGGCTTTAATTTGTTTTCTTCATATCATGACATTTGCTTGAAGGCTCTGTAAAAAAAGGACGTTCGCATAAAACATATATTTTTTTTTTAGATAAATGGCATGGATTAAATTGTACATAAATGGTCATAATAGGCGCTTGTGTTTGGGTATCTTCTATATTGGAAATAAAGAGGTACATGTCTATCATAATTGAATGCACTTTATGTTTCAATATTTAAACGTCTGTAACATACTTTTGCACTTAAAATCTAGTTATGATGTCTTGATGCCGAAACCTACCCATAAACCACCACGTACGATGTATTAACAAACTTTCGCTCTCTGACACCCACCACTCTCCGCCCTAACGGCAATGCATACACTATCTTGCCTAGCTACGCCCCTGAGTTGATTGGCCTGTGACATGATCATAAAACTGCCAACACGTGCTTTTCACTGCTATACAGATATCCTTTAATGGGTGGGTAGGAGAATGTCACTTGTCAGTCTATTGTCCTTTCGTTTGTATTTTTGTAACTAAACGATGCCTGATCTATATCTTCTGAATTGATGTTATTAAATACATCTAAAATTCATAAAACTAAAACGCATTTGTAATTGATAACAATGTTCAGCAATACGCCATAAGTAGAAAGAATAATAAAGCGATTACAAGAGATGCACATTTTCATAACATAATCTCCCAATTTTCACTCTATAGTACATAACCTTTAAATTAACAAATGAAATAGTTACAAAACAATATATCATGTATCACGTTTAACTGATACCAAACAGAAATCTACAACCTATAGTTTTTATGTAACATGCAGTGACAAAATAAACAACATTCTCAGACAAATATTTCTATTTTGTCATTGTCTTTATGTCATGTGCAACAAGTGTGCACACGTGGGGAAATCTCATTACCTGATTGGCCTGTCAGTAATTACCTGAGGAAGGGTCAAGTCTATTAATTAAAATGTTATTTAATTAGGCTAATAATTAAAATAAGCCACAGGCATTCGCATATTTTTTCCTTACACATCGTGAAATAGTTTTAATTAGAAATAATTCTAATTAGGATATTGCTTAAAATGGTTTATTTTAAACATTTCTTTGACTTTACGTACTACACCCTACATTTAAACGCAAGTTTTCAGGGTTGAAATTCCCGAATCGGTACAGTAAGGTCCGCCAGTTCTCTAACAGAATAGCAAGAAAGAAATTGATAGTGCAGTACAAGAATGGAAATTAATATAGCAGGAAAAGAATGGAAACTGAAACTGCAGTACAAGAATGGAAATTGAAATGGCACATTAGGAATGGACATTGATATGCCTGTAAAAGAATGGAAATTGATACACCCGTAAAAGAATGGAAATTTATATGCCTGTAAAAGAATGGAAATTGATACGACAGTACCAGAATGAAAATTGATATAGCAGTAAACGAATGGAAATTGATACACAGTTCAATAAAAATTGAAACCGGAGTACAAGAATGGACATTGATATGCCTGTAAAAGAATGGAAATTGATACACCAGTAAAAGAATAGAAACTTGATACAGCAGTACAAGAATGGAAATGGATATAGCAGAAAAAGAATGGAAAGTCAAACTGCAGTAAAAGCATGGAAATGGATATAGTAGTACAAGAATGGAAATCGAGACAGCAGTAAAAGAATAGAAATTGATACGACAGTACAAGAATGAAAATTGATATAGCAGTAAAAGGATGGAAAGTGATACAGTAGTAAAAGAATGGAAATTTATACGGCATTAGAAGAATTGAAATTTATATGGCATTAGAAGAATGGAAATTGATATAGCATTACAAAAATGGAAATTGAAATGGCAGATAAGGAATGGACATTGATATGCCTGTAAAAGAAAGAAGATTGATACACCAGTTACAGAATGGAAATTTATATGCCTGTAAAAGAAAGGAGATTGATACACCAGTTACAGAATGGAAATTTATATGGCACTTAAAGAAAAGAAATGGATACGACAGTAAAAGAATGGAAATTGATATGACAGTAAAGGAACGGAAATTGATACTACAGTACAAGAATGGAAATTGATACGACAGTTAAGGAATAAATAATTGATAAACCAGCAAAAGAATGGAAATTTATATAGCAGTTAAAGAAAAGAAATTGATATAGCAGTACAAAAATGGAAACTGATATAGCAGTATGAGAATTGAAATTGATACGAAAGTTCAAGAATGCAAATTGATACACCAGTACAAGAATGGAAATTGATAAAGCAGTTAAAGAACGGAATTGAAATTGACACTTCAGTAACAAAAATGATATTGATGCTGCAATAAAAGACAGTAAAGTAATTGAAATTGACACAGCAGTAAAAGAGTTGTAAATGATGATATAAAATAATTTATATGGATACAGCCATTAAATAATTGAAATTGATAGGCTGCAAGAGAACTGAAATTGCTATAGCAGTAAATAAATTGAAGCACCAGCAAATGTGAAAAAATTTTGGAATCGAAGAATTTAAATTGTTTTTAAATACATCCCAGCAACCAATTATGATCATTATAGCAACGTCCAGCTATTTGGGTATAGAAAGACACTGGGTAGAACCACTGTCGATAGCAGGTCAGCTGGAACACCTCACCCCGAATGGGACCCGAACTAAAGTAGCGAGATGCAAAGCAGACAGAGGAGTTACAAAACCATAGCCCCACCTGTACGCTGACTCGACCACTACGCCACTGGCGTCCCCTAATTGAATTGATATATCAGTAGCAGTGAAAAAGTAATAGTGTATCATTATCACTTAACAGTACAACATAGCTTCTGATTACTCTGTTAGCATTTTTTCTTTTTTTGTGTGTCTGTATGATTTGATATTGAACAGATTTTTGGTGAAGACAAACAATACTTCCACTAATCATATTTATTCAGGTAATTATAAGATCATATATTGATAAATATAGCAACAATTGAAAATACTATAAGATAAAGGAAACAGCATTACAACATCTTGAAAGATTATCATGAGTTTTAAGAAATAAAACAATTTGTTCAAAAATCTACTTCAAGGATCTTCTAGACTTTGTCATGGGTAGAGTATCAGTAAAATACTCTAGATTTGTAAAACAAATTATATCACAATACCAACAGATAAAATTATACTATAGCTTAATATAAGATACTTAAACTTGAAAATAAGAAGTGTTTAAGATATGTAAAGTAAAAATTGATCAATAAATATCAAATGATCAAAATAAATGTTTGATTTATTTATTGGGTTCATCGCTCCACCAACAGTTTTTCAGCTATCTGGAGACCGTGCGCAATTGAAGCGGATATAGTGCTGCCTCCACTGTGTATAGCATACCGTGAACAATTTGCATGATACCACACCCAGTCACATTATCCTGACAACGGGCCAACCAGTCATGAAACTTCCATTATATTTGCTGGAGTGTTAGCAAGAGAGCTATACCACTGTTATAAAAGGGGGTGGTGTTGTCTTTTTAGGACACGACACCACAACTCCTTCGCAATGCTAAACACGTTCCGAACAAGCAATCCTGTTGCAATCGTGAACCCGGGCGATCCTGTATTTCGAGACCGACATGGGACTCTGCCGTGTCGTAACCTTGTAGTATATTTTATGGGCTGCAAGCACAGAAGACAAGCTGTTGTTGAATATAAGTTTATTTGTTTGTGTCCAAGTTGGTAATGATACAATGTATGAATATAGACATGAAAAATTATCATGCATGGATATAGCAATCATATATAATGATCTCAGCATGTTACAATATTCAATATTTATGCTTTAGTTGTCCAACTTTATTAGATACAACTCAGAAACATTAAATATAAGTATGTTGTACAATCTAACATAATAAAGCTAGAACAATTAGAACTTAGAAGCTTTATGAGTTATTAAAATTAAGTAAAGTAATATACCAGCAAGCACAAAAGACAAGCTGTTGTTGAATATAAATTTATTTGTTTGTGTACATGTTGTTAATGGTACTTGGACAGATGCTACAGCTGCTTATATACTGTCTCTCTGCAGTCAGAGGAGTTACAAAACCACAGCTCCACCTGTACGCTGACTCAACCACTACGCCACTGGCGTCCCCTAATTGAATTGATATATCAGTAGCAGTGAAAAAGTAATAGTGTATCATTATTACCTAACAGTACAACATAGCTTCTGATTATTCTGTTAGCATTTTTTTGTGTGTATGATTTGATATTGAACAGATTTTTGGTCTCTGGGCTGCATGTAGACAAGGTTTATATACCCCAGATGCTTATCTGACATTTTATTTCATTAAGGTTTTTGAGGTGACACTACATTGTCAGTAACTTCCTAAATAAGGGTAGCAAAACAAAGGATGATTATATCTAGCCTTCTGGTAATTTCATCTGACTGTAAGTGACTTCAATTATTATAAATAAAGCTTTCTTTAATCAATATTCAGAATAAGTGTACTTTGACTAAGATTTCTGATTAGTGAAATGAAAGTTAATCGTTTAAAATCTACATTTACAGAGCATCATTTTGATATAAAACAGTATGACTGAGTTTTAAGATATAAGCAATATGAATTTCTAAATGGGAAAACTAATATGCTGCATTTCATTATGGGAAAGCAGCTTCATAATTCCACTACCATTTTTAAGGACTTTGGTATTTCACCAAAGCCATGATACGGGTTCAAAACTGGGGCCTCCCATAAAATAAATGAATTTATAACATGGGAAAACATATAAATGCTGCCAGAACTTATTTCCAAAATGGAACGTTGTTTCCTGTTAACATTTTGGCAGTGCAGAAGAATATAGAACCAATAAAAAAATCACAGATTGATAATAAATGTAAGATGTTAAGTACCAGTAGTACAATCAATAATGTCTATGAGCATACTATAAATAAATTTGTTTCCATTTATAATTTAAAACCAAAATGTAACTGGCCTCTGGTAAATTACCTCGCTTGCTGAAGGCATTCAGTACAGTCCAATTCATAGCCTTGGTTGATTAAACTTGTTGAAATAGACAGTTTGAACACACATGGTATAACAGTAATTAAACATTTAGTGACTTTGTGAATGAAGACATAGATGCAGCAAACAAAAACCCATGTACAGATCATTTTTCCAGGCAGATTGTGGCTGTACTTTTGCAAACTTATTTTTTTATGTTCAAATGAATGTTGGATAGGTACATGTAACTAAGAAAAGGAGACTTATCTGCAAACATTTTATTGTGACTGAAATGCATGTTCCTTTTAAAATGTGCAAAATTTACATTGGTGTAGGCAGATAACTTTTGAACTACTTAAAAAGATTTTGACAGTTTTGTGCCCTGAATGCCTTGCACATGAAAGAGTAGGTGGATTGTTTTATAACCTGTAAAATGATTCAATACTATGCTTATTGGATTATGGTACTTTTCTTAGCACATGTGAACAGTATTCTTGCTGACTGAGTGTATAAACTGGCTCTTTGTGTAAGCAGTAGACCATAGCTAGGATGGTGCTATTTCAGGTCTCTATAGTTGGAAAGCTCATGGTCATCCTTTTGATGGCATTTACATCAGAAACTAAAGTCACTTTAAATGGATGCATTAAGGATTCCCTTTAAGTCCAGTTTTCTTGAAAAATGGTGAAATGTTTTGGTTAAAAAGCTTCACAGCAGTTGTCACATCTTTCACATAGCCAATACAACCTGTAAATAGAAACATGAACAACATTAATGTCAGATTATAATCAGTTTATGTTAGTAAAATGTCATTTGTACTTTATAAAATTTTTTAAAGCTTATAGCAGTAAACAAACATAAATAATACAAGAAGGCAATGATGACCTGTGTGATCAGATATTAAAGCAAAAGTACCAAGGAATATCAACAATATTTAAACAGAACAGAATCATTATAATGCATGAACACAAAGAACATTTGAACAATCTGTTTCATTTTTTAATTCATGACAATAAATGAAAATGGTCATGCACCTGGCAGCTATGTCTTTTTTTATAGATTAACATTATTTGATCAATCTTGATACAGGGCCTCTTAAGGAACATGTATACCAACTATTTATGTTCTAGCTCTTGTAGTTTTTGCACGAAGATTTTCTAAGTTTTCATGGTGGCCATGTTTTTTTTAGTGAATCAAAGTTCTTGAAACAAATTTTGTTTCCCCCTGCCTGCTTACGCATCGGGGTAAATTTAGTTGAATTTGGGCCAGCATTTCGTTTAAATGTCATTAAAGAAAGATGATGCAGAAAGGTGACACAGCTCAGGTGAACTTAAAATTATATATCTGAACAACAAGCAAGATTCAAACTCAGGCTAACATGTTAATATGTAGAATACTTACCTGAACAGCTAACTAACTAACATAGATGGAAGTTATTAGTAAGATGTATGAATATTAAAGGCATAGTAATGGCCTACTTTAGAGACCACATTCATAACAAAATAACACTATGCTGTAAGATCAAAACTGCATGGGTCATTAAGCATGTAATCTGTTTATAAAACACAGGGATATTATTGGGGGAAGGGGGGAGTTCAACAATTAGTCATACTTTATGTACATGTGCTTAATGCACTGCCATTGCTCAACAAGCCTGTAATGGGTGACACCCATGCCTTGACACCCCTGCAGCCAGAGACTGTTTCCAAACTGGTAGATCTACAACCACCTTTACAATTAAGACCCTCTCTATTAACGGCCCCTTCCCCATGGAAAAAAGTATAGTTTTCCCCATAAAAATCAAAATTACCCTCCCCTCAATTTCAACAAATGAGGGAACTGGACTATGAGAATATAGTGGGGGAATTCAACAACAAGATAGATAGGGAGATGGCCATGAAATAAATATACAACATGTATTATAGCAAACAAGCAAGTTAAACATGCACCTTTCCCCTACTTTTTAATAAAATGTCGCAAAATTGTCCCCTTCGAAATGCTGTACGAGTGTATGCATGAAACATGGGCTATCGAGGATGATGTACAATGCATTAAAAGTAACAACACCTCCGTGCAGAAGAGGATCATATTGCAACACCAGCTACAATGAAGTGAAATGAATTTTGGTTCTTTTTGGTCGACACTGTTCATCCAACCCCTTTGAAGCAATACACCTGACTGGCTTCTACATCAGATACGGACAAGTGGTACAAATGCAATGACAGCTTGGAAACACCTGGCAGAAATGGATTGACTACATGAATTACACTACCTCGGCAAGCTCATGTAGATTGCAGCAAGACTCATAACAAGGCCTTGGTGTAAAATTGTTCAGAAATCGTAAAGCATATTCGCACCCCCAAAGAGGAACAGAAAGGCTGAAAAAGAAGAAGAATTAATCCATGTAACTATGCTGAGCAAAGCTGATGTACACATAGGATTCATCCTACTTAATTCGTGCTTGTGTTGTTACAAATCCCCACACTAATATTTGACATCAACAAGCAGATTTCAAGTTTACCATGTACTGTTGACAATGTTCAATGTAATTCCTGGCTCAATGTGTAAGATACCACCTTTAAAATGGTTATCTAAATAACAAAAAGTAATGAAACTACCATCCATATTGACTGTGCATGTACAGTACATCCCTTGCTTCTTCTTTACTTATTTGACTTGCCTTTGTTTCTATACAATGTTAAGAAAAACTATTTCTGAAACAAGAGGGCCATGATGGCCCTTAATCGCTCACCTGAGGACACAGGATTTTAGTAGGCTCATATTGGGTGTCAAGTAATTAAGAGTTATTTACTTTGGTGAAGATTGGACCATTAGTGTCGCCACTGGGCTTATAACATTTTCAAGAATTTCACCTAGTGACCTACTGAATCCAAGTGACCCAGTTCAAAACATGTCTAAGATTTCATACAGGCAAATGTGGCCTCTGTGTTCACTAGGTGTTATAAAATTTGAGCTAGTTATCTAGTTTTTGACCCAACCTTTGAATACAGTTAGGAACTCGCCCAAGATTTCTTGCTGGCAAACATTCTGGCCATGTTTAGTGAAGATTGGGCCATAAATGTGGTCTCTAATGTGTTCACAAGGGCTTTCCAAGATTTGGTACTAGTGACCAACTTTTTGGCCCCATCTGACCCAATGAGGAACTCAGTGAAGATTTCATGCAAACAAGTTGTGCTCAGGTGAGCTAAACATTAGCTATGACAAAGTGTATTTCATGTATTTAATTTACTCCTAAAATAAATTTTAAGAGGAGAAACTTCATGGTTTACAATAAGCAAAAATAAACATTAGGTGGATTATTCCATCATCAAAATCATGAATGTTAGCGAAACAGCTCTAAATTTAACAAACAATAATACAATTCATCACATTGTGTATGATAATATAATCTAAAACATGTTCACACCTGAAAGGTGAGTGTTACTTTTAGATCTAATATTCAATTTGTTCTACTTCCTAAAATATTACAAATTTAGTGTAGTAGTTGTTTTTTTTACAATAAAATTTTACCTTAGCCGTTGTTGTTCTAAGTGTCCTCTATGAAGGTGACTTAACCTGATAATAAATATAACATAATATTTACTTTCAGTAAACATCAAGCTATGAGATAACATTGACATTCTGAAGTTACAAAATTATTACAATAATTGCAAATTATTGCTTACATGTTAGTGTTATTTTAGTTAACAAATTCAGAAACACTAACATTATACACAGAATATATTTATTATTTTAGGTTTATCTTAACTTAAAAGTATAAAATAGATTATAATGTAGATTACACGACAATGCAAATTCACACTTCAATAAATTCTTAGAAACAGAAACAAACAATTGTTCCATGTAGTTGTCGTGATAGGATCAAGGCCTCACCAATGTGTTTCCTTTCAGCGTAAATTTCAAAGTCTGTCTATTAAAAGATTTCTGGTACATTCCTTTCAAACAGCAATTGCACAGCATACTGTAATGTGTAAGATTAAGAACATAAGCATGGCAACACAAACGTGATCTTTCTCAAAGAAATAACTTAACTATAGCTGAAATGCTTCAGAAAAGGAAAATAATTACAGTACAATTTGGAAATCAGTATCAGACAGTATGTATCTGCTGTTGCAAGCCATCTATTTTTAACTATTCCAACAAAATACATTGCCATGGACAGTAAACCAGGTCTGGGGCAGTCAACATGGTATTTTTAATTCATACCACTTTACCTAAGTGAAAGAATGACATGTACTTTACCTATACTGACACAGCCACTTATTTTTTTCCTTTAATAGATACCAAGTTAATAGAATACTTATGTTAATTATTATATTAAGTTTTTTTTTGTCATCAATGATATGCAGTTCAGGTACATTTCCATGTATAGAGATTAATTAAAACGCTTGGTGTATATGAAAAGTTGTTAATTATTATGTAAATTATGTAAAGTTTTTTCCCATCAATGCTATGCAGGTCAGGTACATTTCCATGTATAGAGAATATTTAAAACGCTTGGTTTATATGAAAAGTTGTTAATTATTATGATTATTATGATTGGTGTAGGTGAAAATGAATGTGGATACAGTTTAATAAAATGTCAATCGATAGAGTACCTTTGTGTTCAAGGTATGAGAAAATCATAGTCTGTTTTTACCAAATATTAGACATTAAACTGTTGTATCATATTTGTTGCTGTATAAAATATCATTAATTATATGAACAGTGTACATTTCTGCTTAACCTGGCTAGATTGTTTATTGATTTTTTTAAAATGCACTGTATGTTGTACAAATACAATGCAAAGGGTAGTGTTCTTAAATGTTGACGACCCAATTTATGGATTAAAAATCCATAACAAATACATAAACCCCATGCTCTTACCTACAGATGTGTCAATTTAACAGGTACAAGACATCACTATATGGTAAATTTCCTACTATCATCCTTTATCACTGTTCTGTTATCAAAACTTAATTTATAGCCCAAAAATGTGATGTCAGTATTTTAAGACAAGCAGAATTATTTGAGCTGCAGCTCCTATACCCAATATATCCTTTGGGTGTATATATGTCTGTCGGTTTATAAAACAAAATTTAGAGTAAAAATAATAACTATGCACATGTTTTAACCAGACAACATAAAATGCTGAATATATTAGAACAAATAGAAGCATTAATCTAACACATAAACAGCTTTGAATATATAGTTTTATCTTTTGTAAGTGTACGTAAACGTCTTTGGGAGATATCGCGATATTCAATATTAGTCTGTAGATAATAACGTTTGTCAATGATGAAGCAATAACAATAATAATAACCTCATAGTGCAGAGGTAAAACATATTCCTAAAAACCAAAAAACAAAAACAAAAACAAAAAACCGGTAGGTTCTTGTATTTTTGTCAGCTACCTTTATTTATCAAATTTTTATTTTTATTTTAAAAGATATAAAAAAGATATAAAAAATTGTCTTTCATATAAATAGCATGTATTTATTTTTATACCTTATAATTGATACTGCATGACAATTCTTAAAGTAATTAAAAAGTTACCAAATATTATCATTACATCTTATAAGCATACACCGTTCGAATCGGCATGATCAAAACACGTGATCAGCATCTAATAATAGGGCATGTATGAAAAATTATTGGCTCATATGTTGGTGTAGTAAAATATTATTCCGAGGCTTGAAACTTCAGTTGTAAGTTTTTCATATCTACAAAGCCAGCACTCTATTGGTTTGACATCTAATCAATGTGATGCATGCACCAGGTTTGTTAAATATGTGTATGGTATATAGTACTAATACACTCACCAGTTAACCGAAAGCTATGAATACTGGATGTTATGACAATATTGAAATAAGAATACCAGGCAAATATTTGTTAATAATAACAATTCACAACACCGAGGAATCTACGCTGTACACTGCTAAAAAGCATTTCTTTTCATAACCATCAACTTGTTACTAATGTCAGGCTAAGTGTTTTAAATTGTTAAAAATGAAGAAACTAAAATTTGCCCAGACTCCCGAGAAACATCGGTGTGTTGAGAATAGGCTGCTTCAAAAATCGAGTGTTACATGGAAAATCATGAACGCAATTTGATAAAAAATAGTTGCAATACAAAGCATATGAACATATACCTTCTGAACATGAAAATTTTGTGTATCATCAACTTTCTGCATGCCATTGAAGATCAAAGAGGGATTCATATTGGCCAACCTTCTTTTCTCCAAGTTCGAACAATGGCCGACGATCATTAGGACCTGTAGGTACTGAACCACTGAAATATGCTGACAATGTCACAGTATCTTAAATACGGTGTTTTAAGCCTCAAAATATCAATCATGAACACTTTTTTTACACCAGTATGGAATGGTAGGAAATTTAGGCACGCGTAGTTAAAAAATAGCAGTCTTGCGCATGCGCACACAAGACAGAGAAATTTAAGCACGGTAGAAACATCAGACCGTGACACCGGAATACAAAAGCAAATAACGGAGCATATTTTGAAATGTCTCATTTGTCGCACGCACCAAGCGCCGTATGACCTATTAAGTGTCGGTGTGCCGTAAAACCCAAATAAATAAATAAACGAGATTCTAATGCAAAAGAGCCTATGATCACCTCAGAATTCCCAGACAGACCATATCAAGTCTTGTCTACAGACCTTTTCTATTTCGACGACAAGAACTACTTGCTCACTGTAGACCACTACTCAAGATTTTTCGAAATTGATAACCTTCCCGACACAAGAGCTATTACCGTAATACGCAAATTACAGACACATTTCGCACGGTACGGCATTTGCGACATTCTCCACAGCGACAACGGGCCCCAATTTTCAAGCTCAGAGTTCGCAGAGTTTGTACAATGTTGGAACTTTCAACATAACTTTCAACATTCACTTAACATAAAACAATCATCATCATCATCATCATCAACAACAACAACAACAACATCGTCATCATCAGTAGCAGCAGCAGCATCAATTACATGCTAATTAATAAACTGAATTAGCATTACTTTTTTTATTATGTCGTCAATAAACTTCATTGCTTGGCTATGTGACGTCAGTATACAATACTCATATACATGAATAGATTTTCTTTTATATTTTTCTCGTTTATCCTTGCATTTTAATAGCAAATATAAACATTCTTTCACTCCCTTTTCGTACTCAGACCCTCGCGCGTACACGCACTTAGACGCGTGGTTGTTACGTTCATGTTGACAATAAATCATCTATTTTCTCATGTTTATTCCTTGAAAATTATACTATGTTGGTGCCTAGATCTATCCCAGATAGTGTGTGTGTGTGCCTGTGTTCGCGCGCGCGTGCGTGCGTGTGCGCGTGTGTGAGAGAAAGAGAGACACACACACCGGGAGAGAGAGAGAGGGAGAGAGAGAGAGAGAGGGAGAGAGAGAGAGAGAGAGAGAGGGACCGACAGTTTCATATTGTGCGGTTTAATGTTCACCAATATCTACTCATTTACCACGCGGTCCTTACAGTACCGACTTATACATGAAGAGACCCTGCTACATGTATAAGTTGAAAACCTGCATTTAACAGTAAAATCTAATATTTGTCCACTGATGTATGACGTGAAAGCACAGTTGGTTAAATATATTTTGTAAATTCGTGCTTCGAAAATCGCACCCGCCTGGGACCACATTTCTTTTTTTCATATATCTATCGTGAACAGGGTCTCCAGGGATATATATACACTGTTCAGCGTGTTATATATTTTGTTTTGGAATGTACTTCTGTGAAAAAATATGGGTCAGACATTGTACAGGCATTTGAGACCGGTAACTTTCGGATATCACCTTTAAAAATCTCTATAAATTATATCTGTCACAATGGTATCGCACCTAAACACAATTTAGTCCCAACCTTTTTTATTTTAAAAGTTGTATTATTAATAAGTGACAAGGAATCGCGAAATGCAATTCATTGATGTACTACATCTATGGGAAAAATTAAGCAGAACACCTCACTCGTCATTGCACATACAATGTATGTATTTCTTATCTTTACAATCTGACTCAGGCACACGATCTGCCCTGCATTTAGATCTGAAACCCAACCTATTGTAGACTGCGATGCTACAAAAGGACCAATAACCATGTTTCATTACACTGTGTAGGTGTGTTTCTGGCGCTGCTCTTGAGAGCAGTGCCTCTTATGGAATGCATTTTTATGGGGCCGATAGTGTAGCAGTCAATAACACGATATCGGAGGTGTTCCGTGAGACACTTTTCAGAGAAAAGAACTAAGTGTTCCGTTTTTAACATGGTAGCTTGCAACAATAAAGAGTAGCTTTCAACTATAAAAAAACGTAGCCGTTTGGCGAAGTTTTGTTTAAGAAAAGAAACCGATTATACCGTTGTAAGAAATGCAGCTTGTTAATACAGATGTAGCAGAGAAGAAGGAAATTAAAGTAGCAAAAATACTCCACTTCCAACCAGAGTTATGGTTCCTTACTGTCAAATGTTTATGTAATTAAACAACAGAGCAAGAGAGTGTTTAGTTCCCAGGATAATCATCTTCCTGTTTAAAGCGCATGCTCACTACGGCGCCTTGGATGTGTCACATCCCGGCTCTTTCTTGTTATGCTCTGGAACGCAAATTCACAAATAAAACAGCAAAACACAAGTGACAACGATGATCGGGCATTTTGACAACTCTCTGGCATGTGATATTTACAGCTGGCAATCGCAACTGTTTCTCTTTGTTAAAGGTTATATCCGACAGTTTGGACCAAAATAGTTTTTCTAAAATAACTAAGTGACGTAACTGTTACATGAAATGATTTTGCAAAATGCTGCGCATTGATGCCCTAGATCAGTGTCAAATCGAAAATCCCCATTCCTCATTGCAAACAGGTGTTTCCTATCTTAGCCACGTTGCAAACATAGCCATGTTTAACTCATCGTCGGATACCCCCGGTTGATTCTATTACGTTACTCTCCATTCATCACCCGTGGGCAAATTGCTACTCATTTCGTCGTTTTGTTTACTATGAAATGCCGCAATCCGGTTGGTTCGCTAAGAAAATCCAGCGGATCTGCCAACCAATCAAGTTTACGCTTACATACCACTTCGATGACCGATAATCGTGTAGCTAGGTCGTCCTGTAGTTTGCAACACCGGTTAAGTTTATTTACGCACAAATTACACGCAACGTCACTGTCTTCATGGGCAAGGATACCGATTTCGTTTAAGACCGACGTGTATTTTGCAATACTTGCTGGAGTGCCCAAAGATCTGTAAGAACATCTGTCGCGGATCGCTGACAGACATACTTTACACTTGCGATGCGCTGTACCGGTCGCCATGTTTACGTTCTCAGGTCACCGTATTGATCTTCCGATTGAAGAGTATTTAATTTTGTAACCTATCATCTGATTGGATAATGTCTGTTCTGTTCTATTCAAACAAAACGACGAAATGAGTAGCAATTTGCCCACGGGTGATGAATGGAGAGTAACGTAATAGAATCAACCGGGGGTATCCGACGATGTGTTTAACTGGGAATACCACATGAAAACTCACCTTTTCAGACTGTTGGATACAACCTTTTAGTGAGGACATTCAGAATCTAATAAGCAAGTCACCAGAAGATGGATGCCCAGTTATCCCTCAGTATCAGATCCTAGCGTGGCGCATCGTGTGCTTAATCAGATTGGCATCTGAGCAAAGCTGCACATTTAGCTTTTTTTCAAATTTGAACTAAGAAAACCACGTGATCGTTTTCTTTTGATATCGCGTTATACCATCATCCGGGTTATCCGCCTGACGTCGATTTGTTTTTTTTAGCACTGTTGAACCGAAATTTTCACACAAACGAAATCGTCACACGTGTGAAAAATTCGTACGAGTTCTTCACATACGTGTGACAATTTCGTACAAAAAATGGCCAAAAATGTGCTGTGAAAATTTCGAGGCCTATTTTCTAACCACCACTAGGTATCAACGAAATTTTTCACATAATTATGTGACACATTCCTACGTCTTGCACACATGACTATGTTATGAAGTTAAATCCTGAAAAATATAATTATTACTGTTAGCTCTTATGGATTTACATGATTTCTCAGCATTTGAAAATATCTCTAGCTCCTCGGTATCGTGCATTTTTGATGCATGGAATCGCTCCTTTGCTCGGGAAAGCATAATTTAAACAAGATACAACAATAAAGGACTTTAAAGTCGTATTGCATTATATAGGAAGTCAGTATAGATATTTTCTAGTTCAGTCATAGGTAGATGCAATATGATTTTGTAAAATGAGAACTTGTAAGAATGTAATCTTGACGTAATCTTAATTTTCGTCAAGCAAACGTCACGCGACGAATCGCAATGTTGCGTGTTGTATCGTAAAGTGACGATGTTGTATTGCAATTAAGCAATATCGTATCGCGTTATTACATGTCGTGCGCTGGGCGACGCACGGCAATGCGATACGACATTGCGACATTTTCCGAATTTTGTATCGGATTGTCATGCGCTGTATCGCCATGTTGCGATGTCTTATCGCACTTCCGCTGTCGCTAGTCGCATATATGGTATTTACGGAGAAATGTCGTTTTAGAATTTATTAAGTGGTTAAGCAATTTGTTGTAAATCACGGACCTAGTTAAATCCAGATTCTTGTCTGCATGCATAGATGATTTTCTTTTTTAAAGAACGATTTGACCGTTCGCACTTTCCCTGAGACTGCGGGTAATACGGACGACCATGAACGACTTTGATATTATGCTTCTGCAAGAATGACTTCATAGCTTTTGGCTGGATTTTAACAGAATCATGCACCGTTATGTACTTAGAAAAAAACCTTATGAAGTCATATCTCTGAAACTGCTAAAGATTTTCATTTGAAAGTTCACACATGACTTCTATATCACAAAACATAAATACATGTAATTTATTACGATCACCAGTTCGTTGACGTCAGCGTTGACTAACGTTAATGAAATAGTCAAATTTCGAAAATATCAGGCAGCGTGCACTGCCGACGGTGGTGCTTGTACATTCTACTCTAGGCAGCGTGCACTGCCGCCGGTGATGCTCGTACATTCAACTCTAGGCGGCGTGCACTGTCGCCGTTGGTGCTCGTTACTTCTACTCTTGGCAGCGTGCACTGCCGCAGGTGATGTTCGTACATTCTACTTTTGGCAGCGTGCACTGCCGCCGGTAGTGCTCTTACTTTTTACTCTAGGCAGCGTGCACTGCCGCCGGGGGTGCTCTTACATTCTACTCTAGGCAGCGTGCACTGGCGCCGGCGCTCTTACCTTCTACTCTAGGCAGCGTACACTGCCGCCGGTAGTACTCGACCTCGCGTTCCTCCGATAACAAGGCACTCGTCATGACGCTATCGTATCTTCATTGTTTGGGCTATAAGAGGAATAACTCAGATTCATTACTGAATCAAAACATCCTGAAGAAATTCTCCTGATACGCAAAAGGTCCTAGTGATTTTCATTGGGCGGGTGCGTGCGTGTGTTTGATAGATCCTCTGATAAACGTACCTTTGTTCAAAAGAAAATATGTGAATTTTCCGTTGGACAATATTTTGTCAAATCATGTTTCTACTTTTTTGTCATGTGAAAATTTCGTACCTGTTTTAGGGAGGTCTAAGGTTCCATACGAAATTTTCACAAATATGTGAAATTTTCGTACTAAATTTTCACACGTATGTGAGGAATTCGTACGAATTTTTCACACGTGTGACGAATTCGTTTGTGTGAAAATTTCGGTTCAACATAGCACTGTTTCCAATCGTGCTTATGTATTATTTTTAAACTAAATTTTACACTTCAAAGATAACCAACGGACTTAAATGACTTTGGTATGACTCGAGCCAGAACATAACCCAATGACCTTACGTAATTGGAGCTGATGCTTCGTTATAAAATTGCAGTCATACTTCGGCTTATTGATGCTGTATGTCTTCATCTAGGTGTGCGGTTTGATTTGGTCGAACGAATACTTTGAGCTCGTATCAGCCCACGGGTCTCTGGAGCCACAAAAGAACGATTTGATTATCTGGAACATGAAGCAGTTCAAATTCGAGCCCATCGCCAAGCTTCGCCACCACATCTCCCGTCCTCTTCACATTTCCCTTGGTCCCGACGGCACGACGGTTGGTAAGCAAGATTTTTGTTTATAGTTATTTATTTGATTGTTATTTTCGTTTATTATTTATAAATACACCTTGGCGATATAATCATGGTCAATATAGTAATGCCCAGCTGTTAGAGAAAGGCCGCGAATATCTGGACTGAAAGACCGGCGCACTGCGTGTCAGCTGAACGAGGTACCATGTGAAGCCCACTCGCTGAATAGCAAAGGAGTTATAAGTCGGCGGCACTTTTCGCTTGACCATGTGGGTGCATGTCACTTCATTGTTGCCCTTTCTAACTTATTCTTGTAAAATATTATTGTCTTTTGACATTATGCCTTTGAGGGATGTTTTCGAGTACGGGTGAACACTTTCAGTTGAAAAGGACATCCATCTTGCATGCTGTGCGTTGGTGGTTCTACAAAAATAAAAAGCTGGAAGCCACTACGATGACTATGCTTGTGTCGCCATGGTGCATTTCAAGAATAAATCAACAACAAAACATAAATAAACGTAGTTATTGTTCATGACAACTGAACATGCAGTCATTATTTATCTCGTCTCGTTCAGCCTCCGCCGGTGCCGACGAGGCGTTGTGTTTGTGGGAAGTGTTCCCAAAGAGAGCCAAGGCCATCAACGACTGGGAGTTCTCGCCGTTCAACCTTGAAAAATATGTCAGATAATCAACACGCCAGAGTTCAGAGTTCGTCAATTTGTCAGATGATCAGGTCAAATGATAACCACCAAGTCAGATTACAAACTAGCGGATAAAACTGTCAGAAAATTGTTTATCGGAAAACCCCAGATATAATAATTCAGCGAATGACACTACGCCAGATATAATAATTAAGCGAATGGCACTACGCCAGATATAATAATTCAGCGAATGACACTACGCCAGATATAAATAATTCAGCGAATGACACTACGCCAGATATAAATAATTCAGCGAATGACTCTATGCCAGATATAAATAATTCAGCGAATGACACTACACCAGATATAAATAATTCAGCGAATGACTCTACGCCAGATATAAATAATTCAGCGAATGACACTACGCCAGATTTAAATAATTCATCAGAGAGCGATACGTCAGATTTAAATAATTCATCTGATAGCCTACTCCACATAAAGGTAATTCAGCGAATAACACAACGCTATATATTAACCATCAGATATCGCTACGCCAGAAATAAGTAAAACAGTATATAAAACTACGCAAGATACAAATAATCCATTAGATGACGCCTCGCCGAATAGAAATTTATCAAATAACACTGACAGGTAAATACTACACCAAGTTACACTACACCAGATAGCAATAATTCCGCGAATTACACTACGCCAGATAGAAGTCATCAGATAACATTATGCCATATAACTAATACATCAAATAACACAGCAAAGAAAACAATTGAAAGACTATACACTATGCTCCCCGCCACACACAGCTGATGGCATTTGTGCAAGTCGTAGGAATTCGACTTAATAATACTTATTTGTACCGGAAGTGATAGTGTAATAAAGTGTTGTTGTTGTTGTGGTTCATATAAGATCACTATCTGGTAATAAAACAGAACCATAACGCACAACTTGCTGTTGATTATTGCACAATTGCTTTGTGTTTTTTTGCACAGTAAAATGCACAATGCAAGAATTTGTATGTCATTTGATGTATAATTGCTACAAATTTTGCTGAATACTCATACCATCTTCAACTTCAGTTTTGTAGATTATAAAAATCCATGTTGATATCAAAGAACATTACTGTCAAAAATGACAGAGCGAGTGATGCGAACAATTGTAAATAGATTAATGTGCTAATTTGTACAAAAATAAAAACAAAATGAAATGCATTTGTTTAGTGATTTTTATTTTGGAGGTAATACAGTGGGTTCGAAAAACTGTTTCTACTTATTAAAGTTGAATATGTTCAAGATATATTTACCATTTTCCATTTGCACAACACTCACCAGTAAAATTATTGTAAAGTATTCAAAAATTACCACACATTTCCTCGCACCAAGGGTGATTACAAATGTTCTATCACAAGAAGTTATTTCCCTGAAGGGGGACATATAGCTGTCTCACTGTCCGTTCGTTCGTGTGTCTGTCCCATTCCCGAGTCGCATTCTTTACCTCCATATAGTTAACAATACTTCGCAGACACTGAAATGTCTGTCACGCAATGCATGTGCAGGGTCAGTCAGTAATATAGGTCAGCAGATAAGATATGTTAGTCACCAGATAGGGTTATGTAGACATGATCAGTGGGTAGGTAAGGTCGGTCAGTAATGTAAGTCACCAGATAGGGTTATGTAGACATGATCAGTGGGTAGGTAAGGTCGGTCAGTAATGTTAGTCACTAGATGGGGTATGTAGACATGATCAGTAGGTAGGTAAGGTCGGTCAGTAATGTTAGTCACTAGATAGGGTATGTAGACATGATCAGTGTGTAGGTAGGGCCGGTCAGTAATGTTAGTCACTAGATGGACTATGTAGACATGATCAGTGTGTAGGTAGGGCCGGTCAGTAATGTTAGTCCCTAGATAGGGTATGTAGACATGATCAGTGTGTAGGTAGGGCCGGTCAGTAATGTTAGTCCCTAGATAGGGTATGTAGACTTGATCAGTGGTTAGGCAGGGCCGGTCAGTGATGTTAGTCACTAGATGTGGTATGTAGACATTATCAGTAGGTAGGTAAGGTCGGTCAGTAATGTTAGTCACTAGATAGGGTATGTAGACATGATCAGTGTGTAGGCAGGGTCGGTCAGTAATGTTAGTCCCTAGATAGGGTATGTAGACATTATCAGTAGGTAGGTAGGGTCGGTCAGTAATGTTAGTCACTAGATAGGGTATGTAGACATGATCAGTGTGTAGGTAGGGCCGGTCAGTAATGTTAGTCACTAGATAGGGTATGTAGACATTATCATTAGGTAGGTAAGGTCGGTCAGTAATGTTAGTCACTAGATGGGGTATGTAGACATGATCAGTGTGTAGGCAGGGCCGGTCAGTAATGTTAGTCCCTAGATAGGGTATGTAGACATGATCAGTGGTAAGGCAGGGCCGGTCAGTAATTTTAGTCACTAGATGGGGTAAGTAGACATGATCAGGGGGTAGGTAAGGTCGGTCAGTAATGTTAGTCCCTAGATAGGGTATGTAGACATGATCAGTGGGAAGGTGGGTCGGTCAGTAATGTTAGTCCCTAGATAGGGTATGTAGAAATGATCAGTGGGTAGGTAGGGTCGGTCAGTAATGTAAGTCCCTAGTTAGGGTATGTAGACATGATCAGTGGTTAGGCAGGGCCGGTCAGTAATGTTAGTCCCTAAATAGGGTATGTAGACATGATCAGTGGGAAGGTGGGGCCGGTCAGTAATGTTAGTCCCTAGATAGGGTATGTAGAAATGATCAGTGGGTAGGTAGGGTCGGTCAGTAATGTTAGTCACTAGATACGGTATGTAGACATGATCAGTGGGTAGGTTAGGTCGGTCAGTAATGTTAGTCCCTAAATAGGGTATGTAGACATGATCAGTGGGAAGGCGGGGCCGGTCAGTAATGTTAGTCCCTAGATAGGGCATGTAGAAATGATCAGTGGGTAGGTAGGGTCGGTCAGTAATGTTAGTCACTAGATAGGGTATGTAGAAATGATCAGTGGGTAGGTTAGGTCGGTCAGTAATGTTAGTCACCATAAAGGGTATGTAGACTTGATCATTGGTTAGGCAGGGTCGGTCAGTAATGTTAGTTACTAGATGGGGTATGTAGACATGATCAGTAAGTAGGTACGGTCGGTCAGTAATGTTAGTCACTAGATAGGTTATGTAGACATGAGCTTTGATATGTAAAGAAATCAGTGGGTAGGTGGAGTCAGTTATGTAGATAGTATCAGTGGGTAAGTGAAGTCGGATATGTAGATAGTATCAGTGGGTAAGTGAAGTCAGATATGTAGATAGAATCAGTGGGTAGGTGGGGTTAGATATGTAGATAGAATCACTAGGTGATTTGGATATATAGATAGAATCAGTGTGTAGGTGGAATTAGATATAAAGATAGAATCAGTGCGTAGGTGGAGTTGGATATGTAGACAAAATCAGTGGGTAGATGGAGTTGATTATGTAGATAGAATCAGTGGGAATATAGCGCCGGATATGTAGATAGAATCACTGGGTAGGTGGAGTTGGATATGTAGATAGAATCAGTGGATAGGTGGTGTTGGATATGCCGATAAAATCATTGGGTAAGTGAAGTAAGATATGTAGATAGAATCAGTGGGTAGATGGAGTTAGATATGTAGATAGAATCATTGGGTAGATGGAGTTAGATATGTAGATAGAATCAGTGGATAGGTGGAGTTGGATATGCCGATAAAATCATTGGGTAGGTGGAGTA
Source organism: Sinonovacula constricta (assembly GCA_007844125.1). Classification (NCBI taxonomy): domain Eukaryota; kingdom Metazoa; phylum Mollusca; class Bivalvia; order Cardiida; family Solecurtidae; genus Sinonovacula; species Sinonovacula constricta. The sequence goes on along the minus strand of CM017567.1, from coordinate 47,944,389 downwards.
AGATATGCAGATAGAATCAGTGGGTAGGTGGAGTTAGATATGTAGATAGAATCAAGGGTAGATGGAGTTGGATATGTAGAAAGAATCATTGGGTAGGTGGAGTCGGAAAAGCAGAAAGAATCAGTGGGTAGGTGGAGTTAGATATGTAGATAGAATCAGTGGGTAGGTGGAGTTACATATGTAGATAGAATCAAGGGTAGATGGAGTTAGATATGTAGAAAGAATCATTGGGTAGGTGGAGTCGGAAAAGCAGAAAGAATCAGTGGGTAGGTGGAGTTAGATATGTAGATAGAATCAGTGGGTAGGTGGAGTTAGATATGTAGATAGAATCAGTGGGTAGGTGGAGTTAGATATGTAGAAAGAATCATTGGGTAGGTGGAATAAGATATGTAGATAGAATCAGTGGGTAGATGGAGTTGGTATGTAGATAGAATCACTGGGTACATGGAGTTGGATATGCAGATAGAATCAGTGGGTAGGTGGAGTCGGATATGCAGATAGAATCAGTCGGTAGGTGGAGTTAGATATGTAGATAGAATCAGTGGGTAGATGGAGTAAGATATGTAGATAGAATCATTGGGTATATGGAGTAAGATATGTAGATAGAATCAGTGGGTAGGTGGAGTTAGATATGTAGATAGAATCAGTGGGTAGGTGGAGTTGGATATGTAGAAAGAATCATTGGGTAGGTGGAATAAGATATGTAGATATAATCAGTGGGTAGATGGAGTTGGTATGTAGATAGAATAACTGGGTACATGGAGTTGGATATGCAGATAGAATCAGTGGGTAGGTGGAGTCGGATATGCAGATAGAATCAGTCGGTAGGTGGAGTTAGATATGTAGATAGAATCAGTGGGTAGATGGAGTAAGATATGTAGATAGAATCATTGGGTATATGGAGTAAGATATGTAGATAGAATCAGTGGGTAGGTGGAGTCGGATATGCAGATAGAATCAGCGGGTAGGTGGAGTTAGATATGTAGATAGAATCATTGGGTAGGTGGAGTAAGATATGTAGATAGAATCATTGGGTAGATGGAGTTGGATATGCAGATAGAATCAGTGGGTAGGTGGAGTCGGATATGCAGATAGAATCAGTGGGTAGGTGGAGTTAGATATGTAGATAGAATCAGTGGGTAGGTGGAGTAAGATATGTAGATAGAATCAGTGGGTAGATGGAGTTAGATATGTAGATAGAATTACTGGGTAGGTGGAGTCAGATATGCAGATAGAATCAGTGGGTAGGTGGAGTTGGATATGTAGATAGAATCAGTGGGTAGATGGAGTTGGATATATAGAGAGAATCAGATGGTAGGTGGAGTTGGATATGTAGAGAGAATCAGTGGGTAGATGGAGTTGGATATGTAAATAGAATCAGTGGGTAGATGGAGTTGGATATGTAGAGAGAATCAGATGGTAGGTGGAGTTGGATATGTTGATAGAATCAGTGAGTAGGGGGAGTCGGATATGTAGATAGAATCACTGGGTAGGCGGAGTCGGATGTTGATAGAATCAGTGGGTAGGTGGAGTCGGATATGTAGATAGAATCAAAGGGTAGGTGGAGTTGGATATGTAGATAGAATCAGTGGGTAGGTGGAGTTGGATGTGTATGTAGATTAAGTGGGTAGGTGGACTTGTATGTGTAGGTAGGGTCGCTGGGTAGGTGGAGTTCGGTGTGTAGGTAGATTCAATGGGAACTTGGAGTTGGATATGTAGATAGAGAATATTAGATTATTTTTGCAGAAAGAAAACTTTGTCATACAGGGCTGAGATTTAGATTTGTGAATTTGAGTGGGTTAGCACTAGAAATCAAGAATAGCGGGATTTCACAAAGAGCGGACTAGGATACATTCAGCCCATAAAATTAACATATATGCTTTCTGTGGTTGCTATGAAATTTACTACTGCACATGTTTCTTCCTTTCGTATATAATGGGAATTCACTCCAACTATTAAAAAACTACATTCTTACCTCCCTTGTGGGTAGGTAATTGATATATAGTTACTGCAGAAATCTTTTTAACTTTTGAAAAGTACCCAAGACTGAAGCATATGCATAAAATTGAATCCTATTGATTGAGATAAGAATTTTTTAAAAAGATTGAGCGCTTTTCTAAAAAATAAGCAAACTAAAAAATAAACAGTATTTCTTTATAAAGAGTATATGAAAATACCTTCCCACAAGGGAGATAACTAATATATTTCCTTCATTTCAAAAATAGGGAATATGTCTTGCAGTTTTGTTTTTAAACACACATAACCCTATTTTATCAAGAAAAATACCTTGATTTACTCAGGTTTAGCAGAATTTTTGCCAGTTAGCTTTTAAATTTTGTCTCTTTTTGCACAGTGTTTGGTGTGATTCAACACATTCAATGTTTTGTCTGTTTTTAGCCCAATTTAAAGTGTACATATATGAGTTAACAAAGCCCATCATAAACATCAAGTCGCCCTTAAAACTGATATTTCAAATAATACTAAAAAGTAGTATGACAATACTAGTTATATATAACACACAGCTTTTACTGTGTTTATGTATATTAAAAATCACTCAAAAGCAGACGAACCTGGCCATATATATTAAATGACTTGTAACATTAATAATTTTAAAAAGTTATAAAATATGTACATGGCCGTATAGATAAAAACATTTAAAAGTGTTTTTTAATGTCACTAAAAAGCAGACAAGGCAAAAAAAGATATCATGGCTCCATCATATAACTTATCCTCCTTCTCAAAACTCTATTGTTCATTCTCCATCATCCATCCACCATCATCAATCATCCATCCACCATCATCAATCATCCATCCACTATCATCAATCATCCATCCTCTATCATCCATCCACCATCATCAATCATCCATCCTCTATCATCCATCCACTATCATCAATCATCCATCCTCTATCATCCATCATCCATCCACCATCATCAATCATCCATCCTCTATCATCCATCATCGCCCATCTATCCTCTATCATCCATCATTCATTCTTCATCATCTATTGTCCATCATTTTTTACTGGTCGCAATAGCTCAATTGGTAGAGCATCAGCTTGTGGATTAGGAGGTCGCGGGTTCAAACCCTGGCCGGGCAAACCAAAGACTTTAAAGTTGGTAGTAGTGGCTTCCCTCCTAATGCTCGGCACTAAGGGGACAGCATTACGTTTGACGCGTCGGTGTTGGTATAATAGACCCTGGGCACTTTATAAGTGCCCCTGAGCTATAATGATAGAAATGTCGCTGCATACATGGCAAAGATGCTGGTAAATCAAATCCCATTATTCAGCCATAATCCTCCACCTATCCATCTTCTTCCATAATCTAGCCTCCACTAACCCCCCTCACCTTTATTTAGCCATAATCCTCCATCTATCCATCCATCCTCACCCCCCCCCCCATTTTTCAGCCATCATCCTTCATCTATCCACCATTTTTCATCATCCAGACTCCATCCTTCACCCCATTATTCAGCCATCCTCCTCCATTGATCCACCATTTTTCATCATCCAGCCTCAATCCCCAACCCCCCATTATTCAGCCATCCTCCTCCATTGATCCACCATTTTTCATCATCCAGCCTCAATCCCCAACCCCCCATTATTCAGCCATCCTCCTCCATTGATCCACCATTTTTCATCATCCAGCCTCAATCCCCAACCCCCCATTATTCAGCCATCCTCCTCCATCGATCCGCCATTTTTCATCGTCCAGCCTCCAGGCCCCATACTTTACCCCATTATTTAGCCATCATCCTCCATATATCCACCATCTTTTATCATCCAGCCTCCATCCACCATCCTTTACCCATTATTCATATATCTACCATCCTTCATCAGCCACCCTGCATCACCCTTCCTTTCCCGCATTATTCAGCCATCATCCTACATCTATCCACCACCTTTCATCGTCCAGCCTCCAGGCCCCATACTTTACCCCATTATTTAGCCATCATCCTCCATATATCCACCATCTTTTATCATCCAGCCTCCATCCACCATCCTTTACCCATTATTCATATATCTACCATCCTTCATCAGCCACCCTGCATCACCCTTCCTTTGCCACATTATTCAGCCATCACCCTACATCTATCCGACACCTTTCATCATCCAGCCTACACCCCAGATCCTTCACCCCATAATTCAGCCATCATCCTCCATCTATCCTACATATTTCATCATCCAGCCTCCATACCCCATCCTTCACCCCGTGTGTACATGTCTGTACACCATTTTTCATTATCCAGCATGCATCCTCCACCACCCATTATTCAGCCATCATCCTCCATCTATCTACCATCATCCATTATCCAACCTCCATCCCCCACCCCTATTATTCAGTCATGCTCCTCCATCTATCCCCCATCTTTCATCATCCAACCTCCATCAACTATCCTTCACCACATTTTTCTGCCACAATCCTCAATCCATTCACAATCTTTCATCATCCAGCCTTAATCCCCTACCCCAATTATTCAGCCATCCTCCTCCATCGATCCGCCATTTTTCATCGTCCAGCCTCCAGGCCCCATACTTTACCCCATTATTTAGCCATCATCCTCCATATATCCACCATCTTTTATCATCCAGCCTCAATTCCCCATCCTTCACTCCATTATACAGCCACCATCCTCCCATCATCTAGCCTCAATCCCCCATCTTTCACCCCATTTTTCAGCAATCATCCTCCATCTTATTCACCATCCTTTATCATCTAACCTCCATCCCCTACCATCCATATATTATTCAGCCATCCTCCTCCATCTATCCACCATCTTCCATCATCTAGCCTCCATCCCCCATCCTTCATCCATATTATTCAGCCATCATCTTCCATCCACCACCCTGCAGACCCTATCCTTCATCCTCCATTCACCACCCTGCAGCCCCTATCCTCGATCCAGCACACTACATCCCCAATCCATCATCCTCTATCCACCACCCTGCAGCCCTATACATCATCTCCAATCCTGCAGCCCCTATCCATCATCCTCCATCCACCACACTGCAACCCCTATCCATCATCCTCCACCCTGCTGCCCCTATCCTTCATCCTCCATCCACAACCCTGCAGCCCCTATCCATCATCCTCCATCCACCACCCTGCAGCCCCTATCCATCATCCTCCATCCACCACACTGCAGCCCCTATCCATCATCCTCTATCCACCACCCTGCAGCCCCTATCCATAATCCTCCATCCACCACACTGCAGCCCCTATCCATCATCCTCCATCCACCACACTGCAACCCCTATCCATCATCCTCCACCCTGCTGCCCCTATCCTTCATCCTCCATCCACAACCCTGCAGCCCCTATCCTCGATCCACCATCCTGCAGCCCCTATCCTCGATCCACCACCCTGCAGCCCCTATCCTTCATCCTCCATCCACCACACTGCAGCCCTTGTCCATCATCCTCCACCCTGCAGCCCCTGTCCTTCATCCTCCATCCACCACACTGCAGCCCTTGTCCATCATCCTCCATCCACCACACTACATCCCCAATCCATCATCCTCTATCCACCACCCTGCAGCCCTATACATCATCTCCAATCCTGCAGCCCCTATCCATCATCCTCCATCCACCACACTGCAACCCCTATCCATCATCCTCCACCCTGCTGCCCCTATCCTTCATCCTCCATCCACAACCCTGCAGCCCCTATCCTCGATCCACCATCCTGCAGCCCCTATCCTCGATCCACCACCCTGCAGCCCCTATCCATCATCCTCCATCCACCACACTGCAACCCCTATCCATCATCCTCCACCCTGCTGCCCCTATCCTTCATCCTCCATCCACAACCCTGCAGCCCCTATCCTCGATCCACAACCCTGCAGCCCCTATCCTCGATCCACCATCCTGCAGCCCCTATCCTCGATCCACCACCCTGCAGCCCCTATCCTTCATCCTCCATCCACCACACTGCAGCCCCTATCCATCATCCTCCACCCTGCTACCCCTATCCTCATCCTCCATCCACCACCCTGCAGCCCCTATCCTTCATCCTCCATCCACCACCCTGCAGCCCTTGTCCATCATCCTCCATCCACCACACTGCAGCCCCTGTCCATCATCCTCAATCCACCACCCTGCAGCCCTTGTCCATCATCCTCAATCTACCACCCTGCAGCCACTGTCCATCATCCACCACCCTGCAGCCCCTATCCTTCATCCTCCATCCACCACCCTGCAGCCCCTATCCTCGATCCACCACACTGCAGCCCCTGTCCATCATCCTCCATCCACCACCCTTCAGCCCTTGTTCATCATCCTCCATCCACCACCCTGCAGCCCCTGTCCATCATCCTCCATCCACCACCCTGCAGCCCTATATATATCATCCCCCAATCCATCATTCCCAATCCTACAGCCCCTATCAATCATCCCCACCGCCCTGCAGCCCCTATCCATCATCCCAAATCCTGCAGCCCCTATCCATCACCCCAAATCCTGCAGCCCCTATCCACCATCCAACTCCCTGCAGCACCTGTCCATCATCCCCAATCATGCAGCCCCTATCCATCATTCACCTCCCTGCAGCACCTATCCATCATCCCCAATCCTTCAGCCCCTATCCACCATCCACCTCCCTGCAGCCCCTATCCATCATCCCCAATCCTGTAGCCCCTATCCACCTCACTGCAGCACCTATCCACCATTCCCAATCCTGCAGCCCCTATCCGTCATCCCCAATCCTGCAGCCCCTATCCATCATCCCCAATCCTGCAGCACCTATCCACCATCCATCTCCCTGCAGCACCTATCCATCATCCCCAATCCTGCAGCCCCTATCCACCATCCACCTCCCTGCAGCACCTATCCAACATCCACCTCCATGCAGCACCTATCCATCATCCCCAATCCTGCAGCTTCTACCATTCACCTCTCTGCAGCACCTATCCATCATCCCCAATCCTGCAGCCCCTATCCACCATCCACCTCCCTGCAGCACCTATCCAACATCCACCTCCCTGCAGCACCTATCCACCATCCACCTCCCTGCAGCACCTATCCGTCATCCTCAATCCTGTAGCCCCTATCTACCATCCATCATCCCCAATCCTGCAGCCCCTATCCATCATCCACCTCCCTGCAGCACCTATTCATCATCCCCAATCCTGCAGCCCCTATCCACCATCCACCTCCCTGCAGCACCTATCCATCACCCTCCATCCACCATCATCCATCCTCTATCCCCATCATCCATCCATCACCCCTCATCCCCCATTATCCTCCATCTTTCATTCTCCATGCCTCATCCCAAATATCCAGCCATCCATCAGGTGATGTGTCAGTAAGTCACTGGGTTTTGTGTTCATAAACAACAAAGTCAAGTTTGTTTGATATCTTTAATTTAACTTTGATGATATAAGGCACTGATTTGCAATAAAAATATATCCGAATGACAATAGCGATTGGCTATAATGGTGACACACATTCCTCGAAAAATGCTTCTTTAACAACAACCAGTCAGTAAGTAACATGATTGTTTGTCGTACAGGGGGAAATGCTGGAATGTTAACACTCAGCAAACAATAATGGAATACACCACAAATTTTGCCTCACACTATTTTAGAAAATTGCCATTATGCTGTATTACATTATGAGTTATTTTGGATTTCTCGATCATAAAGAGTAGTGGAATAAAAATTCATGTTATTCTTAGTCTTTACATACAGAAGGTCTTGAAAAGCTAGGGCCTAGATACATGCTAAAAACTTCATGTTAATTAACAATGTCAGTTATGTCTCTCTCACAATGTAGAACTAAATTTGCAAGCAGTGTTAAAGAAATGACTTTACAATTTATGAACAAATTTTTGGGCAAAATGAAAAGAATGAAAAAATAATGCCTATCAAAGGATGACCATTTTGTAGACAATAACAAAGTCAAGAAAAAAAAATACAAGATCATCAAAATATGAAAACCCTAACAAACAGTACGAAATACTTCCCAACCCCAAAATATTAATTCAGTTAAAGCTTAATTAAGCAGCCATTTCATTATGGCAATTTAATGATAATGGCAGCTTAAACATGACGCCAAGTCACTGATTTAACCAATCAGATGAATTGACACATTCTTGGTCATGGTCCCTTTACTCATTTGTTATGTTTAATCAAACATACATTATATTTAAAAGACAAAATGGTAATGGATAAAAACTAAATTGCAAGACAACAGGTAATACAAATGATATGGAATGTGAGACAAGTTAATCACAGTAGATTAATCACCATTCCACCTGTCAATCAGAAATTAAATCAAAAACATTGACTCACATTTTCCGAAGCTCAAGTCTAGATCAGCAACAATTTACAAATTTGTATTGCTCCCCATTTACAAAAAAAAAAATGAACAAAAAAAACCTTCACTTACTCTGACAGGCACGTTTTATGGCTAACTTATTAAATTCATAATTTTATTTTGAATGGGTGGAGGAAGACCCTGGATAAATACCACTGGTGTATAGCAGGTCACCTGGAATACCTTTCCTTAAATCCTTTACATCGATTGGGACTCGAACTAATGACCTTTAAATGGCCAGCCGAGTGTTCGTATCTCAGCCTGCTGAACGTCACCAAGGGCAACTGGAATTTTTATATTATTGGCGCAGACGTCGCAGACTGATGCAAATGGTAGAATATTCAGATAATGCAGAACATGATTTGGTTGAATCCAGCAGCAAAATTATTTCAAAGCATTTCTTTTTTTTAACCACTTTAAAGCAGAGGTATATTTTGAAAATTGTGGAATGTTTTCAAACCCGCTTTATACAAAAAATATTCCCCAAGTTTACACCATTTTCCTTAGCATCTATTTGCATTATTATTTGCAACCTAAGTAAGCTAAATGTACATGCTACCAACTTAATGTACAGAAAATATAATGAAAATAATCTGTCAACAAAAATAATCTGTCAACATAAATAACAAACTGTAGTATTTTACAATGAGGTCCTATTTGTCTTTATTTGGCAACATTAAACGTGCACTTCATTTAGTAGTCATGTCGATTTACGACTTACTTCATAACATTCGTCAAGTTTCGTCGCTTCAAATGAGCGATACTGTATAATATGAATGGTAGGATAATGGAGTTATATCAAACGGTTTGCAGTATCCTATGAAAGAATCAGTGACGGACTTTTCTTCAACCTCCTAGTCTGGATGATGCCAACTACAGTAATGATTCGCGGCACGAAATATTTGTAAAATCATCAAGGAATTTGTGCGAGTTCAAGTTTTTGGTACAAGTATAAGTAAAGCATGTACCGATTGTTTGAAAAAGAATGCAAAAAATAAGCTGTGTGTATGGGGGATCGATACTGTTACACTATTTCTATTGATACTGCTCGTTTCTATTGATACTGCTCGTCTCATGGCCAACAAGTATTCGTCAATTTACAGAAATTTTTTAGTAATCCAGGACTATGCATAAAGTGCACATCTCATGTTGCCTATTTGTGTGTATTTTTTTCAAGCAATAACATCAAAAGCGGTATACTTTTATATTAAAATACACCCAAATATTTTCCACCCAGATTTTAATTCTTAATTAAAAAACTTGAATTTGATTTTAAATTACAAATCAAATATTTGCAAAGGAAAAATAATCCTTATTCTGTACAATCTATAATGTTATACAATAATATACAATACTACTATGCACTAAGCAAATTTACAGGTAGTGTCCGACAGTTTGAACGATTGAGAGTCCTTAAAAAAAAAAAATCGCATCACGGATGACGTGGGTGAACTAAAAATAGCTTACTGGTTCACATAGAAAATACATGTTTGTAATGACGATTGTGGTGTTATGGTTCACTTTTCTGACAGGTGTAGGACATCAATAAACAGCATTTTACGAGATCTGTTCATAAAACAATGGTTTACTAAGCTGTATAATGTATAATGAAAACATTTTAGTCCAAACTGTCCGATACCACCTTTAAGCATGAAAAATACTGTTTTGGTTCATCAAATGATTTTCAGCCTGCAAAGTACTAATTGATCAGGTCTTTTGATATTGAGTCAGAGGCCAACCTCTGGCATCTCATTGGTCAGATTTTAAATTTGAGCTCAAATCTGACTAATCAGAAGCTAGATAGTGATCTCAGTGATCCCTTAGACTGTGTCCTCAGTTGCAATTTTGCTCAAGTTTAGATTTTGACTGAAAAGTATCTGGAATGCCTCAATGTCAGTTATTAATATATGTTATCCTTGCCAGCTAAATGGTGTATAATATACTGAAGGCATGTGTAGAAACCATAGTAAAAAGAAACCAGTCACCACTGCAGTAAATTTTCATGAGTGAGAAGGGTGGCAGCAAGCAGAGAAAAAACTAATACCTAAGGAATGCGCTAAGTACTAAGTTTTTTTTATCGTCACTACAAAATGCATTTTTTTTTATAGCAGGTAATCTTTTTGCTACTTAAACACTAGAGTTGTAACAAAATGTTCCAGTAAATTTAAGATTGAGCAAAATCTTAACTAAGAAATGTTAATGCAAAAGAGGGACAGGCCAGGACAAATAGTGCAGATTCCAATTAGCCAGCTATCCCTGTTACAGCTATCTGCACTATTTGTTGCCAATTTTCTAACAGTGTTGAAAAGCCTTAGCTTATACTTGTAAGCATGTAAGTCATCATAAAAAAAAGAACACACTTATAAAACATACATTAGATGAACACAAACCAATGCATAAGATTTAGGCACATACACGCCAACCATACGTGTGTAAAAATTACAGAAGTCACAGATTTTTGGCTGAGGTTTTAAAAAGGTATGGCTTGGAGGTGTCACCATTTTTTAAGAAATACAATACAGCGACCAATTGGGAGGAAGACCCAAGACTAATGTGTGGGTAGAACCAATGATGCACTGCAGGTCAGCAGGAAGATTTTGCCCTGAGTTGCATAGCAGTCAAGAGAGTTACAAGTCGGCGACTCTACCACTATGTCAAGGATGCATCAAAAGAATTACATCTTCCCTTATTAATCATTTAGATATTATCATTTACTCATCCATCACATTCAAGGGCAACAAATTTGAGGTTTTATAAAAAAACATTCATACTAAGGCAGTATATTTACATACAAAAAACCCACGATATATCACCCAAACCTTTGGCCTAAGAAAATAGTAAAACTGTCTTAATTTAATAAGTGAATCATACCACTAAATGTTCCATTCTATCAAAAAAAAACTTTTTTGGCTAAGATGTAAATTGTATAAGGATGAAACACATGATCTGATATACATCCTCTGCAACCACAAAAGTTATGGTTAAAGTGTGCGAATTATGCCATTGGCCGGTTTACGCTTCCACGTCCAGATTTGTCTGTCTATCCCAGTACATTTATCCATCAGTAATTTCTGTCCATCCACAGATACCATCATACACTTGTTGGTGTTCACATGTTGTATCGTGTTGTCCTGCAATAAAAAATGTAATTATAAATAATAATAAACATGTAAAAATGGACAAATAAATGCAAATGTATCACTATGGAAAATAAATGTTAACAGGTGCTGCCTTCACTGTGTATAGCATGCCGTGAACACATGGCACCATACCGCACCCAGTGGCAATCAGTCCCGGCCTTATATTTGCCTCAGCTTTAGCAAAAGACCTATACCACTATAATTTTCAATGACTTTGTTATGTCGCAGCGCAGGATTGAACTAGGCGCCAGCGTTAGGAGGAAAGCCAATACTACTAACTTTATATACTTTGCTTGACCCGGCCGGTGTTTGAACCAGCGACCTCTCAATCCGCAAGCCGACGCTCTATCACTTATCACAGGAATAAAAACATTAATAGTAACATAAATAATGTCTTGCCTCTCTATATGTCCACTCTTGGTTGCCCTTCTGTCCATGACAAGGGTATATGATAATGCTTTCACCACCAGAGAAGTCAAGGCAACCGTCATCTCGACGAATCTCTCCATTCTTGCTCAGCATCCAGTACTGGTTGCCACCTTGGTTGTGACATGGCCACATGTTGACTGGTTTGTGGAAGTTCTGGTTATCCACTGCACTGTCCACACACATTGGCTTAGCTTTGTTATGGATCTAGGGGCAAAGAAATGTTTGACTTATTGTCCTGCTAGTAAAACTAGTCCTCCCTTCAAATACCACAAATACCTAGCATGATTCAACAGTCACATTATGCTGACAATAGTCCAAACAATCCCAAAACTACCCTTATATGCTGAGTTGCATTTATACCTATACTTTTTTTCATTTAATTTGGTGCGTTGTGGCCAGGGTTTTAACCCAGGGTATTCCATATATATTCCGACTAAGAAGTGTCCTTAAATTTGGAAAAATTCAGAAAATTGCTTATCTAAGATTTTCTATGAATATGACCCCAGATCCTGATGCACTCAGGATTGTGCTAACAGGTTCAGAAGATAATATACTGAAGGAAAAAAGTTTAGCAAGTTCAGAGAGGAACTTCTAGGGAACTTTGTGACCCGCTGAGGATCGTCCATTTTGCTGTGCGTATACTGCAAGGGATTTTCGTGAAAGTTACGTTTCACGCTTACATAATGGTGTAGTTTAAAAAAGGGGGAAATCATGTGGTCAATGGATGGGCACAATAAATCAATACAAAACGTTTCAGTCACATTGATTTATAGACGAAAACCAGTCGTAAAAAAATTGCTAAAATATGTCAAGTTTTGTAAAAATCTTGCATGTATAGATTGTTTGCTAGCTGAAACAGAGCAATTTAAAAAAGAAGCGTCAAGTTAGGCAACCCTAACCAAATTTATAACTACCTTTTTTCTGTTTAACAAATTAAGAATAGATTTCAAACTTTGATTTACCATCAAATGCATCATCTATCACACTATTGCTGGGTTTATTTTACCACCAATGGCATTTCAGTAATCTGGAGATGGTCAATATAGATATATATATATATATGTTTTTGCAACAATCAATATGACAAGACCCAAAAGAAAGACAACTCTTATAGGACTCTTATAGGCTTGTCTCTACTTACCTCCCCTGAAGCCAATGACTCTCCTGGCACAAAGAGATCAGGGTAGATGTTCTTCACATACCAATCAAAACTCTTGCACTGAAGTTTCTGTCGCAGCTGCTTTCTTTCAGACACATCGCCAAAGTCTCCCTAGAAAGAGAAGACAATGCACAACAAGGATATTTTAAAGCTTCCACCAAAGTATCTCTTACTCTAACCCATCACCCTCACTCCAAAAAAATGTATATTAGCACTTGCTGTCATCATAAAAACAATCCTTTGGATTTTTTGGTCAACTTTAAATTGTTAGTTTGCTGGTTCAAACAGCATTATCAACACCAAGATATTGTTAATGTACCCTTATATAAAATGGGCATAGGTTAAGACACAATATTTATATTTAGGCATCAAGTATTGCTTTTAGGGCCTTGAATAATACCTGGTGTTGGCTTTCTATATGTGGTGGACATTCTATACTTGGTGGGCATTCTATACTTGGTGGACATTCAAGCATTCTATATTTGGTGGGCATTCTATACCTCGTGGGCATTCTATATCTGGTGGGCGTTCTATACCTGGTAATGGGAATTCTATCACTGGTGGGCATTTTATTACTACTGGTCATTTGATACCAAGTGGGAAATCTATACCTGGTAAGCATTCTTTACCTAGTGGTGGGCATTCTTTTCTTGGTGGGCATTCTATACCTGATGGACATTCATTCTCTAGTGGGCATTCTATACCTGGTAGGCAGTCTTTCTAGTGGGCATTCTGTACCTAGAGGTGGGCATTCTATACCTGATGGACATTCATTCTCTAGTGGGCATTCTATACCTGGTAGGCAGTCTTTCTCTAGTGGGCATTCTGTACCTAGAGGTGGGCATTTTATACCTGGTGGGCATTTTTTCTCTAGTGGGCATTCTATATCACTAGTGGGCATTTAATACCTGGTGGTGGGCATTCTATATCTAGTAAGCATTTTATACTTAATTTGTTTGTGTGAAGGATATGCAAAACTCTCTAATCATGAAGTGAAACCCAGTTGACTTGGAACCATTCAATTCTGCACGAGGATAATTATTTTCTAACATGCAAGCTTTTAAGGCAATTATCTGACCGTGCTATCTGCTATTAGCAAGAGCAATATTTGCTTTCAGTTAAACACTTAAAAAAGAATTTTAACAAGAGTTGTAAGAAGCCAGTATGCTCCACTTTTTTTCACTGCAGGTTGTTGAGAGAAAATGGTTGCTTAAGAGAGGCTCAAGTATTTTGGTATCAACAGTATTCAGGGTTTTAAAACTAGTTAATGTTAATGTTATTGGCTGTCTTCTGCTATTTTCTCGTTTGTTTATTGGGTTTATCGTCCTACCAACAGTATTTCATTTATCTGGAGATGGAGTCCACTTGAAGCAAATATAGTGCTGCCTTCACTGTGTATAGCATACCGTGAACATCCGGCATGATACCACACCCAGTCACATTATCCTGACACAAATGTACACAGAGGCATCACTATCAAGTGTAGCATGTATTATTGTCAATCGTCAGCATATTATTTAAAACTACTCGTATCATGCCTATAAACCTTTAAGCAATTTCACACAGACTGATCTGTCATTGAGTTTGCCACATTGCATTTTAAGTGCATGTTTTTCAAGAAACTGTCATTAACAGAAAGATTTAGCAACACTGATGAGAGAGTCCTTATAACAGCTGCACCTTGTTTCAAATGTAGAGCTAAATATAAAGAAATAATTTATTTCAATGTGGACATGTTTGCAAGACACACTCTTAACAACTCAGCTTGCAAACTTTAGCCTATAGATCCTGTCTCTGGAGGTTTAGGAACTTATCATAGTTGTCAGACATGAATGCCGTATAGGTCCCTTGCTTATGCTCTTACTTCCATGACTGGTCAGCGTAGCGTCACAATTATGTGACAAGAATGCGATACAAAATCTTCGTAAATATCTGTTTAGCAGCTAAGCATTATCATTTAATGCCAAAACTGTTTTATTATTTGTTTTATATTTCATCATGCTGATTTCTGTTTTTAGACAAATTGTGTTATTTAGCTTTTAGAATTTAGAATTTATAGATATTTTAACTGTTAATTTGTTGTGCACTTTTTGAATGTAGATTTTTTTTATTTATTTATTTATTTATTTATTTATTTATTTATTTATTTATTTATTTATTTTTTATTTATTTATTTATTTATTTATTTATTTATTTATTTAAAAAGAGTCCAATATTTTTGTGGTGTTATTGTTATTATACCACTAATGAGAATGTTAGTTATTTTATGCTTATTAATTATGAATAAATGTTTGTTTCATGATGCAAGATACAAACTGATAAATTTATAAGTAGAGTAGATCCTGATCAGACATCACTATAGTCCCAGATAAGCTCCTTTGTTGCTTCTCCTAACCAATACACCTAGCACTCATTTAAATGGTCTCGGTCAAACAATTTGTTTATGTTTATGGGGTTTATCGTCCCACCAACAGTATTTCAGTTATCAGGAGACGGTGTCCACTTGAAGCAGATATAGTGCTGCCTTCACTCTTTATGGCATGCCATGAACACCTGGTATGATACCACACAGTCATATTATCCTGACACCGGGCCAACCAGTCATGGCTCTACCATTGTATTTGAGTATTACTTTAGCATTAGCATGGGAGCTATACCACTACAATTTTTTACAACTTTGGAATGTCGCTGCCCTCGATTGAACCTCCCGTACCTGCAGCCGATGTTCTACTGATTGCGCTACCAGTCCAGTCAAACAATTTCAATGCGTGCCACCAATATAGGGTCTGGTGAAGTATTATGGGATATATGGCAACATCAATCAGTTATACCTCTTATGTGAAGCTCTGCATCCCCTTTTACAAGTCCAGTCAAATGCGTGCCACCAATATAGGGTCTAGTGAAGTATTATGGGATATACTGATCTAGATAAACACTATTTCCCCAGGATGTGACCAGTTGGTTTTTTAGCAGATTTAAATTAATACATCTCCCCTCAGAATTGAATCCACACAGATCATTAAATGGCAAGCATGTCCTTCCAAGTCACATCTCATAAACTATTCACCCATCAAACGGAGATCATTTACACTAATAGCTCGTGAAATCTTCTCTTGATCGGGAGTCACAAATGTGCCATGAATTGTCTTATTTGTAATGGTCATCAATTATTTGGTTTCTCTTCGAAGTCAATTTGTGTCATGTGATGTTTGCTTACCAAATCTTGCAGAGACTTTCAAAACAAAAGGCATGGTTTATTATTCCGATTCTTGTTTCGTTTTGTTACATAGCACTGACAATTATGGCAAAAATGATCGGTGGAGGAAGACCCCAGACTTAAGCCTTGGCAGAACCACACGCATGCTTCTGGTTAGCTGGAAAATCTCCTCAGATTCTTTTTAAAATTACTTCACAAGTCATACAGTGTTTGCTTGTGAAATCAGGCATTACATTTTGAAACAATTTTGATAGCTTTATATAATAATTATTTTGAAGTTTTTTTTGCACTATTATTTCTTGTCCTCGTGTATTGAATTTGAATTCACAACATGAAAAGTATTATTTCAAGTCATCAAAACAATGCCTTGAAATCTTGCATAGGCTTGATTTATAATGCAAGGCACATTTTTCTGAATTCCTAGGTGCACTTTTTTTAAAGTAATTGCTGTTACTTCTGATGGCAGTTACATAATAATAAAAGAAAATGAATAAGGTAAACCCATTCAATAAGGTAATATACCAAACTAATACACTTACCAAATCATGGTTAAACCTCTCATAGTAATAGTTCTTGTATTCATCCATCCACACCTCGGCCAGTCGTACAGAATTCTTCTTGACCACATTCACTCCACCCCGCCACTTGTACGGGCTGCGTTTCCTGAAGATATGACCTACATGGGAACATGGTACGATCTCGAGAATTCCACCACACATCCAAACCTGGAAAAGGTAAAAGGGAATAGAATTTAAGTTTCTGTGATTTAATCCAATACATCTAAAATATATTGTTTTTGAGTTCAGATGTGTATTAATGTAATCACAAAGACAAACTGTGATATATT
Source organism: Sinonovacula constricta (assembly GCA_007844125.1). NCBI lineage: Eukaryota > Metazoa > Mollusca > Bivalvia > Cardiida > Solecurtidae > Sinonovacula > Sinonovacula constricta. The sequence continues at coordinate 47,927,280 of CM017567.1, read as the reverse complement.
GGGCATTAGATCATGCAAATTGTTTGAAAATGAGGGGTGTTTTACACATTTTTAGAATTACACATTTTTAGAATTCTCCCTACTTGAAGACAGATAACTTCCTTCTTTGTTCATATGCAAATACCGGTAACAAATCTTCCACTTTGCAAGTGACAATCTCGCACTTTGACCTTAGAATAAGTTCACATATGTCAATTGCGCTCTACAATTTACTCTATGTTGTTAGGTTGCATATTTATTATTTTTCACAAGTGTTCTCAATTATGATTGATTTTTTGGTAAGCTTTGCAGCATTTTCTGAGGTTTTTGTCATACAATTAAGAACATTTTCCTGATATTTTAACACCACTCTTAAACAAGTATCAGCACAAGATAACAGCTGATAAAAAGTGAGTGCAACATTTGTTTCATTTTTGAAACATGTGTCCTGGTAGAACCATCAGCACATGGCGGGTCAGTTGATAATGACCTTCCCACATTAAATCCTTCACTTAGATTGGGACTTGAACCCATGCTGTGGGAGCCTAAGCAGTCAGAGAAGTTACAAGTTGGCAACTCTACCACTAAGAAAATGTATCCCATGTGTGAAACATTACAAAAAAGTGACTGCAACATTCAAAATGACAGTGCAACATTACAAAAAATGACTGCAACATTCAAAATGAAAGTTAGTGTTGACATTCAAGATGACAGTGTCGACATTCAAAATGACAGTTAGTGTCGACATTCAAAATGACATAATCAACATTCAAAATGACAGAATCAACATTCAAAATGACATTTAGTGTCGACATTCAAAATGACAGTGTCGACACTCAAAATGACAGCGAGTGCAACATTCAAAATGACAGTGAGTGCAACATTCAAAATGACAGTGAGTGCAACATTCAACATGACAGCGAGTGCAACACTCAAAATGACAGTGAGTGCAACACTCAACATGACAGCGAGTGCAACACTCAAGAAGACAGTGAGTGCAATATTCAAGAAGACAGTGAGTGCAATATTCAAGAAGACAGTGAGTGCAATATTCAAAATGACAGTGAGTGCAACACTCAACATGACAGCGAGTGCAACACTCAAGAAGACAGTGAGTGCAATATTCAAGAAGACAGTGATTGCAATATTCAAGAAGACAGTGAGTGCAATATTCAAAATGACAGTGAGTGCAATATTCAAAAAGACAGTGAGTGCAACATTCAAAAAGACAGTGTGACATTCAAAATGACAGTGAGTGCAACATTCAAAATGACAGTGCAACATTCAAAATGACAGTGCAAAATTTAAAATGACTGAGTGCAACATTCAAGAAGACAGTTAGTGCAATATTCAAAACCTCATTAAGGACCAACTATTATCTAACCAACTATACATTTAATCAGTGCAGTCTCTAAAATAAATGCCACACTTACACAACCTTTCAGTTTAATGACAGTTCAAACATAGTTAATGCTAATAAATATAATTTGCAGTCCTAATTAACTTTCTCAAAGGAAGATGATGAGTGAGTTCTCCTAAATAGCTAAAATTGTACAATTATTATTTG
>CM017567.1:47263234-47320734 GCA_007844125.1 Sinonovacula constricta | reverse complement strand
AGACACACAGACACACAGACCAGACCAGACAGGCAGACAGACCAGACAGACCAGACAGACAGACCAGACCAGACCAGACCAGACCAGACCGATTCCAGACCAGACAGTCAGACAGACAGTCAGTCAGACAGACAGACAGACAGACAGACAGACAGACAGACAGACGGACGGACGGACGGACGGACAGACAGACAAACAGACAGACAGATAAACTACATATGAAAAACGGGTTTTGTGAAGTTTTAAAACAACCACATCATTGACCGATCTTCATTGACTCATAGCGGTGGTTTCTTACCTATTTTCTTTAAGTTATGTTCATATAACCAACTTTCAGGAAAGAAATTACACGCGTCACAATAGGTTAAAGGTTGTGTCACGGATTGAAATGAAAGGCGACTAAACCGATCGCATTCCAGTTGGGATTTGCTGTAAGTAGATCAAATTTCTTGTAGCTTACTTTTTAAAATCACTGCATGTCGTTAAAAATTAGCTCTTAATCCGCTAAGCAAGGGATTGGGTAATCCGTAATTCAGATCATCCATCTGCAATAATTTGTTCAACTTAAAATTTAGAAAACTCAAAATTGTGATCAACAGGATATGAAATGTTTGCTTCTATGTCATTTACAGTACTCCACATTAGCTTTGCTTATAACATTTCGCAGATAACTAAACCTAACACTAAAAAGGACCGGACCTGGTAGCGCAATCGGTAGAGCGTCGGCTCCAGGTACGGGAGGCCCCGGGTTCGATCCCTGGCCGCGATTCGTTAAAAATGGTAGTGGCATAGCTTACTTACTAACGCTCAAGCAAATATAAGGGTAGTTCCACGACTGGTTGGCCCGGTGTCAGGATAATGTGACTGGGTGTGGTATCATGCCAGGTGTTCACTGCATGCTATACACAGTGATGGCAGCACTATATCTGCTTCAAGGGGACACCGTCTTCAGATAACTGAAATACGGTTGTTGGGACGACCAACAAACAAACAAAACAAACATACAAACAACCCTAACTTTGAATAGGGGCAAGTAGCATAATAAAATAAACCACAAAGTCCTATGCGCATTGCAACATATACCAAACCCTGAAAAGGCACAGGACAAAGGTATTCACGTGCAAGCGAAAATTAAAAGTAAGAACAAATCGCTGACGAGTCATTTAACAAAAAAGAGCAAACCCAACAGTTACTTTTAACCTGCTAACCACATATTTAGCAAGTTATACAAATAGTGAAGATGAGGATCTGCTTTTCCCAACTAAAGGGTCTTTTTGTCTCATTTGTTAACAAGCTGCCACCAACCTGGAATACGTTTGGGTGATTAAAAAGGTTTTGGTCAAAATTGATAAAAATATCATATATAAATATATAAAAATATACTTTGTTAAGCCAAGATGAATAGTATTACTACGATTATTACATTTGACGTGAACATGTGTCCTCAGAGAACTGTGTTGTCTTTAGGTCGCGATAATCAAAAGCGTTGCGTCGGTTTTCAGCTTTTAAAGCTTTACAAATTAGTATATCACCAAAGTGGGCAAGCAGGAAACGTCACAAATGGTAGGCTACTCTGAATGGCTCAATAGGGCCGCAATAATTAAAACAAATATGAAATGCGGATTGTGCGGTTTCAGGTGTCGGGTACCTACGCAAAACTGTGACCAAGTAGCTTTAAACAGACACAGCCGGACACATTGTTGTTATGTCATGTCTCATCTTCTGAGCAAGAATAAAACAGGAAGAAACAAATACTTATCCCGGATCTGCACTTTTGTTCCCAATATTCATGTAGTATGTCTAGTTATTGTTTTGGGATATATTACACTACTGCTTGCAAACAGCTTAGAGATTGTATGGTGTTGTATTCGTATCAACAAAACGAACCCGGCTACGGGTTTACGCTTTAGTGCCGCTGTATTATCCAACAAACAACCAGCCTGCCACTTTTGTCTCGAGCAGTGATTTATCTCCGCTATTGAATGGGTTTAAGTCATGAATCGTTTGCTGCAAATTTAAATGTCCCCAAGTGGTTTCTTCCATTCATTGTATTTTGTATGAGTTTCGGTACCTTAAAAAATTAATGACACAATGACGACTGGAAGTTAAAATGCTTGAATATTCTTTTCATCTTTTGCATTTTTTTTTTGTGTGTATTAACTTCCTAAGAAGGCATGCAATTTCAGACGCCTGGTCTACTGATGTAAGACTTTGATAATGTTTAGAAAGTGCGATAAGATCTTAAAAACAACAAAGGCTGCACAGTGACTATAAAATACAAGCTATTGTATGAATGATAAATGTATTTTAATTAAGAATCGTATACAAAAAAGAAGTGCGCACCAAACAGAAGGAAATAACACTTAGACCATATGTCACGGACACGAAATGACGTCAGCGTCACCATGTACATCAACAATCACTACCACAGCCACAAACAACACCAGCAGTCGGATATTTAAACAGAAATACATACGTACAAACACTTCAGGCCCTCGAGATGTTTGCAATAAAATTTAAAGCACTTTAATGGGATACTGGGCTTTGTTTCCCTACAAGTGATTATATTTATAATATACTTTGGCCAACTCAGGGAGCGATGTACCTTTCGGAACAAGACAAACAGAAGAGAAACGGCAAGATCCCTTTTAGTTTCATATTAACTTGAAAACATGGATAGTGACCGTATGAAACCATCAAGATATTAGCCTACACAGGTAAATGTTAGATGATACATAAATTAAGAGGATGAAAGGGGCCTGGGGCGAAGGTGGTAAAATAGAACCTCTCTTCCGCAGTGAATACGTGTAAGTGAAAATAAAAATACGCAAGCTATGTTACCACCCACATATATTCACCAACTGGTATAATACATGTACTTTACTAAATGTGCTTATGACTGGAAAAGCTACTTTTCAATATTTAAGAGTAAATTCTTAGCTTAATTGATCAAATTATATTCCTGATTTTAAATACCAATGGTAAATCATATATTTAGCTCATGTGCAGTTTCAGTGTTTAATGGTAAACCTTTTAATTAATAAAAGAATCAGATGCTAAAAAAGAGACATTTTCATGATAAAAAAGGCAAGAAGTATTGAGGAAAAACACGGTAAACCATTGAAAAAATCCTTTATTGTAATGAGCTGTTACATTATTGTATTTTTCCACGATTCACAGCAATCGATATTATATAGTACTGAGTAAAATACCTTTTGTTTTAATTTATAAAGAAATAAGCTGCTGTTATAAGTTTACAAGCTGTTGTTACCCGTTATACGTTTACACAGCTGCTGTTATACGTTTTCAAGCTGCTGTAATACGTTTAGACAGCCGTTATACGTTTACAAGCTGTTGTTATACGTTTAGACAGCCATTATACGTTTACAAGCTGCTGTTATACGTTTAGACAGCCGTTGTAAGTTTACAAGCTGCTGTTATACGTTTACAAGCTGCTGTTATACGTTAACAAGCTGCTGTTATACGTTTACAAGCTGCTGTTATACGTATATACAAGCTGCTGTTATACGTTAAACGTTTACAAGCTGCTGTTATACGTTTACAAGCTGCTGTTATACGTTAACAAGCTGCTGTTATACGTTTACAAGCTGCTTTATACGTAAACAAGCTGCTGTTATACGTTTTCAAGCTGCTGTTATACGTTTACAAGCTGCTGTTATACGTTAAACGTTTACAAGCTGCTGTTATACGTTAACAAGCTGTTGTTATACGTTTACAAGCCGCTGTTATACGTTTACAAGCTGCTGTTATACGTTTTCAAGCTGTTGTTATACGTTTACAAGCTGTTGTTATATGTTTACAAGCTGCTGTTATACGTTTACAAGCTGCTGTTAACAACGACAATAATGGAAATCGTTTCAATCTTACAATCCACGTACAAGCTTGGATAATATTTAGTGAAATATTTAACGTTAATGGGGCTATAAAAATAAAATGTATATTATGTACATGTAAAATCAAATGGGATATTAATATGCCATATTGTATAAAGTTAAAAATATATGTTTAAACGTTGCAGTGTCAAAGTGTCTCTTTATTGTTTTTGCCGTTTAAAGGTCTTATCCAGCAGTTTGCCTAAATCAATTATATGTAACTGTATCTTACGACATCAGTTCTTTATAAACGCGTTGTTTTTAAACAACTTCCGTCTACAAATAAAAGTTATTTTGATACTACATCCCTTGTTAGATAGTACAAATTGTGAAATAAATTGCTTTAAATTTTCATTCCTTCGAAATTAAAGGAATTATTAGAGTGAGGAGAGGTACCACAGAAAGCGTTATCAAACACGAAAAGTGTCTCAACCATTGGGACTAAATTAATATGACAGGATACCTTTTCGGTGACAGGATATCTTATCAACGACAGGATATTTGTGCCCCAGTCCTATGTTTTACTAACAACAACATCATCATGACGTGGTGTGGCCATTTTCTGCTGACAGGTAAAACTAACCGTGACAATCATAAATTTACCAACAACAGCAAACAATGACAGCTCAACAACGCCTTGCAACAATGGGACTACATGACAGTACATGTATAGTCACCTCAAGAATGACATGATTAAAACATAGTGTTTATATTGCTCATTTAGATGTACACACAATAATTAATTGCCCGAAGTCAGCTGTAAAGGTCATTTGGTGCTAGTGAAACACTAACGTACATAATCTGACCGTTTGTTGCACTCGGTAAACCTCAACCGTTTCTACGACAGTCTACGGACTTTGTCGAATAATTACGACTGCGTTTGTTATTGATGAGTTTTATTTAAATTATTTAATTTAATTTGATTTAATTTAATATCTGTCGGGGGTTTAGATAACTTATTTTCAAAACCAATTTAAATATATAATTTCGGTTACATATATTTGTGTTAATCAGCAATATACATGTATGTCAAGTCGTCGTGTTAATTATTGTGATGCTTAAACATTGTGATATGTTTGTTTATGAGTATGTTTATATTTGTGTGTGTGTTTAATGACTTTTTGTACATGTGTATGTTTCATGTTTTTAGGTTTATGCGTTCATTACATGTTTCTGTCTCTGCATATGTTTTTGTTTAATTAAAATATTATATTTTTGTTTTAAATACAGAAACTGTTGATAATATTTATTTATGGACACCATCTTGTTCATATCATATCACCGTAAACTTTGAACTTCTTGTATCACGGTTCACATATTGTTAATCTAACAACGGTTATGGCATTTTTTTATGTTTTATGAGTATTTACAAAGCACTCAAAAAACATATTTACAACATTCAGTCCTAGTCCCGTTTCATATTTGTCACATATTGTAAGCCATGCTATAAAACGGTATTTGAAAGAAAGTGCAAATAGAGTATGCATTTTATTACTATTTTTTTTAAAGAGGCAGCTTTTAATTAAAAAAAATCTTCCAAAACTTATTTTCTTATGTATTTAACTGCTCATGTTGATTAGTCCAAAGCAGAATGTAAGGAAGTAAAGGCAACATTGTAAAATCGGCGAATGAATACGAATGCCGCCTTAGTCATTTAATAAGTGTTTAAGACAAAATGGACTTATTGCTTAGGCAAAGTTTTAAAAAACGGCCTTTAAAAGAATGTTGTGAAAATCAACATCATAATTAGCGTTAAAAAAGAATTATGACCATGAAATATCCCAATAGACTGCTAAAGGAAAAATAAAACCAAGTGTAGACAAAATACTATAAAACTCTTTGTAAACTTCACGTTAATTGTACATTTCCGGCCAGGGATGGATCCTGGGGCGGGGGGTGGGGTGGGGGTGAGGGTGCGGGGGGAGTTAAGGGATGGGGAATGCACCCCCACCAGTTTTGAAAACACGTACATGTAAGCTTAAAAATACTAAGCCTTTAAAGTAAATTTTGTCTGTTGACTGCTTATGTCGAAGTTAGGGTCCCTAGTAACCCCACCCCCGCCCCATTTTAACTTTTCCGCCCCTGTTGTCAGCCTGTAAAAAGTTAAAATAAGCTAAATGCTTAAGTAAATTATAACATAGTTTTTGAAAAAATGTCTTGTCAAACCCATTGAAAACTCCTCATTTAAGCGTGTTCGACTTTTAATCTCAGGTCTAATAATTTCCAGCCGGAAACAACAAAAACATATAAAAAAGCTGTTTTTTAATTGTTTGAAAGTTGTGCTCTGAACGAATTTGGGGTCAATGCTATTGAAATCTCCTCGTTTAAGCGAAGACGTCTACGGCAATTTCCTACCTTGTTTGTCGACTCAAATTTCACTTTCAAGATCAATTTATTATACAGGAAAAAAAAGAACTGTCAGAAATTGGCAAGTGATACGTTTGTATACAATTACCTACCTTGTGAAGGTGTCACTGGCTATTTGTCAAAAGATTACGATGGGTCAAATATTTGTTGCTAGGCTTTACATATTTTGCAGGAGAAGGTAAAAATCTATTTTTTTTTTCAGTAGTGAAATGCAAAGAAATCTTTGTTCTACCTTTCATTATAATGGAACCATATTTAATGGCATTTGTTTTGTAGGGATATTTAATCTTTACTAAATTCTAAGTCATTCATAGAACAAGCCAGTATTTATTCAAACTGCGCACGCACATGTAGTGTATACGCCAGTCATAAATAGTGCCCTCAATGGTTCGATAGATGCGCAGTAGTTTACATACATAACAAAGTTGGATCGAGGGAGTCTATCTACCACGGGCATGCACCAACGAAAAAACTTTGACCAAGTCGACTTGAATAGCTCACCAACCCCCCCACACACACACACACAACAACAACTCACACTACTCCACCCCCACCCCAACCCACCCCACCACACACACACACAACAACTCACACTACTTCGCCCCCACCCCACCACACCCCACCCCACCACACACACACACACACACAACTCACACTACCCACCCAAACCCAACACCTACCCACCCCCCCCCACACCACCACCCACCCACACCAACACCACAACACCTCCTCTACTCACCCCCCCACACCACTCCCCCCCCCCCACCCCCCACCCCACACCCACACCCCCCCACCCCACCCACACACCACACCACCCTCCACCCCCCCCCCCCCACCCACCCCCCCCCCCACCACCCCAAAAACACACAACAACGCACACTTACTCCACCCCCCCACCCCCACCCACACCCACCCCACCACACCCACACACAACCACAAACTAAACATCACCACTACTTCCCCCCCCCACACACACACAACAACTACACACTTACTCCACCCCACCACACCCCACCCCACCCCACCACAACACACACACACACAACACCCACACAACAACAACTCACACTACTCCACTCCACCCCACCACACCCCACCACCACCACACACACACACACACAACAACTCACACTACTCCACCCCCCCCAACCCCACCACACCCCCCCCCCCTTAAAAGTTGTATCCAACACTTTGGCTATATTAAATACACATACCAATATCTTGCCGCTGCTTTGGGTATTTCGGTGATACTTTTTGAATAAACCCATACCTTAGTCATGTTAATCACGATTTTGAACACTAACTTTATTGTGTACTTATTCGTAAAAAATCAATCTCAAATTTTCAGTTTTGAAACTTTATAAAAAGCGCGATAGTGGTCACTGATAAAAATAGATATCGACGTCAGAATGGATGACTATATAAAAGTAAGTGGTCACGTGGTTTTGCATATTTAAGAATTTTAAAATTATTTTTTAAAAAAGCTATCTCTGCAGCGTGCCTCATGTTGGAAACACCCGTTTGCAATGACGAGTGAGGAGGATTTATCGTAGACAGTTCGCACAGTTCTTTGGCATCACTGAACAATATTTCATAAGACCTTTTAAAGTACCAATGATTTATTTGGTTATTTGAGGAAACGAAAATTGGACCAAAATGTCGAATACCACCTTTAATGCGCAAGTAAAGTTGTAAATATTTATGGTTAAAGGTTGTACAATCTTGGTAAATATTTCACCTTAAGCTGCTGCATATTTTATCGCCATAAATAATTGAAATTATACTCTTTATCAAACCATTCTCATAAGAAAATATGACTCGGGATAAGAATTGTTTTGTAGCCCAAGAGGTTAGAGGGGGGCCGACTTGTAACTCACCAGCCGTCATCGCCATTTCGAGTCGCGGTAGGCGCATACACTTTTATTTAAGTTCTTCCAGCCGACTTGCGGTGCGTCTGTCCTGGCCATTAGGAGCAGTATGTCACCAATGCCACAACAGTTTTGTTGGTGCGATGTATCGAAAACACACCAAGCAAAACGTGTTGACACACTTGTCCGATATTTGTATAACAAATGCACCATTAACTAACCACTGTTTTGTTAAAGGAAGTATCCCACTATTTGACCCAAGAATGTGTCTCACATAACTCATTTAGTCAATTTTACCGGAAATGGTCCGGCAAAATGCTATTCGTTGATGCCCTAGATCTGTGTGAACAACGAAGCATAAATCCCCACTCGTCATTACACGCAAGTATTTCCTATCTGAGCCACGCTGCAGATAACTATTTTTAAACTAAGAAAACCACGTGACAACTTACTTTTGAGATCACGTGATACAGTCATCCGGGTAATCTGCTCTGACGTCGATATCTATTTTTAGCAGAAACCACTATCGCGCTTTTTATCGAGTTGGAAAGAGTACACATTATTAGTGATTTTATCGCTATTTGTACTGTCTAACAATATAGGCAGTGTTCAAAATAGTCTAATAATTTAAAGTATGAGTTTATGCAGAAATTATGCCCAAATTCCTCAAAGCAGTGGTTTGATATTGACAAACTGTCGGATACCACCTTTAAATTAAAATATCTGGGCATCTTATTATTTTACAGTGATTTTAGTTACGCTAGTTCTGTATGTTATGACTGACATTAAAAATACACACAAAAATGACACAATATATTTACGAAGGAGTTCAGGTCACTAGAAACTCATGAGAGTGACACGTAGCATATAATTGCAAAAGAGTTAACTTGAGCCACACGTTTCTAAACTTAATTTCAAGGCCCTTTTACGTCTATTGTTTGTTAACAAAAAGAGCATTACTTTTTCTGGCTGTGTTATATCCTGTTAATTTGTAAATACCAACATTATTTAAAGGTGGAATCCGACAGTTTGCATATATTTAACATGTGTAACAATACCTGACCTCTGTTTGGGTTATTTGTGCATAATGTCTGCCTGAAAAACATCATATTTTCAACAGTATCTCAATTTTGGGGCAGTAAAACTCGTTAATCAGAGCGTAAAATGTTCATTCTTTTCAAATCTATAAATAAGAACAATTGGGATTTCTGCTAAAAATAGACATCGACGTCACAGCGGATGATGTCGATAAGCTTAAACATAAGTGGTCACGTGTTGTTTTTTTTTTAAATTAAAAAAATAGCTAACTGTGCAGCGTGGCTCAGATAGGAAATACATGTTTGTAACGAAGATTGTGACGTTATTGTACACTTTTCAGATAGGTGTAGGGCATTCATAAATAGCATTTTGTTAGATCTGTTAATCTAACAATAGTTTATTGAGATGTTTAATGAAAATGTTTTTGGTCCAAACTGTCAGACATCACCTTTAAATACTGAAAATATGGCATTATATCTAATGACAAAAGGATGAATAAGAAAATATGACAAATGCCCAGGAGTACTGCAATTTACATTAAAAATTGAAAAGGCAAAGGACAAAGTTATTCACTTGCCCGACAAAAGGAAAAGTTACACTATAAGTATGACGAGACTGAATACAAAATAGAGGTGGTGATTTTTTTATTTGTGTGAAAATATGCACCGAATGGTATTTTTTTTTTTTTTGGAGTACCGACGAATTTTAATGCAGTCGGTACTCCATAACCAAAAAACCATTTTGTGCATATTTTCACACAAATAAAAAATCACCACTTTATTTAGTTGGCTTTTGAAAACGGGATCCACCCTTTACCGACGCGACATACCGCTATCCATAACTATTAAAATACCATCAGAAAACACCGCTTCGATTGTAGGTGGGTGTTTAACTGTAAAGTGATGCGTCGTGGCCAGTGAAACATAATATTTCGCGTGTACGCATACTTTCGTGTTTATTTGTTAAAACATATTTTATGACAAACTTTGCGTAAAAAACCATAACAATAGAACCTTTAATCAAGCAATCAGGCTATTTATGAAACTTTAAAGTCACCAAAGCGCCGGTTCCAAAACGTTCAATTAAATTGTGTATGCATCTTTCATCAAAATATATACTACGTGCTTGGAATTTTGGGTTTAATGATTTGTAACGAGCGCAGAGGTAGAAATATAAACACTTCAAACCAGTCTCGTCGCTGGGTTATCTTTTTAGCGAAGTTGTTAAAAGGTGATATCCGAAAGTGTGCCTTTATCAAATATATGTAAGAATATCTGACTTCTGTTTGGAGTATTTGTACATAGTTTCTGTAGAAAACCCCCAGCTTACTTTAAACTTATCTTTGACGATTTATTACAGTTTCTCAAGTTTTGGGAACTACAACTCGTTAATCAACACATACAATGTTCTCTTATATCAAATCTAAGAACGATTGTGATTTCTGCTTAGTATAGACATCGACGTCACAGCGGATGACGTTGATGAGCAAAAACATAAGTGGTCACGTGGTTTTCTTAGTTTAAAAATAGGTGACTGTGCAGCGTGGCTCAGAAAAAATACATGTTTGTAATGACGATTGTGGCGGTATGGTTCAGTTTTCAGACATCAATAAACATCATTTTGTGAGATCTGTTTAGGTAAGATAGCTTATTTAGCTTAGTCGGACACCACCTTTAAGAGCCTTCCAAACATGCGCAGTTAAGCAACGGTTGCTGGTGTATTGATGGGTCACCGTTGGAGAGCGCCGGCCTGCGTTACATTGGTGGCAGCGTTGCGATAGAGTCAATTGCCGGACTGGAGTTACTTGACCACAGAACTTCCCAGGCCAAGTCTCGGGACGAGACTTCTTGGAGGGGGGAGTAATGTAACGAGCGCAAAGGTAGAAATATAAACACTTCAAACCAGTCTCGCTGACCAGGTTTACTCTTTAACGACGTGTTTTAAGCGGTTTCCAAACTTGCGCGGTTAAGCAGCGGTTACCGTGGCTGGTGTATTGATGGGTGACCGTTGGAGAGCGCGGGCCTGCGTCACAGTTTACTGTCTTTGATTACAAAGCTAGCTATAAATATTCGAAAGATTTCGCATATTCGTTGAAAACGAGTAGTCCCTATTGACTGCGCTTTTATAATCATAATATATATGTCTAATTATGCGAATTCAATGCGAATTCGAGACTTAAACTTCCTTTTCTATTGAAAATTAAAAGAACATTAGACACTTTCACAGGTAATTATTACATCTATAACTACTAGATGAAATATATTTTAAATTTGATCATGCTAAGAAAATAACCACAATATTTCCATTTCTGAACCTTGTAGCAAATCAGATTTTTTAAAGAAAGGACTAAAATAAAGTTTACAAGACAATCAGAAATAAAAATTAAATTCAAAAATTAATCTTAAAACCCTACAATGTATCACAGCAATGCAAAAAGTGACCAGCCTCATTCAGCCTTATACAGCCTCGGAACAACTAGGCCTAAAAAAGTTTTGTATGTGTCACCCGACCCTACCTAAAAATATGCCCGACCCTACCATTTTTTAAGTCTGTAGAAAAAGAAATTTTCGCACTTCGTTTTGAAGAGGTACGGAAATGAAACGTTTTTTTTTTTTTTTTTTTTTTTTTTTTTTTACTTCAGCCATTGTTGACCTTCTTAGGAAACACTGACTTCCGGTAATACCGCGGTAAAAGTTTAGACCCGCGATATTAGCGGAAACGACTATAAAATATTCCATCTGTTACCTTGTAACTTGTCAATCAATCAGGGAGTCAAAGGTTTGAGGAGAAAGTACGGTTTGTGCCAATTCTACCCAGGAATTTTATATGTCTATATTTGGAGAAAAAAAAATCGTTTCTACCCTACCTAATCATGGAGAGCATGTTACCATAACAACACAATTTAGGCCTTACATTAAGAGTTTTACTTAGTTTTTCAACTGAAGTAATCTGACCATTCTTGCAATGCACGCATTTTTTAAAAAAAAAACCAAGACAACCCAGGAATCCACAAACGGGCAACACCCAAAACAGAATATGACACTATAATTTCAGATATTCTAAAACAAGATACTTAATGCACCCCCAGCACTACAAAGGCGGCGAACGGAGACAAGATCCTGAATAGAACAACAACCAAGCAACTGCACCAGACGAACGGATTAAGTTACAAACCAAGTGAAACAGATACAGGTGATTTCATAGTCGACGCTACTAGGCGTACCGGGCATGGAATCACAACGGATAGAGCCTCGGGGTCCAGGTACTGAAGGTCCAAGGTCAAATCCCTGACAACAACGCACCAAACTGGATAAAATTGTAGCGGTAATTGATGAAGTGTTTAATTATGTTTGTACAATCTTAATAAAATGTGTTCAGAACTGTTCTGTAATGGTAGCGCCCGTATTGCGTACGGCTATTTGTCTCATTTGTTATGTATTTGATGGAGAGACTTGTTTGTTTTTACAAATCTTAATAATATTGTCTTCTATTCTACTCTATTCTGTTCTGGTATAGCTCCCTTCACGTATTTTTATGTCATTTGTTATGTAAAGTTTCCATGTGATGTAACACACCCTGATAAGACAGTTTAAGGAGCCATCTTTGAACAGAAGTTAATGCAAACCGAAATCTGAAAATACGTGATGTTTTAACTCCCCTCTGTGTTCTGATTTTTCAGTCTATCTTACTGAAATTCATGTCAAATTTAACAGCTTTTATTAACTGTTTTAAATATTAACTTTAATTTGGTATTGATAAAGGTAAAAAAACCCAACAAAACACTGTTTATTTTGTTTAAAGATGATTTTTATATCTTTACTGTGTATTAACTCTTAGTGCATTCAGCATTCATCAAATTAAAAATATTGTATTTTAAAAATATGAATTTCAAGATCTTTTCGGTTATTATTCAGCGTTGGTGAATGTCAGAATTAAATTAGACCGTAGTTGGTGGGGGCGGTTGGTGGAGGTTGGTGCATCCCCTATCCCCCCCCAAGGATCCATTCCTGCATCCATAGTTTTCCTGGAAATATTACACATGGACGCCGCGCCAATGATTGTTTGAGAAGTTAGCTGAGATGCGTTGACTAATTCCATGGGTAGTTCTACGACTAACCGGCCCAGTTTCAGGATAATGGGTCCGGAAGATAACAAGTATCAAGAGCATGTCATGACATTGTAGGCAACACGATCTATGCTATATAGGTAAGTAAATGATAAGTGATATATTGTCAGGCGCGTTTCTGCCATTACGCACTTTACGCACGTGCGTAACCTCCGAAAATCTAAAAGTACCAAATTCACTGAGAAAGTTGATGCATAACCCGGGTTAGGAATGATATATTTTATTTCCGTAGTTTCTGTGATATAAAATCTTATTACCACACCAATCAAGTTGAAAAGGTTTAAAATGATTAAACCTATACACGTCAGAATTTTAGTCGTTCATATTTTGCGTTAAGTTCCTCGCATGTCCGCATTTTACCTGTTATTCATTAGAAAAGAACCGAATATATTTACAAGTATTACTACAAAGGTGATTTCCCTTGTAATTGTGCGTAACTTCAAAAACAGCCCAGATACGCGCCTGTATATTGTTGATTAAAGATTAAACAATCAAACCAAATACTTAGTGTTTATGCCATCTTAGTGAAATAAACAACAGTCAAAGTGGGTCGAATCGGGAAATTAGGATGTTTATTTTTTTATTGGGTTTATCGTCTCGCTTACAATATATATCATGCCGTGAACACCTGGTAGGATAGCACACCAAACCACATTATCCTTACACTGGTTCGGCCGGTATTAGAGATACCCGTACATTTGCTTGAGACTTTGCAATGGGAGCTATGCTGCTTGCATTTATTGACGTCTTTAGTATGTCGTTGCCCGAGTTTGAATCCAAGACCCCCCACCCCCAAACCCCGACCCCCTGTACTGGGAATTGAAATTAGACCGGAAGTTAAACATAGCACACACAGTTACTGTAAACGCACACAGCTAATTAAAACTGAACTCAAAATCAATTACTCAGCCACTTAAGGATATACATCTATCCCCTTTATTAACAAATCCCACTGTCAACGCTTGGTTACAATACAATCGCATCAAACTGCCTATCTTTAGAAACCTGACAGCGGCGCTCGAAAATATGACCAGCCTTTTACCTGGAGGCGTTTAGTGTTATAACGCGCTCGTTTGGAAAAATCGCAACACCTAAAACCTGTCGAGATTCGGACCCCGATAAGTATGCCAGTGCGTGCGACCCATGGTGCAATCGATAACATCCTCCCAGACATGTCAGTAGTACACAATATTCGGGCGAGGGTGTCGGATGACTGGGCTTCTATTGTGGACCTCTTGAAAGGATGTGCCGAAATTTTACGATATTTAACGATATTTTAGCAAACCCCTGGCGACATTTGCATCGGGTTGTAACAACTTTAATGGGAGTGCCCTGTAATGTACCCGGTGCCGTATGGTTCAGATAGATATCTTAAATGATGTCCTCATTTTAAGATATGTATATACTGTTTAAAAATTTACCCCCGTTTATTTTATTGTCATCGTATTAAAATGTTTTCACCCAAAATTACTGTGTAAACATACTTCTGGCCTTATTTGTGTCTGACCATTCTTTTTTCAAATATGTCTTTCTTTTTGTCTGTCTATTTGTTAATTTGTCTTTCTGTCTGCCTTCCTGTCTGCCTTTATGTCTGTCTGTTTGCCTGTATGTCTTTCTGTTTGTCTTCATGTTTGTCTATTGCCTGTTTGTATCTCTTTTTACTTTTTGTCTGTCTTTTTGCCTGGTCATTCGTTCACTGGTCCGTATATCTGTCTTGGCCATCAGCATGCGTGTTGCTGAAAATCTCCCTTTTGAAATCACTTTTTTACAACCCTATCTTTTCTTTATTTCCTTAACGCCCCCAGTCGCTTTATTGGCATAACAATTACATGCATAACAATTTTCTCTCCTTTTTTCACCGTCACGATCTCACCCATGCACGCCCTTTTCTGTTGTTTGTCTTCTTTTCCTATCAAAGCTGATGTAATCATTATATAGCTTTCATTAGATTCAGATGAAAACACCTATTACTAGTTACAAGTTACCATTCAAAACTTTAAAAAAAAACAAACCCTCTTACCCCCCATTTTCCCTTAATCCATAACAGACGGTGGGATTTTAAAAATAAAATAACTCTGTATTCAATCGAGCACAAACTGCAGCAGAAGACCATAATTAAAAAATAAATAAAAAAAACTACATGAAAGAAATCTACTTTTGAATACCGTGAATGCGTAATTTTCTCTTTTATGTAGTCCGTTAGTCCATATTTCCCTTTGATGAACACGTTCTTATTAATATTAAACAGTCCAATTAAATTTTAATTAACTGCGTGTTGTGGTTTATACCGTGTCATTTACTATAACCTGCCTTATGAAGCGGAGGAACATATTGAGGAACATTAATAAAGCCTTCAAGGTGGTATCCGACAGTTTGGACCATTAATTTTTCAGTCAAACAACTAAATATATGATTGTTGCCTGAAAATATACCGCTTGAAACGATCCTGTCTTAAAAGATCCAGCCTGAAAAGATGCCACGAATTCATGTTTATCGATGTCCTACATCCATGTAAAAATGAAGCACAGCCCTTCGCTCGTCATAACAAATATGTATTTCCTATCTGAGCCACGCTGCAAGAACAGCTATTATAAAACCAAGAAAACCACGTGATCACTTACTTTTGAGATCACCTCACAAGATCATCCGGGAAATCAGCACTAACGTCGATATCTATATTTAGCTGAAATACCAATCCTGCTCATTTATAGATTAGGAAATAATGGACATTCAAAATAAAGTATTTTCTGATTTGCATTGTCTGACAACTGAGGTAATATTATAAAAGTCATAACTTAAAGTAACGTTTAAGTTCATGAAGTAGTGATGCACACCCCCCCCCCCCTCCCAGAACATTAGTAAGATGTTCATACGTGTATTTCATAGGTAAACTGTCCGATACCAGCGAGCTTCTTCAAGTAGTGTAGATCCAGATCAGCATGCTCTCGTACGGGAGTTTAAACTGATCCCGCACAACTTGCTTTCAAGTCTACAGATTCCCCTCGCATGTAGTTTTAGCGAATAAGAACACTTTGCATTGTGTGGAATTTCATGAAATGTGGGCGAGATACGGTTAAGGCTCATGGCAATTTTGGTATTTTAGTGGGTACGTGAGTGTCTTTGCATCGTTTGTTTACAAGTAAAACATCCTGAAATGGATGTATCCTGAACCAGCTAGGGGAATGCATTTTTTATCGGTAAAATATCTCGTTACATCAAAATCAAACTTAACATCGAGTATCCTCGGGCGATTTGCTCAATGTGCGAGAACTTAAACATAACTAACATATACAGGAGGGTTGGGAAAACTTTCATAATAAACCCATTCGGAATTGACATACGCAATATGCAATATGTATGACTGTACAAAAATATCTGATAGGATGGTTTGATAATTACTTCGAGCAATTTTTTATTCCTCAACACAGAATCACCAATGAAAACAACAACAACAACAATAATAACAACTCACCAAAACGTCGTTAACAACAACAATAACGACGACATCAGTAACAAACAGCAACAACATCGACGGCAACAACAACAATATTAGCAGCAGTAATTATTCAACCTTTTTTCTGAATGTTGACAAAATATTTTCCCATTCAGATGTAAGTAAGCAACATTAAAGAATATTTTACTACAATGAATAAAACCAAGGCCGCTTTAATATGAGGAAAATCCATATAGATATAATTATACGATTGGAATTTGTTGTGACCGTAATTTGGAAGCAATTACGGTCAATTACAATCATTATATATTCACTATCGGCACGCATATTGAAATAATCTTCGTATATGTAGTAGAAATAAATGTTTTTTTTTCTTCTGACAACAGGTGCGTGAAGAATTTAGGTCTAGTGAGATATACGGCCCACCGATAAATAGACATTATACCTGTGTACCTTTTATCTTATAGAGAAGGCAAGATTCTAGTAACAGCATTCAATACAATAGTTTGACTGGGGTCACGTTGCTTCGAATGAATAAAGGCCCAACACGAAACCGGATATGCCTCTCACCGCGTGGGTTCGAATCCCGTTCAGGCCGAAGAATTTAATCTGGAAATGTCTTCCAGATGACTTGCAGTGTGCCGGTGGTTCTACCCAGACATATGTCTGATGTCGGCCTTCACTAAAATTAGCTGGAGGTCGCTATAATGATCAAACCTAGTCATTGCAATGTATTTCATAAACAAAATAAACCGGATATGCAAGTCCTAAAAATTATACGAGGTTTGTTTTCTTTTTTGTGTGTTTTGTCTATTCGGATGTGTTTGTGTTTGCGCTTGGGTGCGCGCGTGTGTGTACTTGAAGGTTATACATCTTCTTTATGGACTTACACTTTGACAGCGTTATAAACAACATTTCTCGGTCTTACTAAAAGTTCATTCAATCCTTTTCATTTTTGCTGTAAATTTGGCATAGTTATGTATCTTTTCCATATATTATAACACATTTGATATACATAGCATATTTTATGTCATTATTCTTATCGAAGTTAGCAAAATCTAACTTCCTCTGGACATTCCCTTTTATAATCATCACCTATTAGATAGACGTCTCCGATGAGTAGCGATTGGAAATTGTCGGAACACCTCGGGTAACATTCTCATTATTAATAAGTGACGAATCAGAAATTCACCGTTCATTTCCGATTGGAGATGTTATCGTCGACGTCGCCCTTATCGATTGTTACGTCACCAACAACAACGCGTGTAATTAAATGAGGCATGACAGCTGGACTGTTATACGGACATTTACTTTTGTCTGATTTATTATTGTTATTTAATTGACGTGTCAAACTGGGTTAGAAATGCATTATCTTTGCACAAATCTTAAACTGAGCATATTTTCATAATCATTTTGTAGATACCTTTAAAGTTAAGAGTCGTAAAATAGAGGGTGTCGCTTATGGCAACTTTTTAATAGACGATTATGACATTTAAAGGTGGTATCCGACAGTTTGTCCATATCAAATACATGTAACAATATCGAACCACCGCTTTGGAGAATTTGGACATAATGTTTTGTATAAACCCACACTTTAGTCTTGATAAATACGATTTTGAACAATAACTGAACTGTTAGACAGAACTAATCGTGAGAAAGAATGTCACTTTGAATGTCTATTCTTTCCAACTGTATAAAACGCGATAGTCGTCTCTGCTAAAAATAGATATCTACTTCAGAGCGGATTACCCGGATGACTATATAACGTGATCTCAAAAGTTAGTGGTCACGTGGTTTTCTCAGTTTAAAAAAAATAGCTATCTCTGCAGCGTGGCTCGGATATGAAATGGCTGTTTGAAATGACGAGTGGTGATTTATCCTTGACTGTTCACATAGATCTAGGACATCAATGAACATCATTTTGAATGCCCTTTTCATGAGCGTCGGCTTGCAGATCGGGAGGTCGCGGGTTCAAACCCAGGCCGGGTTAAACCAAAGACTTTAAAGGTGGTAGTAGTGGCTTCCCTCCGAACGCTCGGGGCTAAGGGGACAGCATTACGCCCGACTCGTCGGTGTCAGTATAATGGACCGGCCGGGTTCAGTCCCAGGGCACCTCATAAGTACCCCTGTGCTATAATGATAGAAATGTCGCTGCACAATATCGGCAAAAATGCCGGCAAATCCCAAATCCCTTTCCGTGTAATGACTTATTTTGGTTATTTGGGAAAAGAAATTTTGGCCTAAACTATCGGATACCACATTTAGTATCTGGCGAGATTCCCTCTAACGAAAGGAAGGAAACGAGTGGGAAAATAAGCAATGAAATAGCATTAAAACAACGACACTCCTCGAAATCAACTCTGACATCGGTATCTATGAAAGCTGAAATCACCATTGTGCTGCAAGGTTGGAAAATTCCACTCATCCGCTCGTCACGATGAGTCAAACAAGCTGCAGGACGAGTTCAAAAAATTCAAACTGCTTGTCCGACCGGACGAGTAAAAATAAATCAGATGGACCTGAAATGAACATTTTTTCTCCCACGAGCAGTGTCATTAATTGGCTTGATTGCTCCAAAGGGTCAATACACCTTCAGGGCCACAAGCTTACAGGGCCTCGGGGACACAGAACCAAGAACACTTACACTACATTAGATAGTGGTATAGACTAAACTATGTTAAATTGTTAACAGTTTCTTTACTTCAGCACCTTGCTAGTCATTTGATGTTTGTTGTATTACATACCTACTTTATTACAGAAAGTTGGTACAAGGTCTGTTTTTATTTTACATCTTACAAATGGTTTTTAACATGAATATAATACGAGTAACTTTTCATGTAGGACGAGTGAAAAATGTAATTCACTTGTCCTACAGTACGAGTAACTTTTTCAAGAATTTTCTAACCCCGAGTACTTATTTATAGGAATATAAAATATATTTTTTTTATAAATAAACGACATTAACAGCGACATATTTCACGACTTGCATTGTCTAACAACCTTTACTTAAACCAAAGTATAGGTCTAAGCAGCAATCATCCAAACATAACCCCACCCAGAACAGGGGCAAGATGTTGTTACACGTATTAGATATAGGTAAACTGTTAAATACCACCTTTAACGTGAAAGGCGGAGGTGAACAAAAAAACCCACCAAACAAACAAAAACAACAGTTGGTTTAGTGTTAGGAAAAAAATACTGGGTGTGGTATCGTGGCAGGTATTCACATCTTGCTATTTCTGTCAAGGCAGTGCTATACTTGCCCTTAAATAACATTTTCAACCGGTAAAGACATAAATGCTACTTTATTGAATATAAATTCGTGTAAAAAGTGTAAAAAAGTGAAAAAAAAGTTTGAGTTTAAATTAACCGAAAACAAAACAAAATTTTTAAAAATTGTTAAAATATTGTGTTAAAACTTACCGAATAAAAATTATAAAAAATACGTACAAAAGAAACATCAAACCATAGTCCTTATCCATATAGTATTCACTTAACAAGTCATTCTGGTGACACTCTTATTCTAGCAGGAGTCCAGATAATTTATGTGTTGCAATGCATCCCCTTATTGTCAATTAAACACTATATCTGTGGTTCACAATGTAGTTGTCATATCCTGACGATTCTAATGAATACCAGGTATAAAGAGTTTGAAGGTTAAATAAATAAGTTGGCAAGTGCTACCCCCATCTTGTCTAGCCTAGCACTGTTCCTAATTAATATAGATCCTAGCGGAACACTAATTTTCTATTAACACACCTTTAACGGAACCGTAGAACAACGTGACCTAAAAATTAAAACATTCTCCACTTAAAACGTCATAAAATGTTGTTATATGACTTCGGGCAAAACTTTGTGCTATATTTATGACTTCAACATGTCATAGTTAACTTATAGTATAACATGCATCTACAAAAACTCTATTGTTCATATATTTCCCATCATTCTTCGCGAGGGTTGGGGTAGAGGGCAAATAGTACTTACTTCTAAACAGATGTAACCAGTAACCAGTCATAAGTAATAAGGAAATACGGAAATATCAACTTTTTGTGAAGAGGCGGAAAACCCGTCCTAGGTTTTGTCGCCTTAAAGGTGTTGTTCCGAACATTTTATCGTTGTACAAATATCAAATCAGGATAGTCAGGAAAAGCATGTTCATTATTTATAAAACAATAAGTTTAATTATATCATTAAGTGAACTCAAACATTGAACTGTGGAATAATGAACAGGCTTTCAATCTAACAGTTACCAAAACATTTCTTAAGAATTTATTATACAGATGAACTCATTTTTATCAATAGAACAATTTGACAGTGATTTTTTTATAATTATACTTGTATGCGACCGTTAGTTTTTATAATTTATTTTTATTTTCTCATTTTCAACAATTAGATTCAACATATTTACTTCGTTTTTGATATATTGTTTTACCTTTATAAATATAAATACCCCTCTCTTTAAAATACAATTTTTGACAAGAGTGTCTAGTAAAATTACTCCTTAGAGGAGTTGACAGTTCACTGGTAAGTGGGCTGGATGTCATGATCTAGCGCAAAATAGAATCAACTCATGACATGTTAAGTGTTTAAAGATGTCATTTTTTGATGGCTAGAAATTCGTGTTTCATCATAAACATATTCCGTAATATGGCCTACCACACCCGAAGCAACAGTTTAAGCTGATTTCGACGATTTTTGTTATTCTTTGCAAGAAAGCGAAATATAAAAATATACAGACTTGTTATTTTTTGCAAGAAAACGAAATGTAAAAATATACAGTTTTTTTTTTCTTTTGAAATATTGCATTTCTTATAAATGGGTTTCGCGGAAAATAACAAAAAAGGTTTCCGTTCTTTATCGCATGAATTTGGAATAATGAGTACATGTGTATTTATATTGTTAAATAAGACAAGGAAATTTTCCAAGGCGACGTGTTTCTCCCAAAAATGTATAGTTGAAAGCGGAAAACAACAGTGTCAAAATTGAGTATAATATTTTTTGCGCTATTGGAAATGTTGATGAGTGATGAAAACGACAACGCCGACGAAGACGAGGAAAGATTCAACTATATTGCTTTTGGTATGTTGCTTTCTTATTTATGACAGCAACGTTAATTTTCTATATATAGTGTCTAAATTGAAATAAGAACGAAATAAAAAATATGAGCTAAAAACATTTTAAATGAATGTGTCCGTAAGGTGTATCCGCAGCTTCGGATAAGTGCTTTAGATTACCAACATGTATTCATGGTATGTACATTGTAATGATAATACAGACAACAGGCCCGGTGTAATTTCATTGATGAGGAACTTAAATAATGTTTGTCATTGCAGGTTTTGCGTATTTGTTCAATGTTTTTAAACACACAGAAATCTCTCTGATTACAGCAGGGGGGAAGTTAAAAACTAAAGGATGAATTTTAAAACCAAAAGAAAAAAACAAACAAAATAAACAAAAACAAAAAAACAACAACAAAACCCATTAACAACAATGTCTTGACAAAGGAATTCTATAGTTTATAACGTGAGTGGGGAATATTTTAAGGACAAGCGAATAATACTGTAGATGTTGTAGAAGCAGTGGTAGTAGTAGAATGATGATGATAAAAAAGGCGCAAAGTAGACATCTAATGTTAGTACTTTAAGGAGAAGTAGCAGTAGTAGTAGCAGAAGTAATAGTAGTAGCAGTAGTATTAGCAGTAGTAATAGTAGTAGCAGTAGAAACAGTAGTAGCAGTAGTATTAGCAGTAGTAATAGTAGTAGTAGTAGCAGTGGTGGCAGTAGTAGTAGCAGTAGTCGTGGTAGTAGTAGAAGTAGTAGTAGTAATGGTAAAAGTAGCAGTATCAGCAGCAGCAGTAGTAGTCGTATTAGCAGCAGTGGAAGTAGTAGCAGTAGTAGAAGTGGTAGTAGAAGAAGTGGTGGTATTAGTCGTAGTAGTAATAGTAGTAGCAGTAGTCGTGGTAGTAGTAGTAGAAGTAGTAGTAGTAGTAGTAGTAGTAGTAGTAGTAGTAGTAGTAGTAGTAGTAGCAGAAGTAGTAGCAGCAGTGGTAGATGTAGTAGCAGAAGTAATAGCCGTAGTAGTAGTAGTAGTAATAGTAGTAGTAGTAGTAGTAGTAGTAGTAGTAGTAGTAGTAGTGAAAAGTTTTAGTAGTAATAGTAGTAGTAGTAGTAGTAGTAGTAGTGGCAGTAGTAGTAGTAGTAGTAGTAGTAGTAGTAGTAGTAGCACGGGCAGCAGCAGTAGTAGTAATAGTTGTGGCAATAGCGGAAGTATAAGAAGTAGTACTTTAAGTAGTAGAAGTAGTAGTAGTAGGAGGAGGAGGAAGCAGAGGAGGAGTAAGAGGAACAGTTTTGCTATTGTTATAGTAACATAAATATAATTGTAGTAGTTGTAGTATGATGTTGTTGTTGGTGCTTCTGCTGCTGCTGCTGATATGACGGTGGTAATATTTATACTGTTGTTTTTTTTTTATGAATATTAACTTAACAGCATATTTAAACGAAAGTTAGATCCAATAAAAAAACGAACAATTATACATGTAACTATGTCTCACAACGAAACATAAAATATCATAAATGAAAGAGATCATTACCCAGAAATAGGTCTATATCTACAAACCTGTTGACGCATTTCGTTATATCCACTATATTTCTCCGTTTGAACAGGTATCTTTCTATATATTCACTTCAAAACACAGACACACTTACAAATCCTCTTTCGCGTGATTCACTGTAGATAAATAAACATCTTATTCTAAGCACATGATACAACATTTCATTGATCGATAACATCCCTGTAGCAGCAGCCAGCGTGTTTTTGGCAAATTTATCCAATTTATCCAATCTTACTCATTTATGACTATTTATCCTACGCGGTCCGGTAGTGGTTAATAACTACCCAAGATTCTAAATGAGAGACTACCTGCGTATTTCAATAACTAAAGCAAAGTAAAGACATACTGTTACCTTAGCCGTCTGCACACCAAGCGTTTTAATCGCCTCACTTGTCGCTCAGGCGCTTGTCGGTTCAGGCGGTGAAAACGTGGTTGTCCCCCTTGTATGATGAAGTCACGTTAGGGTATCTCCCTTAATTATGATACTTTGAAATCAACCTAGTGTAATGATATCATTTATTCAGGTGATACACACTTGGTGGGGGCAGCCATGTTTGTAATAATCCGCCAAATATCGTGGTCCAATGAAATCGTTCGTTACAAATGTTATAAGTATCTCATAAAGCAATTGTTGAACATAAATATTTGTTCACTTTATCGAATATAAAAGTATGCTTGTTATATATAAATATAGAACAAAAATATGTTTTTACAATATAAATGCTGAATTTTACCATAGAAATATTATTTTTACAACATAAATGAAAAAAAAATTAGAATATAAATATGCAATTTATCTCATTTTTTTTTTTCGAATTTTGCAACGTTCCACACGCCATAGTAAAAAAAGGTCGATTTTGAGATGTACAGTGAAACTGCATTATCATCATGATAAATGGCATTTTATTTTTCCTAAAAGAAAAACAATAACAATAATATATAAAATACGTGTGCAGATGATACAATGGAAGAGTTGGAGGAAGCGA
Source organism: Sinonovacula constricta (assembly GCA_007844125.1). NCBI lineage: Eukaryota > Metazoa > Mollusca > Bivalvia > Cardiida > Solecurtidae > Sinonovacula > Sinonovacula constricta. Next base: position 47,296,392 of record CM017567.1, on the reverse strand, counting down.
CAACACAATCTCACTTATAAATATATTTAATTGACATAAACATGGACAGATTTAGTTTTGCTTACAAAAAGCGAAGGCAGTTCTGTACAAATTGGTTGCATAAATCATCCACCAATACATATTAAATATACACCACATTTAAACGTAATTTTAATGAGATTGTTCTGCATTAACTGTAATATTTTCGCTTAAAAATACCTAGAGACAGTTTACATAACGTTACTTGTCTTCATGTTTGTCTCAAATATAATGTTACCACCCAGCAAATGTTGTCTAAAATATAATGTTACCACCCAGCAAGTGTTGTCCCAAATATAATGTTACCACCCAGCAAATGTTGTCCCAAATATAATGTTACCACCCAGCAAATGTTGTCCCAAACATAATGTTACCACCCAGTAAGTGTTGTCTAAAATATGTTACCACCCAGCAAGTGTTGTCCCAAATATAATGTTACCACCCAGTAAGTGTTGTCTAAAATATAATGTTACCACCCAGCAAGTGTTGTCCCAAATATAATGTTACCACCCAGTAAGTGTTGTCTAAAATATAATGTTACCACCCAGCAAGTGTTGTCCCAAATATAATTTTACCACCCAGCAAATGTTGTCTAAAATATAATGTAACCACCCAACAAGTAAACAGTTTTATTATACAATGTAAGCATGTTACACTTTACGTTTACACACGACCAATTAAGATATTTTATGCTTCAAAATTCCAATTTTATAAAACATATATAAACCCTAATGTCTTACTTTTGCACGTAGTAATTTATTCCATTTTTATATTTCACCATCAATTTACATACTTACAGATTATCCGAGCAATATAAATAAAGCCCAAGATTCAAAGATCATTTCCGGTCTCTTATTTACAGAAACAATACGGCAATATTTGTATTATGGCACAACCGGTAGACTCGTTCAACCTTTTCACAAAGACCGATTTGCTCATAGAAGTTACACGAACATATCGATGGGGTTTGTAAAGGGATGTTAACGGATGTTAACGAATATTGGAATAGCAGGTCGGTATTATACTCGAATACCGTATATTTCTTTGTGACTTCTCTACAGTTTGATATTAAACTAAAAGTTTATTTCTTTTGTTGATTGTATTGTCTCCGAACGACATAGGTGAAATACTATTACATCATTATTTCAACAGTAGTTAATATTATTTCTAACAGAAACGCTTTTGCTTGGAGAAGCTACCTTTCAATGGATACAGGTATACCGTTGTTTTGCTTCTGTCGAAATTCTCTTTTTCATTTATTGGGGGTACATTTATATGATTTTTTTTTAATCTGCGAATTTAAATCAGCAAAAAATAAACCTAAAACTAAAAGTAATATCTGTCAAGGTCGAACAATAGCAGCTGGCATAGTGAAATTGTTGTGTTTAGAAAAATTGATGATAAACGGTTTGACTTACAAAATTACGACATATAAATAGAAGGCATCTCCAGTTCGACGAATATTTCGACATATCGAAGATTGATATATTGTTACATTCTAGTTGATCACTTCATGAACAAACACACACGACTTTTGCAGCAGTTGCGCAATAATAAGTGTAAATACCCTAATACAGACATGTAAACATGGAAATATAAAAAAACATAAACTATGAAAAATAAAAGCGACAAAATATTAAAAAATACATTAATGAAAAATACTTTCGTATACAAAAATCAGTCTTTTTTTATCGTTTATGTTTAAGAAGATAAACAACAATGAAATATACGTTCCCAAATCTTACGCTTAGATTGTTTTCACCTTACAAAATTGATTACATGAAATAATAAAAAAAGAAATAGTCATAAAACATATTTACATACAAAGAGTGAATTGACATGAAATAAAACGGATCTTCACCTAAAATCAAATACGACATAACAAGACACAAACTCAAATGGCATAATATAAGACGGCAAAGTAAAATGATGCCTTTGTTAAATATCTTATCGTCATCCTTTTGAAAATGTTTGTTTGTTTTTCGCACGCCTATACGCTCAATATAATTTCTAGTTCGTCACGTCTTATTAAAAAGGAAAACGCGTTGTAAATCAAATACGTTTCCCATGTTATCACGCCGTATTTAAAAACAACAACAACAAACAAGACATTCTCATTTATGAGCACACACTTTGACTACTAAAAAATATTCCTAATTTCATTAAATCATAGTATTTCCATGAACACGAATCAATTTCATAATGGCGACTTAACTCATATTAAGACGTTTTATAAGGAAGTACATACCTTGTTTGCAATTAAAACGTCGTAATACCAGTAAAATGCAGAATTAAAAAACACGCATTTTTTTTCTTCAATTAACTCTTCATATTTTCAGACAATTTATCATATTTTCAGTAGACACACTATGTTTCAGGGAACGCGTCGTATTGTCAGTAGCACACGTCGTATTGTCAGTAGCACACAGCGTATTTTCAGTGAACACGTCGTATTTTTAATAGCAAACAACGTATTTTGAACACGTCGTGTTGTCAGTAAACACATCGTATTGACATTTTAACACCGTATTTTCAGCCAACATTTTGTGTTTTCAGAGAATACATCGTATTTACAGTGTTAACACCGTAGTTACAGCCAACATTTTGTGTTTTCAGTGAACACATCGTATTTACAGTGTTAACACTGTATTTTCAGTCAACATTTTGTGTTTTCAGTGAACACATCGTAATTCCAGGTTGTACATGGTATTTTCAGTTTACTTTTTGTGTTTTCGGTTAACACATCGTATTTCCAATTAAAACTAAGCAAACATTTCTGAAAGTTCTTCTACAAGGAGTTGTTTGTTTGTAACACATACATTTTATCATCTAGTCCATAAACCTACTAATACAGCCCTTCCGGGTTGCACTTTCTCAAATGAGTAAAGGACAAGATATACTGTCCTTTTTAATAAAAAAAAAATAAAACTCATACATTTGGATGAATAAAATACAATGAATTGAATACACACACACGCACGCACGCACGCACGCACACACACACACCTATGTGAGAATAGTTTTTCATTTAAATTCTACTGACAATAAATATAGATTCAAAATATTCGAATGCCGGACAATTCTCAGTCCGGACATTTCTCAGTTAGTGAAATTTGCAGGGTCGGACAATTCTCAGTTGGTTGATTTGCAGGGCCGGACATTTCTCAGTCCGGACATTTCTCCGTTAATATATTTCAAAGTATAGCAATATTTGTGATAAAATTGTTGTATAAATCCATTTTGACGTTATAGTGAAATAATTAAAAAATGACGCAGATATTGTATTTGATATGAACACGTCATGTATTTCACAGATATTGTATTTGATGTAAACGCATCAATCGCTTTTTGCGTTATTGAAGAACAAAATTCAAGACTGCTACCAATTAAATGGTTAAAAAATCTATATAAAGGTATCTAAAGGTTTAAGAAAGTTTGTAAGGATTGTGATCATAAACGATATGAAAATGATTGATTATTAAGATTAACAGCTTTTTATAATTTGGTGTTTTGGTTTGGGTATATTTGCCATTGGCTTTTATTTTTTCAATTAAAACGTACATCTATATCGGTGACGAGGGCGCCGTTGGAGGATTTTGAGGCTCTTTTAGAGCACACCCATCTGATGGTTGTTTTGTTCGTCCGGTTCTTTGCGTAGACGTACCCCTCATTGAGTATTTTCTTGGAGCCTGTCTAATTTGTTAGAATTTCCATTTTTGGAATAATGATCGTAGGCTGCGCTGAGACTTATATTCTAACAAGCATCTCAGTTTGAAATTAAAGTAAAGCATGTCATTATAAAAGAACAGTGTGTTGGCCAATTAAAGGATTTTCGCGGCTTTGGTCCAAGCGTTTGTTATGAAAATCAAGGGGTATAGAAATAATTATTGATGCAATTTGGTTCACAGGCAAAGAAAATTATCTGGTTTTTTGATGATTGTCTTTCAGTATTTAATTACAGTGTTGTTTTATAACACTTAAGTGGGTTGGCCAATTAAAGAATTTTCGGGGCTTTGATCAAAGTGTTTGTTATAAAAATCAAGGGGTATAGAAATAATTATTGATGCAATTTGTAAGGATAAATAGTTTGTTTGGTTCACAGGTTTATTGATGATTGACAGCAAAGAAAATTATCGTTTTTGATGATTGTCTTTCAGTATTTAATTACAGTGTTGTTTTATAACTCTTTGGTTTAATCAACGTCAAAAATGGATCTATAACAATTGTCCCGCCCTACAAATCAACCAATGGACAAATGTCCGGACTGAGAATTGTCCGACCCTGCAAAACAAGTAACTGAGAAATGTCCGGCCCTGCAAATCAACCAACTGAGAATTGTCCGACCCTGCAAATTTCACTAACTGAGAAATGTCCGGACTGAGAATTGTCCGGACCCCAAAATATTCAACCAACTCTCCTGTTAAATATGTACTTATTGTTTTATTTTGGAATTTAAACAATGTAATTTTATTCCTAATATATTTTTGATGGTCGAAATGTTCACACACCTTAGATAAACACCAAATGTGCAGACATTTTCCTTATCCTTGGGTTTCACACCTTTGTTTGATGGCTTCGTCAGCCATCGGTTTTATCTAAACCTAATCCCCTATGTTGCCGGTTATGTTGTGACTGCCATTTAATAAATAAGAAGCCTTTAGTCCCTTATCCTAAAGAAGCTCCATGTTGTCACAGAGTAATCTATATTGTTAAATATATTGTTTACGGAGACTTGGTGACAGTTGATCAAATCAAAGACATTAATGGTTATTCACTCAGAATATTCGCTAAATGCAAATAGGTCCTTTCATTTGGATTGCTCGGTTTTGATGCTTGTACTCTTTGTAGTTTGGAATGTATGTTGAGTTTTATGTCTTTCTTGGGATACCAAGGTTAACCATTATCAACAAACAAACCAATTTCCTGGTTTAAAGAACATAGTCTATAAAAATATCATTGGATTAAAAGATTATATTTATGCAATTAAAATTAGAAACGTCATTGTTTGCAATGGCACCATCTGTAAAAGAACAGGCGATAAAATCCAAGAATGCCAACTAAAAGAACCTACTTACTATTTGGATTAGCTCGGATATTATCTAACAAGGGACACATTTTGCATTTTACTAACGTTCCCCATTGGCGTTTCATTGTCTATCAAGCAAACCTCTATTGAGATGAAATTAATTATGAGAAGAAAAAAACACTACCTCAGACGACATTATTATATGTGAACATTCTTTCCGTCAACATATTTTTTGTATTGATGTTGCGAAAAATCAAATACGGCGCGACGCTTTCCAATTTTTGAGCCGTTTTAAGCCGAACAACGTAATATATCACCGAACTGCTCATGCGCTTAAATACTTCATGCAAAAACACCAACTATTAAGAATATGGTTATTGGCAATAATTAAAATACGGGTGGTTCTAATTGTGATGAACATATTCAAAACTGTGAAAAAAGTCGCTTTAACATTATGGTTTCTAATGATAGTCAGACTCTTTACTAGGCAGATATGATGCAAAAAAGCTCTTTGATACAAGAACACTCTTCATGCATAGTTTTATTAGACCATTTTTAATCATTTATTTCACTGGCTGTGTTGTTTAATAAGTACAATATCCAAAAGGTGTGAATATCATTACCCAGCCATTCTGCGGTTATTTTTCGCACCCGTTCTCAAACTGATACCTTCCACCACAGCAGCGTAAAGCTCGAACACTCTCGATTTTATGTTTAATATTTTATACAAACGAACGTGGAAACAGTGCTGTCATTAGAAATCGTTATTGGCACTGCCTCGACTATCTTTTGACTTATTCTGTTCATCATATTAGCAGAATTATGCAGATAAGGATAATCTTAAAATCATATAATTCATAAAATGTGTAAATATTTGCAACACCGAATAAGGCAACTACATAATACATATATATATACTGTACTTCTTGCATAGCTGGTTTCATATCTTCATTGATTCGTCTTAATTTTAATAACGAAAACGTAATTTCTAATGAATAACTCGAGTAAAATAGTACATAATATATTAACTATCATTCCAGCATAAATATTTTCATTGATGTCTTTAATTTCATTCCGATAACTCCAGTTCTAAAATACAATTCGAGTATCTTTGTTCAGCATCCCTAAAATACAACTCAGGTAGCTTCATTCAGCATTTCGAGAACGATAAATCGTGCAGCATTGTTCAACATTTCTAAAATACAGCTCGAGTAGCATTGTTAAGCATTTCTAAAAACAACTCGTGTAGCATTGTCCAGCATTTCTCTAATACAACTCGAGTAGCATCGTTCTGTGGCGAACAGTTACTCGAGTAATCCTTACTTGATTGCCTTCTGAAGCAGATTTGTCAATACAAAGTTAATAATAAAAATCGACAGAACCGTCACTGTGGTGTTGTCATGGAACCACGTGATTTATGACGTAATATGGATTCTTCTGATTAGTCGTCAATTCCGGCAGAATCAGACGTAACCTGGTGTGTTTCAATGAGACTGTCCAAGGGAGTTGAAGACTGTTGTTCGGGTTTTGGGGCATAGAGGCTTTGTTTCTTCAATTTCAAAACCTCACTGTGCTTCTTTCTTCGGAAAAAGCCACACTGGAATTTAAAAGGTAACAATTTTGTTAAATAATACATTTGGTAAGTATCCCATTCCACAGATAGGAAGTGTGATACATCTTATGTGATTGCATCTCGACTGCAAACTTCCTGAGTAGAACCAGCGCCCCGGCAGTAAAGACATTGAGCACTGTGCAGAAAATAGTCCTGACAAGCGCCAATATCGTGTAGTTGGTCTGAGATTAAAAACTCCAAGGACTCACTACCAGTCCAGAGACGCCTACAGTAACAGATATTATACATTCTCAATGAAATAGCATTATGTGAATTCATTGAAAAAGTATGAACAGTCAACATCCTCAATATTATACAATAAGGTGAATTCATAGAAAAAGCTCGAGCAGTCACATTCACATTTTTCTAAGGCCGGGTCGACCAATCCTGAAATACACTATTTTGCTTAGCGTTACAATGGGAGCTACTCTGATTTTATTTTTACTACCTATATGCCGCGATCGAATTCGGTGCCTTTGGGACTTGAGCCCTCTATAATCTGCTTTATGACTTTAGTAAACCGCGATCCGGGGTTTGAACCAGGTGCTCCATTACCTTATAGAGGATGAATATCAGTATGAGAAGCAAAAAGACCCCCGCTCCACCACTGGCTAGGAAGATCCATAGAGGGATTGTCCGAGGACCGGTGTAAGTCCACACACGGAATGTTGTTATTTTCTGTAAAATAAATTTAAAGTTCTCTATTTCGAAACGGAAGTAATGTATCAGTTTTCTCCTTTGTAGGTAGTTATATTCATGTACTTTATGAAAGAACTATTTTAAGTGTATTATTCATTAATTGATTTTAATCATAATGCTTAAGCATCTAACTCATTATAATCTTATTTAACAAGATATGTTTTATTGTGTATGTGACGGTCTAGAAGGTTTTCAGTAATTACGAAAAGTGGAAAAAAAATCATATTTTTTCTACATTAATTATATACCAACTACCAACCCACAAGGGAGGTAACTCATTGTAACCTAACTAGTTAGATTAACATCCCCTTATAAACATACCAAAAAGGGAATATTTCTATAGTAGCTTTGCAACATTAACAGTTTAAATATTTAAAAAAAATAAAGCAATAAACATGGTGGCAATCTATTTATAATCTGATAACTATTTCCTAATTATGCTTATTTTTTCTTATGACGTTGCTTGCTCAGTATGTCCCCATAGTGGATTACGTCTCTGATAAATGTCATTATACTATTTATTTATTTTATTGATTTTCTCATTATTGAGTTATTACATTGAAAAAAAATAGCACTGCTAAAATTGAATCACGTTCCTCTTAAGAGATTTGACGTAGCAACTGTGCTGTGGTGGTAACATGCTTAACCAGCATGCGGTTTGAGTCCTGAATGCAGCGGTAAAGTTTTCACGCTGATGTTAAATGTTACAACAAATATTTCGCTTTAAGGAATTTAAATTCCATATCTGTGACATATTTTGTAGTTTACGTAAGGGTTATATTGTATATTCATAAAAACGTGTTATTCAAAGCATTCATGTACCTGTGTAGAAGATGGATTGCTCCATGAAGCGACTTGCGCACCGTGAAGGAACGAAGGGTCCAAAATAACCGCGGTTGATACGAATCTGACTGCCCAAGAAAACTAAAATTTGAAATTAACAACAAAATATTTTATGGATACGGAGAATATGATTATAAACCTTCAACAGATACATTAATTTCTTTTGAGAATGTAACTCTTAATAAAATACACAGAAAAGAACATTCTTTTATTAAGACTTGTACAAAGTAGATCACCTGAAGTGTTTTCTTACAATAGAAGAAAAGTAACATTGAAAATATGAAAAATAAAAGCACCAAAACAAAAATAGATTTGAGAAAAAATAAATAAAACGTATGTTTCTGTATAAACACAAACAACAGTTTACTTTTTAGATATTGAAACATATAGCATAAATCTTCCCCTAAAGTATATATTACTTTTTCAAATTTCCTTTCCTTTTTACACACAGCAGGCAGACAAAGACACCCGCACGCGCATGCGTACTGACACGCATTTAAAATTATAAGATGATAATGTATAAGCATAAAAGTGTAAAAAATGTTGACAGCCGGTTTTTCAATAAGAATATATGACAAAGCGCATCGTTTTGGGGAATGTTTAAAATATTTTATAAAATTAAATAATTATTAACTTGTTAACTTGTTTTAATTATTAAACATCCATTAGATGTTTGTTACACTTAAAAACAATTGTTCTTTATAATTATAATATTGAGCGTTACCGTTTACAATATGTATTATATCTAGCACCAACCTGTAAATCAGAAATTTTGTTCTCATTCACATCAATTTCCACGAACACGCTTTCTTGTTGTTGCACCGCAAGAGAAGGCAATCGACATATTATGACGTCACACTCATACGTCAAGCAATTCTGGAATATTCAAATATTTAGCATATTTATAGTGCAAGCGTCTGATTGGATAACTGCTAGTCACATGTTGGTTAATAAAAAAATGATATTGACTTAGGGTAACATTTGTAGAACTTTTTACACAATCTGTGCAAAACAAGAATGTGCTAATGTAAACGAAGTCAGTAAGGTTTGATATAAGGTTAAATAATTGGTTAGAATTAGGAACTGGACACTAAATATTTTGAAAGCCGAACATAGAAAATCCAACTAGGAAATGCTCAAACTGAAATATTCTCTAATGTTCCAAATTTCATACTGGTCTTATGATAAATAAAAATACAGTTATAAAAATATTAAAAGTTATTATATCTGAATAGATGAATTACATATAAATACTCTGAAATTAATTGAATGATCGCTGACAGAGGCACTCTATATGTTATGAATTCAAACATATCATATCAACTAATGAAAATTAATAATTCAGTTTTACTTTCTAAAAAAAGCAATCAAGTCGAACAAAGTTAAAGCCAGTTTTACATTTAAAATGATAATATAATACTTGCTAAAAATGAGCAATGACCATAATACAATATTAAGCCTACAATTATTACGTTTACAGACAAAGTTTATTACACATTTTAAAAACAGTCAAAATCATCCAAAATAAAAATACATCAGTTTTATTAAAACAAATGTACTTACTATTTCAGATGCCTTTTCTGTCAAGTTTGTTGTATATTCTATATAAATAAAATAATGCAGGTTATTATAACACATAGCTTAAGTCCTAATAAGGTCAAAATAACGTTGGCAGCGACATAGTTTTATCTTCTCAATAACAATTTTAGATGGTCCGTGATTTAACAATAATATTAGTAAAGAATTGGTCCTTACATTAAGGAGCTAAAATTGTACTTGCAAGTGAAAACGGAAAGAAATAAACGAAAATAATAGCAAAAAAAAGTTTTCAAAATTGCTTTTATTGCTTAAAAAGGAATCTCTGGCTCTGATGGTCAATGCTGTACTAACTGCACCGCTGAGTTATTATATATTCGTGTTATATATATATATATATATAAAGTTCTATTAGGCATTTGAACCTGCACAACTTTACATAGAAAACTTCTTTACATATAAATGTTAGTTTAGAAAACTAGTATTGAAAAGCTCCTTTGAATTTGTTTATTTTTAAGCGATGTCTACGAATTGCGGTGTAAACAAACCAGCACGTAGTTATAATGTGGTGAATTTCTGTAGAAATAATCGTGAACTACTTCAATTTAATTGACAAACCGAGGTTCATACCACTGGAGCTATTGTTGGAGATGAAATCCGCAATCGAGTGCTTTGCATCAGAACTGAAGTTTTGATAATAAAAATCCACCGCCATAGAACACGAGGATGACATGTTCTGTAAAGAAACAAAACAAGTATAATCGGAACTCCTCGGACACTTCTATCAAAAGAACAATCCGAACACTTCGGCATTTTCCGCCATGACTTTTTCCCAAAAGCACCGGAATGTATACGGTCAAGTCTGTTATGTAGAAATTGCCAACGTGTTCCGAGTGTCAATAGAATAGCGAAGGCAATCTTTCGAAACAAATGCAATGTCAAATCAAATTATAGATTGAAGTTGTTTAATTATTGAAATCAATTTCTAAGTTGAATTCGCTTAGGAGGGCTACCTATTGTAATATCTAAGAATTAATTTGTTTGATTTTGTTTTTGGTACATCTCACCGACACATTGTTTTTTAATTGGCAATTGACTGTCAGAATTGAAGTACATGTTATGTTCCGTTCTGTTCTGATTAAAATTGGAACACCTCTCACTTTTTAATTCTGAATACACAGGAATGCGTTTGGTTGAAATGTGCCATATGATAACATAAATGAAATCAGATCTTAGTTATTACTTTTTATTAAATGTCTAAGGTTAGTTTAACTTCTAATATTTTGTAAATGCCTACATCCTGACGTATAAATGAATAAATACAAACATTCAACATGAATTTATTACCAGTTTATCATCAACAGCATCTGAAACTATATACCAGACTTTACCTATAGGCTAAATTGCAACAAGAACTCAAAATAAAAAAAAAGTTTAAAAACATATAAATAATAATAATTAAAGAACAACGACGGTGATGATGGAGATGATGATGAATGTGTTAATGATGATTATGATGATAATAATAATAAAATACTATTACTACTACTACTACTACTACTACTACTACTACTACTACTACTACTACTACTACTACTACTACTTCTACTAATTTTACTACTACTACTACTACTACTACTACTACTACAACTATAATTAATAAATAATAATAATAATAATAATAATAATAATAATAATAATAATAATAATAATAATAATAATATAATTATGATTATTACTACTACTACTATAAATAATAATAATGATACTAATAATAATAATAATAATAATAATAATAATAATAATAATAATAATAATAATAATAATAATAATAAAAATCTACCGTAACACTAGCAATCTGGTCTTGCCCTTTGCTGACAGGAACCAATATCTTGACAAATGTCTCTAGGCTGAAGCTGGGGCCCATATTTGTAATGTAAAATCGATGATGTAGATGATGAACTTCGCCACTTTCTTTATCACGTGACATACGCACTTGGTCAGAGGTGTGCATACTAAAACGGAAATAATACCGACCATTTTATAACTGGAATATGAACAAAAAACCGCAAAAAAACCCATAACAAATTAACAACAAACAACAACAAAAAACCCCAACAACTTAACAATAAATATGTGCGTAAAGTTTATAATCATTGACTAGCATGTTATACGTCAAACATAACGTGTCAGCTGTTTTTGTTCACATCGATTTTCAATATGTAAATTAACCATTTTTTGACATTACATTTAAAATATTTTCTGTCTCAAACTTAGAGTCTGTCCCAAATATAAATGACAGGAAAGTATGCGACATGCATTTGTGAAGAAAACCAAGATATGAAATGTTTAAACAGTCATGACAGCAGGTTTTTAACGGGATCAATCGAAAAAACTCAATTATGTCCGGAAGATGACGGGAGTACCCAAGGAGTTCCGATTGGACACGACAGAAGAGTTTAAAAGCCCACTTACTCTCCTTGTATGGTGAGGTTGCTCTGCAGCTGCACAGGAATGGAGATAGAAAACTCATTGTTGTCAACATTATTGTCAATGTTTGTTTGAAGCGCCTTTACTGTGATCTGTAATAAAAGAATAATAACTTGAATAGCATTTAAAATTTAAACAATGGATATTCACTTCGTTAAACATTCTATAAAGTGTCAAACTCTTGCATTCATTAATTATCTGACACCCTTGCACAAATATACAAACAACTCATATGCTAATTCACATGCTCTCATTTAATCGGTCATTTAAATGTGTACGTGTATTGAAGACACTGATAACTCTACACGAATTGTAGATATATCAAACCATTATCCCAATCTGATAAATTTAACAATTATAATTTCATCCTGGTCTAACCTAGTCTGGTGATACAGTAATAAAAGTGTTGGTCCCTGATCCGGAAAGTTTGTTGTAATGGCGAAACATAAGAAATTATTTGAAAAAAAATCGTGCTTGAGTTCTTTCTCTCTAAGCCTTATAGGTTATTTCTTGGACGAATATTCTCGGTAATAACAGACAAAGGATACCATCATTTCAATGTCTGCCATGGCTACAAAGGTAACAATATAACCTTCCTGAAGTGTACTACTCTATCCGCATCATACATTTTGGTTGTTGGAGAAATGTTTGAGGTCCAATCCTATAACCAGATCTCATGATAACAACACGATGAGCTTGAGTCTGAGATCCTTCTCATGTCAGCATCTGATTGGTCAGATTTTGGTTCTAATATAAAATCTCACCAATTAATTAGAATACATGTATTGGTTAATTATTGATTTTGTTACATCGCATCTATACAATTATGGTCATAGATATATAAGCGATATTCAGTTAATCATTGGAGGAAGACCCCAAGCAAATGTCAGGATAGAATCACCAGCATTCCGAACGTCAGCTTGAAGACATCCCCACATAAAGGTATTCGCCCTGAATGGGACTCGAACTGACGTAGTGAGGACTGAGGATTTACAAGACGGTGCTTCCAATCGCTCGGGCACAGTTTATAAAAAAGGCTTCCACAGAGGAATAATACATAAACCTGTGTCACACGACATAGAATACAAGTTAAACCAGATAAATTACAAGGTCAAGCAACAACAAACAAAAACAGAAGTGCTTGTCTCACTTACATTGATTTTGTTCTTCAGACTATTAAGGTCTATCAGGGGCGCCAACAATTCGGGGGATACATCTAGGTAGGCCACGGCGCGCAGTTTGTCTTCATCAGCCAATCGGAACACACATAGACAATGTACAGAAGTTACCGAACTATCATTCGCAGTGTTCTGGCAAACTCTTCCTGTGTACTCAGTGTCAGACCTGCAAATTATCAGAGCATAAGCTCCACCTCATCCAATAAAATATAATATTTAATAAATTTTGAATATAAGTAAAATCACGCACTAATATCTTATAGGCATAAAAATGGAATTCTTTAGAGCCCATCCCACTACGGCCCCTCAATCCCCCCCCTCCCACACACACACAAGCCCCAAGATAACAACATGCTGTGAGATCACAGCTGCAACAGTTAATTTGTGTATTTAACACATAGATGTAAATTGGTACGGGATGGTAGCTCACAAAACAATAAGTCACACTTAATGAACATGGCTTTACTGCATTGCCATTGGTCAGCAAAACTCTAATCCCCACCCTTATCTAGTACAGCTAGGTAAATCCACCCCATCCCACTATTATCTCCTAACATTTAAACCTCCCACGATGATCACAGTAAGAAGCCAGATAAACTCACATCCTTTAAGGCGTTCAATTATTAGGATGGACTACTTGCACCTTTCTTCAAGCTTCCAGAAATTGGTTGTGTTGTCTGTATACTAAAATAACCAGTATAGCAGATTAACTGTAAATTCTTTGTTATGTTAGTACATGTATGTTTACCTCTTTAAAAACAACAACATATACTTTGTGGTTTAATATGTGTTGTTATAGAGACAAAGCACCACTAGAGAGATTGGCACTGCTTCCCTCGAATTATAACCTTCTCAAAGAAACTAAACGTATTAGTTGTGTCCTTGTTTTCATGAGATAATATAAGCATGACTTACGCCAGTGTTGAATCGTCATCAAAGGGCAAAATGTTGCCGGATAACCTCCCTTGATAGGAAAATCTGTGTAAAGATTTAGAGAAGGCAAACTTTTCTGTGTTCAAAGCTAAAAAAAATGTAAAGCGTTTTTGGGTCTGTGTTACTGAGTTAAATGGATATAATATTTTAAATTTACAACATGTATTTTAATCACACACAAGCTAATATAATGGCTATAGCCTGATATTTCAAGACAAAATCTGACCAATGTGTTACCTATGACCTCGTCATCCAACAATCTCACTGTATCAAAGTATTTAAACTATTTGTAGTTATTAACCGTTTACAAATATTAAGACAAAAGTATTTCCCACACTCTTCCCCCCTCATGAAACATATGCCAGGTGTTATAAAATAACTATTAAAGTAAATACGCACTCAATATCCTTTAGTTTCACATTGGCGTCCAGTGTAAAATTTACACCATAACTTGTGTTCATCTTGTTTGTGATATCAATCGTCACCTAGATAACAAATATAATATATTTGTAAAGTTTTTTGTTTGTTTTTTTCATTTCTAATATTAATCATCCCCACCCGATCACAACATAATTATTGCCATTATGGCGACGTCCAGATAGTGTAAGTAAAAGAAAAGCCCAGACACATGTCTGGTTTGGACTTCGTAGGCACAGCAGCCCAGACAGAACATCTCATTACATACAGGATTTTTGCCTCTATTCAAAACCATAAGTTTACTCTTTTATGCATACCTGTACGTTTCACGCCTTGAGCAATAAGAGCAGTGGCCCCAGCGACATGCCACAAAACTCATTCAAAATATACACTTACAATAAAATATATTGAACAAAGCCAGGGAAGTTAACCTACAAATTATATTTACTCATTGAACATACATGAACTAACTTTCGTTTAGTAACCATTAGAATTTTCAACAATAAATGTTTTTAACGGAAAGGGTTTAGTGGCCAAAAAAATTGCAAACCTAACCACTTAGCCGCTGGAGGTCCTGAAATGTTTTCTCTTTTGTATTGGTTTATTGAGACAAAGCAATAGCAATGCCTATAACCACACGAGGTACAAATTAACACATATATTCATATATATGTAACTGAAATATACATTCTTTCAATTTACATCTTACCACGAGTTCCTGTGCATTTCCTACATACAGAACTGTCGCGTTGTCAACCCGCGTAAAGAGACCTCTTCGTTTAAAGACCAGTTGGACATCAACGGCAGTATCAGATTCACACAGGTTGATCTCTTCGCACTCGTTGTCGAATGCCGTCTGGACGTAAAAAAGCACTTAGAACATGTTATGTTGTTATAAACAATGTGAAAAACTTACTTCAGTTTGGTTTGCTATTTACTTATGTTTAATATTGTTCATTACGAGTTCATGGAATTATCAACAGGTGCTATTAAACTGAAATATTTTTACTTAACCAATTATCCCTTCAGTGTTAGTGTGCTTTGACTTATCTTTCACTTACGCTATGCCTGAATGGATTTTGCACTGTATCTCGCAAAATTGGATCGAGTTTGTGAAACTTGTCCTCGAGTTTATCCACCAAATGTATTTCACCTTCCGCCTGTATCTTCGTCCACTGATCTTTTGGTGTAGGGTGACCAAGGTAAAACTGTAATTGACATGAACCAGACTAATTAAAACAATGCTAATGTGACAATAAGGAGAACACGTTTCGCAAAAACGTATCTTATCATCCGTACATTTATTTCAAATTAGCCGACAACTTTAAGTAAAATGAGCAAAAAAGAAATGGGCACGCATGACTGCTGTATTCCTTCATCATTCTCTTGGAAATCGGCTTCCAATCCATTCACCTCTGTGATTGACTCAGAAAGTAGTCCCAACTAATGTGGATTCAGTCTATGCCGTTTTAGACACATCTGCGGGATTATCCCATCTACGGGATTAGGCATGAAAAAAGTTCCAATAATAGTTATTACATTTTTTTCGCCCTATGATAATTAAATTTATATATATCCTTAATATCACATTCAGTGTGGGTTAAATATCGTTTTGTCCGTTTTGAAGCTTCGTGTCATCAAGCCCATAGCAGTTATAGTGAGGTACGAACGACAACTCTGCTTGGAGATTGTTCCTTCACACAAATCTTCACGTCAGAGGTCACGTGCCTTTCAGATCACAGTAGCTTTTGTTGCCAAAAAAGAAAATCACATATGGGCTTGAGGAAAGAGTTTTAAATTAGATTATAATATTTTGAAGTGTCGTTTTCAGCAGATGGTCTCCATTTAGGAGCGGTCGCATGGTCAGGTTTGACTGTAATTTTTTTTTAATTTAAATAGTATATCATTATAGTTTTATTCTAATAATAAAGTCTGAGACATGTTCACATTTTATAGATAAAATGTTTTGAATTTGGTATATTTAAACTGTATGGAACATTTTTGAATACAGATTTCGATACACAGAAGTATGATCTGCACCTATGGTCACGTGCTTTCAAGATGACAGCCATTACTTAAGCACAGAGAAACATAACTGGTGCATGGAGTTTGATGTTTCATACAATTTTCTTACCTCCACATCTAGTATAATTTTACTCAACCTACTGTCCCTTCAGTGTTAGTGTGTTTTGACTTATCTTTCACTTACGCTATGCCAGAAAGGATTTTGCACAGTATCTCGCAAAATTGGATCGAGTTTGTGAAACTTGTCCTCGTGTGTGTCCACTAAATGTATTTCACCTTCCACCTGTATCTTCGTCCACTGATCTTTTGGTGTAGGGTGACCAAGGTAAAACTGTAATTGACATGAACCAGCCTAATTAAAACAATGTTAATGTGACAATAAGGAGAACACGTTTCGCAAAATGTTATCTCATCGTCCGTACATTTATCTAAAAATTAGCTGACAACTTTAAGTAAAATGAGCAAAAAAGAAATGGGCATGCATGGCTGCTGTAATCCTTCATCACTCTCTTGCACATCGGCTTCCATTCCATTCAACTCTGTGATTGGCTCAGAAAGTAGTCCCAACTAATGTGGTTTCAGTCTATGCCGTTTTAGACACATCTGCGGGATTATCCCATCTACGGGATAAGGCATGAAAAAAGTTCCAATAATAATTATTACATTTTTTCGCCCTATGATAATTAAATTTATATATATCCTTAATATCACATTCAGTGTGGGTTAAATATCGTTTTGTCCGTTTTGAAGCTTCGTGTCATCGAGCCCATAGCAGTTATAGTGAGGTACGAACGACAACTCTGGTTGGAGATCGTTCCTTCACACAAATCTTCACGTCAGAGGTCACGTGCCTTTCAGATCACAGTAGCTTTTGTTGCCAAAAAAGAAAATCACTTATGTGCTTGAGGAAAGAATTTTAAATTAGATTATAAAATTTTGAAGTGTCGTTTTCAGCAGGTGGTCTCCATTTAGGAGCGGTCTCATGGTCAGGTTTGACTGTAACTTTTTTATTTAAATAGTATATCATTATAGTTTTATTCTAATAATAAAGTCTAAGACATGTTTACATTTTATAGATAAAATGTTTTGAATTTGGTACATTTAAACTGTATGGAACATTTTTGGATACAGATTTCGATACACAGAAGTATGATCTGCACCTATGGTTACGTGTTTTCAAGATGACAGCCATTACTTAAGCACAGAGAAACGTTACTGGTGCATGGAGTCTGATGTTTCATACAATTTTCTTACCTCCACATCTAGTATATATTGTTTTCTTGTGAGATTCCCAGAATGCAACGTGATGTTCTCGGACATAATGGCGTTATGAGTTTCTCTAAAGAAGACTCGGGACTCTTTCGTTCGCTGCATGTACTCCTTATCTGCCCTTAGATCTAGCTGGAGAGCTAAAATATGAACATGAAAAAGTGTGTTTATTAATGAACATGCTAGCTAGCTTACACTTTATTTAATTTTTTATAACTATTTAACAAAAACTTAAAAATTTTAAATCAGGGTTGAAGAATTGTTAAAAAATCACATTTAAACTATTCGATTTAGTAATCTTCATTAATAGTAAAATTAATCTATTTGTAGGATTTATGTCCAGGATAGAAAATGTGGATGGTTAGATTTTGTCTAAACATGACGGGCGAGATTCAGTCTAAATACAATAAAGAATGCGTTATTTGTTTAGGTTTTAAATGCTTTTAAAAAATGCTTGGTGTTTCAAAGCCTGAAAAAGAAAAGAACACAGGGGTTTTTGTTGTATTGATTGTCGAAGTAATGTTTGAACAATGATATACGACTATGATCATGCAATTTAAAGTGTTTCTAACCCCTGTTTTCACGTACTAGTAGATTAATACGTAACACAGTTTTTACCCATCTTTTTAAGTCAACAGTTGGGTTATAGTTACCAAAGTGTTCTTAATCATTCTTCCGACATCACTAGTACATGTAAGTTAATTGTTAAAAAGTGTTCTGACTCATTCTTGTCATGTTACAAGTTAATCAGTAACATGCAGTGTTCTGATCAATTCTTCTGACATCACCAGTGGATAAAGAGTTAGCAAAGTGCCTTCACCAACCTTTCTGACGACACTAGTTGGTTAATTGTTATCAAAGCGTCATTACCCATGTAAGTGTCCTTAACCTTTAAAGTGTCCTTACCCTTCAAAGTGTCCTTATCCATTAAAGTGTCCTTACCCATCAAAGTGTCCTTACCCATCAAAGTGTCCTTACCCTTCAAAGTGTCCTTATCCATTAAAGTGTCCTTACCCATCAAAGTGTCCTTATCCATTAAAGTGTCCTTACCCATCAAAGTGTCCTTATCCATCAAAGTGTCCTTACCCATCAAAGTGTCCTTATCCATCAAAGTGTCCTTACCCATCAAAGTGTCCTTATCCATCAAAGTGTCCTTACCCATCAAAGTGTCCTTACCCATCAAAGTGTCCTTACCCATCAAAGTGTCCTTACCCTTCAAAGTGTCCTTACCCATCAAAGTGTCCTTACCCATCAAAGTGTCCTTACCCATCAAAGTGTCCTTACCCTTCAAAGTGTCCTAACCCATCAATGTGTACTTGCCCTTCAAAGTGTCCTTACCCACCCTTCTGGCATCACTAGTTGATGAATTGTTATCAAAGCATCCTACCAACTCTTCTGGTGTCACTTGGTTAATTGATATTAAAGTGTCCTTACTCAATCTTCTGACGTCACTACTTGGTGAATTGTTATCAAAGCGCCCTTACCAACTCTTCTGACGTAACTAGTTTTTTTTTTTTAACTGAGTCCTTACCAATTCTTCTGACGTCATTAGTTGGTTAATTGTTATCAGAGTGTCCTTCCTTACTCTTCTGACGTCATTAGTTGGTTAATTGTTATCAAAGTGTCATAATTTACTCTTCTGACGTCATTAGTTGGTTAATTGTTATCAAAGTGTCATTACTTACTCTTCTGACGTCACTAGTTGGTTAATTGTTATCAGAATGTCCTTACCAACTCTTCTGACGTCACTAGTTGGTAAATTGTTAACAAAGTGTCATTACTTCCTTTTCTGACGTCACTAGTTGGATAATTGTTATCAAAGTGTCCTTACCCACTCTTCTGACGTCACTCTCATTGTATGACAGTTCCACGTGCAAAACTGTACATATCCTGGATCCGTTCTCACTGCAGTTAAGACCATCAGCCGTCAGAGGAATTGGATCTGGGTCAAACGTAAATTTGACCTTCACCTCAACCAAAGGTCGTGATCTCAATACGACAGCGGTGTCCGAAGCATAGGCGCCAATAGCTAAATCTGGAATCAAGGTCTTGTGTAAAAATATGGTAATATTTAAGGAGCAAGTATACTTGCTTCTTTCTAACATTCATTTCAAATAATGATTGATCCATAAGCCAAACGTACATTGCCATATTCATAAAACAGTGGCGATCAAAACTTAAAACCCTGTACATTTGCATGTATTTTCAGTTCCAGGAAACAGAACCAGGAGACAGTCAGGTCCGAGACTGTGCATCTATAAGGTAGTCAAAATGGTTTCTCTGAATGGTCCGATGTATTGCAAACACTTTAATTGCTATCCATATACTAAACATTGCGGAAACAAATAAAACTTGGGTACTCTTTTTACCAAGAACTTTTCCTTTTTCTCTCTCCAACACTCGTACTTTGGTTTTACTTTTTAAGGAAAGTATACAGAAAAGTTCCGACATAATCATCATACCTGGATATGCATTATCATCAACATCAACGTCACCAAATATGCTCCATCCAAAGGCACGTAATCCAGGGTCTAGATCAATTCCTGTTGACATAAATTATTAATGATTTATAAACAAATATTCGCTTAAACATCATCGACACCCTTAGAAATGTTTTAAACTAGCATTACCTCTAGTATCACCAACACTATCACCACGCCAAGCGGCACCATTATTATCATTAACATAAACAGCATAAGACTACCATCTCCATCATAATCACAACAACTACCATTACCATCACCACATTATAACAGCATCATTCCAGTCACAATACCGCCATTTAAAGTATGATGTCCACCATCACAATGACAACATTACCACTTTATTGCTGCCTTCAACACTATGACATCATGTCCATAAACACCACATCACATCATCCTAACCACTCAACAACAGCATGACCACATTATCTTTGCCACAATAGCACTATCAGCACCACAACATCACCATCACATCATCACCACATCACCAACACCTCATCACATCTTCACCCCCATAATATCACCATAAAGCCCACATCACAATATCATCACCACCACATCACGACAGCATCACCACATCGTCTTTGCCACAATAGCACTATTCATCAACACCACATCCCGATATCATCGCCACCATTTCATTGTAACAATTTCTCGACATCATTGTCACCAATTCATAAAATCATTGTCCCCATCTCACTTACCCGCAATTCTTTGCGAGAAAGAATCCTCCAACAGAATGAAATCCTTTTTGTTTCCTCTGTTTCCCCTGTAAATATAAACTGCACCCACTCCGCCCTCCTCGTATGGGGCTCCAATTGCCACATCTGGAACAAAATCCAGAAAAAACAACAATTCTAAGTATTATAGATAATATATAGTTAACATTAGGCATGTAAATCGAATCCTAAAACGATTTTCGAATATTCGTTAAGTGTATTCGAATAATATTCGAATATTCGGAACAAATTTAAATCAGAGTGGCACATAACAAGATATTTTTTCATTATGTTTAGTGTGTTTTGTCGTTGTAAAATGTATTATTTTTGCGATAATTGGCATTATTAGTCTTACTTTATATAGAATCGGCAGTATATATATGATTTCAGAATAGCATTTAATTTTAAAAGGAAGATTTCTTCGTTTAAAATACAAACGGCAATAAAATCAAACCGCCATCATCCTGTTTATAGTGAAGGACCAGAAGTGGTGTTTCTTTACTCTGTCAGTGGTAATTTGCAAGCGAATGTGGTCAATGTAGAATGCTAGTTTATGCTCCTTGAACATTTAAAATATTGTAAAATACAATAAATTAACCAATCAATGTTAAGATGAACTGCAAAAACTCTTATAGTTTACGTTTTATTTATTGGCCACCTTAAACTTGAGTGTCTTTTTGTTACGTGTTGTACTTCGTACACTAACATTTAAATTTTAAAGACATGTTGCGCGATTCGTCTGGATCTAAATTCAACAAAATTGAATAACAACGATAAATATTAATATATAACATTCTTAGTTAATATTTAATATGGTTAAAATAATGACTTGATAAGCGACTTAAAAGTTGAAGGGTTCAAAAAAGGGCTTTGAAAAGACAAAACATGGTAAAAGTGCGTTAGATAACCGTACACCACAATTAGACGTTGCAAACAAAGAATTTTCCTATGGCAGAATATAGAGAGTACAAAGATAGTAAGAACCAGCATAAGATGTATACAACTGTTCAAAACGGTCTATTACGGTATCGAAAAAAGACAATCAATAAATACATATATAAAACATGTGAAAAAATACCCCTAAAAGTAGTTAAAACTAGAAAATACTGTAGAAAATATTAAATACTACACGGAAAGGGTGCACACATTTTTAAAACAATGTTTAAATCATACAAAAAGTTGCAAAAAGTATATAAAAATGTGCAACACATATGAATTAAATTACAATTTAATGTTAAAATGGTTTTGTATTGTTTACAAAATGCATTGCAGCAACCAGTTATGATCATAATCATTGGTCTCTGCGAGGTATTTCTAAAACAAAACCAAACCATTTCAATTCCATATTGTCATTTACATTATACGAGTATTTCCTACATGTTCTCAGATTCATTTTTTATTTCGTACTAACGCGGGTAAAATCGCTACAGAAACAATACGAAAAACAGTATCATAGTTTTAAAAAATGTTCCAAATACAGTATACACTTCTTCGTTAGTGGAACAACTAAGATAAATATAATGAATGATGATTTCTTACGGAGGGATATTCTCTGTGCTACTTTATGATCAGTTTTCATGAATAAAATTTGAGACTTTGACGTTAGTTATCTGGTAATGTGGAAGTATGTAAAACTGTCGTGATGTCGGATGATATTATCTTAAAGGTGGTTCGACAGTTTGCATAAATCTAATACATGTAACAACATCTTAGCCCTGATTGGAAGAATGCTTGCATTATTGCTGCAAAAACTTATACCATAGTTTAAATAAAGGCTTTTCATAACCTAAACTTAATTGTTAGACGGTACAAATCTTGAAATTTATCGCTTAAAATGCCCAATATTTCCAAATATACAAAGTACGATGGAGATTTCAGCTAAAAAAGATACCAAAGTCAGAGCTGATTACCGGAAGTGCATGCAAAACGATCTCAAAGGTAAGTGGTCACGTGGTTTTCTTAGTTTTAAATAGCTGTCTGCAGCGTGGCTCAGATACAAAATACATGTTTGCAATAACGAGTGAAAATTTACGTTTCGCTGTTCACACAGATCTAGGGCACCAATGAATGACATTTTGCAGGACCTTCTCAGGTACAACGACTTTTTTGCTTTTCAGAAAACAATCTTTGGTCAAAAATGTTGGATAACACTTTGAACAAGAATTAGTAGTCCTATAAATAGCACCCGCCACGTTCAATAACACGACGGCCTGCTTTAAAACAGTGCTAATATCAATATCACTTTTTCGCCCCGAAAAGTGATATTGATATAAAGCCCGCATTTGAAGTAATTTGATTGGCTAATAAGGAAGGGCAAAAAATGACATAGATTGCAGCAAGAAACTCTAGGAAATGGCAGATATTTTATTTTAACTCGGTCTATGTGTAGACGCCGACAGGCTGCATAAATTTTTGAAACAAAATATTCTCAGTTTTCAAACATTCACGGCATGAATTGGAAGTGTTTAACCAAACGTGTTATGAATTTACAGCGCAGCGTGTAGATTTCACAAAAACATAATCAAGCATTTTCAGACTTGAATTAATGCAAAAACTACCTAAGTATTACATACGAAATGTTATAAGTACATTTATTTATTTAATACAATTATCAATGCGACTACCCTCGGACAAATAACAGGGCCAATATCAAATCACTTATTTATTAACATATATCTTTGACGTGTTTGTGCCTTATATCGCCTCCAAATACTTGTAATTCTAGTTTCAAAATATCACAAGAAGTAACATAAAACAGTTATTTCAAGAGATATGATCTTTTCAAGGCTTTCACAATCATACTCAAAATCAGACATGTAATGTAAGACATATAAAATACATGTTTTCATTTCTACTTGAAGCTTATATAGTGTGATTGAATGTTGTGGAAGACACATACAAGTAATATATAACTTTATTCATATCGAAAAATTGATGGTTAAGTCGTAGCATTACACAATTTTCTGTTACAATTTTTATCTGACATCGTAATAAACAAATTAATGTTCGTGATACCGGATACATATCATGAAAAGCCCGAAACTTTTCATAGTAATTTGATGAACTTTTCGTAAAAACTGTTATTTATCAGGTCGGGAAAATATGCAAACAATATCAGTTGGTCAACGTTCCTTATTTGACAATCTAGCAATAACCAGTGCAAGCGCGTCTTTATTTGAGAGCTTATGCAACGAAAACCTTGGTAACACATGTAATGCGACTGATCGGCGAATGCTCTACAACAAAAGACAACACAACAACAGCAACAACATGACAACTGCCCCGATAATTTTCGATCGATCGGCAATCAGTCTGCAATGGACTTGAAATTATAGGTTAATTTCTAGTAAAACTGGCTGTGACCAGATGCCGATGGATATACGAACAGTGCCAATGGTCATACTGCGATCGCACGACAGACAACTTCTGCGAAACCGACACGTTGCTGGGTTCGACTGTTGAAAGATCGGATGTCGGCAATTACAAGCACATGATGGCAGAGTCAGAGATAATCCCAGGGATACTTCACCTCATATCTCATGAATGGACTGGTTAGTTCCATAAGCATTATCAGAGGATGACATTTCAACTAATTAAAACAATACAAGTAAAACCAACACAGCACCAGAAACTATAAGAGATGTTATTAAAATATAAAATAAGATATATATTCAACATTAAAACATACACAGAGCTATATACAATGCAGAAGGTCAATTGCCCCAACTGGGATGACTAGAGGTTGCTTAAATCAAGTGACCTCAAGATCTACATGCATACGTTTTTATTGAATAAAGAGATAAACTATTGCTCGCAAAATGGTTGCAGAGCGATAGAAGACAGATTGGAGAGCAATCGGGAACCGACCGGCTATTGGTTGGTGACAGACTGTGACCGAAGTATGACCGGGCATTGCATGCGATTGATGGCAAACGCTCAGCAACCAATTGGTGACCCGTCACATACCATTTGGCTACCTCGCTGCAACTGCTTTTCGATCAAAAGAACTCACAGTGGAATCGCTTCAAGTGTAACTTAATTGGAATTTTCTTGCACTTAAGACCACTCTAGAACGTCGGCCATTGTACGTGAAAGATATGTTGAAATTTAACAAACGATCACCACCGATAACAAATCAAAAGCAAGCGTTACACAGTCACACGGCAGTTGTGACCATGGAATAACTGTAAATCACGTGATTATAAGGCTGCTTTCGTCAGTGATCTGATTAGTTCGGTAAGCGACCGAAAAAATAACATCTTTTATGATAGTGTAAATATAAAATAATATAATATATACACATATTTTTTCATATGATTAATTTAATCAATAAATAAGATTAATGTTAACTACTCTAGGCAGACATGCTCTACGTCATATGGTGAAATAAAAACGTCAGTATATAACTACCAAGGCTAGAAATCTGTACAGAATGAAACAACAGTGAGCAAAAAACGTCATACAAAAAGGAACACAATTCTTGAAAAAAGAAAACTGCCCTCACCTTGAAGTTCGTCGAGGTCAAGGTCACCTACTGAGGCAATGGTAGTGCCAAACCTTGCACGTACTGCCTTGTCTTGTAACGAGGCCACACGTGATCCGCCTGACAAAATACCAACGGGACCACAAATGACCTGAAAATTGTCATTATATTTTTCAGGTCATTATAATAGCGATGGGGTTGTTGTTGTTGTTGTTGATGATGATGATAATGGTGATGATGATGTTGATAATGATGATGATGATAATGATGATGGTGATGATCATGATGGTGATTCCGATGGTGATTCCGTTGGTGACAATGGTGATTCTGCAGCTGGCAATGATGGTAATAATTAAAAAAAGACTACTGCTGCTGCTGCTGATTATGATGATAGTGATTATAACTAGAAACAATGACGAACAGGAAGATTATGATGATTATGCTGATGATAATGATAGTTTGAAATTATACTTTTACTACAACTGATGCTACTGCTGCTGTCGGTGCTGATGATGATTATGCTGACCTGCTGACGTGACGTGTAAATGAAAACCCGCCCTTCGTCCGTCTGGTCCCCGAAGTAGAGTGGAGCTCCAACCAACAACTCATCAAAACCGTCTCCATCTAGGTCCACTGCTGCCAGAGATGCCCCGAACTTTGTGCCTACCTGATTCTCTTGGAATGGAGGTAAGTCCGAGCTTTTGATATCAGGACACTGAAAAAAATGTAGTCAGAGTTAATGTTTTTGTAGACCTTCCAACCTGTCATTCTCTGCCCCGTCTCTGTCTGTTAGTTTGTCTACCTTTCTGTCTGTCAATACATTTGTCAGTCTGTCTGCCTGTTTATTTGTCTGTCTATCTATATGTTTATTTATCTATAAGACTTGCACTCTGTCTTTCTGTCTCGATGCCAACCCCTCCTCTTCTATGTCAGTCACTTACACTCTTTTTACATTTGAAACTGTGTTTTTTTTGTTGCAATAAGTTTTCTAAAGGATTGTATAAAAATATCATACTCACATTGCTAACACTTGAAGATATAATACTAAACTTGGAAAATATTTCATTAAGAAACCTTACTTATACCTGAAAATTAAGATAAAATTGGTAAGATATATTTGTATTTTTTTTTAAAAAAAGTGTATCAAAATCACATTCATAGGTTTTAGTTATATATTTATACGTACCAGATCTTCAAATCCATAATGGATTTCAAATGTTTTGTTTGTATCTTGTAGAAGAATAACCTTAAACAAAGAAATTAAAGTGTTTGTGATGAAGATTTAAAGGGCAAAGACGTTAAAAAGGTTTAAATGTAAAGTCACTAAGCTCTTAGACGTAACCTTTAAAGTAAATCTTAATTAAGATGTAACCAAAACAGAAAATGGTTGGAAAAGGGTTACTCTTAAGGCATCTTAAGTGTATTTAATTGTCAATAAAATAAGTAATTTAATTAATAAAATACTTGTTTAACATGGGTCCGCATAGTTGCACAAGAGCGACTTTGTTCTTTTTTGTTACATCGCACGAATTATGATCTTATTGGCGATGTCCAGCTAATTTTTTAGTGAAGGACGATCACAGACAA
Organism: Sinonovacula constricta; assembly: GCA_007844125.1. Taxonomy (NCBI): domain Eukaryota; kingdom Metazoa; phylum Mollusca; class Bivalvia; order Cardiida; family Solecurtidae; genus Sinonovacula; species Sinonovacula constricta. The sequence goes on along the minus strand of CM017567.1, from coordinate 47,269,074 downwards.
ATGTCTAGGTGGAATCAGCGGCTCACAATACGTCAGCTGGAAGAAATCCACACATGAGAGATCTCACCTCGACCGGGACTCGAACGCAATGAATTTGAAATTTTATTATTTTTACATGTTCAACTTAAGACAGGATGCTGTAACCATTTATTCGTCTTTGGTCATGTTTGTTCTTGATTTAGAAAGTTAATTTCATTTATAGTCAACCATTTTTGTGTAGTTTTTCAAATCGAAATAATGCCATATTCTTTTCTAAACACTATCTGGACATTATTTTTCAATGACGTCACTTCTTTCGTCAAAACTTATTATAGAAAATATTAGCGCTTGGACATTTTGTATTCAAATAGATCGTTTTTCTTTTCATTGCTTGCATTTGAGAAACTAGTTAGGAAGTGCGAGGTTAGAGCTCTGTAAAACCGGTTTAAGCACCCCAGTCGGTCCATATTGCCGACTGACCGTTCCAAGGCGGTAACTGCCGGGTTTGCTCTTTTCGTTAAATGACTCATCACACATTTGTTCTTACTTTTAGCTTGGCTTGCATGTGAAATACCTTTGTTCTGTGCCTTTTCGGAGTTTGGTATATGTTGCAATGCTCATAGAACTTTGTCATATATTCTTATAATAACAGCATATTAACAATACAACAACAACAACAACAACAACATAATAATAATAATAATAATAATAATGTTTTAATGTATGTTCAGTGTTTTAATATTAATGATTTGTTTTTGTGACAAATATCGTTGTAGGAACAAACTTTTATTATCACATTTTTCTTTTACATAGCATTTATGGTCCTCTTAGCACACAATGTGTGTGGCTTTTTACAAATTGCATATTTGGCTCCTTATGTACAGTCAGAAATTAAGAGACCAAAACTTTTAATATAATTTATTACTATTAGCAGTGATTCAAATAAAACGCATTAGGCTTCTGCAGTAAAAATCATCATAATTAAAACAATTTATTCTTTTATAAAACAACAGTTTGTAACAGTTTTCGGAAAACTGAAGCACTTACTCTTACCCATCTCCTACTAAAGTCTAATATCATCTTACTTTCAGCTCAAAACACTCTTCAATATAAACAGGGTGGATATTCGTATAAAATGAATTTATCTTAAATTTTTATTACACATACCTCACCAAAGTAAGATCCGTTGGCATGGTAACTATTGGGAACGCCTACAGCGACATTAGTGCCGAGATTGTCAAAATGACCCGAAGTAACAGCATAACCTAGAGAAAGGAAAACACAGCTATATTATTTGTCCGCCCATTACTATCGCCTTCTTATTACAACTTATAATATCAAAATGTATTAGTATTGTTTATCAAACACAATATGTAATAAGAAAGATATAATTTCCCTCAGAATACAAATTTGTATATAAAGTACTATAAACCATACCTTGGTTGCCTATTTGAATCGAAACGTTGATTGGGAGAACAGATTAAAAGATTTTAATTTACGGTCTATTTTTGTCAGTCATTTTGTTGGATCATGCCATTATTTTAGCCGTTGGTGTCGGAAGCTTTCGTTCTCTAGACCGATCATTGATTATCGACAAATTATCAGTGCAAATTTACTCCTAATCAAGGCCGTTGTGTTACTGTTTTCTGACAATACCCATTATACAGACTTAGAGGTATGATAATTACAATCAAACCTGACCATGCGACCGCCCCTTATCGGCGACCACCTGCTGTATACGACAACTTCAGAGCCGCCAGTGCAAATTCGTTCTTTAATTAACACGCAATGAACGACCACCATAATCAGTCATTAACATCATAATCATCATCTTTGCACCATGACAATAAAGGTAAATATAGTAATAATACAAACCAATTAACCCATTTTAGTCTTGATTCCCGCAAAGAAATTACCATGTTGTATTAAGAAACCATCTGTCTTAGGTGACCATTTTAGAAGAAGCATGGACCGACAGCTGATAGGTGACCTGCTTGCAAACTAACTACATGTATATTTAAAGCTTTAGGCCGAAGACTGTTCTGTGGTGTAGGGCTAATAATCAACACTCGGCACAGCTCCGTTGTACATATGTAGGTGTACAATATAATGACATGGCTGTACATGCAACGATATATTTTATTGTAGAATTAACTGGCTGTCTATTTACCGAAAACGTACAAAATTTAAGCACTTTGCGTCAAAGAGGCTAATATTCAGAACAAACTACAGCAAACACTAAAACAGAGAAAACTGATTGTCCTATTTGGCCTTCAGAAGGAACGCTTGGCCACTACACTCTCTCGCCTTTAAATACCGAAGTGTACAAAATAGCATCTATTACTTCACCTGCATATTCTGATATTGTTATACGATCGTCTTTCTGGTTGGATGGGTAAAACTTCGACTGGGCGGGAAAAGAAACGGACCCTGAAATCATAAATTGGTTTATTTTAAAAAACAATGCATGAAAAAATAAAGGTCTTTATTCCAACCGTGCTATTTTAGAGACTCTAGAAAAAAACATTGTATAGTAGAACTAGTGGAACACGGCTGGTAAGCTGTAAGATTTTGTGTAGGTATTATGTGTGGGAATGTGTTTGTCTTTCTATTTAATTTAGTTAAATTAATTAATTTACTTACCAAAGCAAAAAAAAAAAACCACACACACACACACAAAAAACACACTGACTATCCTCCTCCATTTGATCTGGAATAAAACAGCTTTATAATCAATGTAGCAATTACAACTGTAAGCTTAAACATTTTCGAACTTTTTACTTGACTATAATACAGTCCTATATATTTATCCCACCATTTCTGTAAATATCGATTGATATAACCCGTGTGATAAAGATGAGCTTTATCAACCGATATTCGCGCACCTGCTCTAAGCCGGACTACTTTTTTGACGAAACGATCAGGAATGTTTACGTTAACGAAACTCATTTATCGCATAATTATAATTGTGATCACCCCAGAAATGTTCATAATATAACGATTGATTAAATAGAGCAAAAGAGGCCATTAAAAAAGGGATGAGCGAGGATTCGATCTCTGTCCTGCAGGATTGAAACTTTAAGTAGCGGCGTCTTAACCGACTGAGCTAACCGGACAGTTCATCGCGGTTTTCCGAAGTTCTATTAAACAAAGATTCAGACAATTTGTAATTTTTTTTAAAAGCTTTATAATCAAAACGTACACATTTACAATTCAAAAACTTGTTTAGGAATAGTAATTAAATCAATAAAAGTACGTGCTTTCTGATTTTCTTAGCCTCGCATGATAACATTAATCTATATCAACACTAACCTGGTATTCTCTCTCTATAAACAGTATATAACTAAGCTACGTATAATACATTTAAAACTATACAAAATACTACACATGTGGACTAAACTTACCGCTCCAAGCTCTCGCACCAGGACCGCCCACAATGTCACTTTTGCCATCCTTTATAAATGAACAAAGATCAACATTTATATTGGTCATAAGAAACAGTCCTTTCGTTAATTTATAATTATTTGATCTTTTAAGTGTTCTGTTAAAGTGTCCCAGGAAAAGCAACATTTTGCTACTGCATTTTTAGGTTGACCTCATATAGAAGAAGAACACGAATAATCAGAACATGCAGTTGTTAAAGTAAAAAGCAAATCCTGCCATGCAACAGCTTTCAAGACCAACACCTCTCTAGATCATTATTTATCTCTAGAGCAATGCTTCTCTAGAGCAACATCTGTCTAGAGCAACACCTATCTAGAGCAACACCTATCTAGAACAACACCTGTTCAGAGCAACACATATATAGAGCAATTTCTCTCTAGAGAAAACTATCTATCTAAAGTAACGCCTCTCGAGAGAAACATCTATCTAGAGCAATGTCTCTCGATAGTAACATATCTCCATAGCGACAGCTCTCCAGTGCAACATCTCTTAAGAGCAATACCACTCAATAGCCTCTAAAGCAACATCCCTATAACACATCTTTTGTGCAACATCTCTCTAAAGCAACGTTTCTCCAAAGCAACAACTGTCTTCAGCAACATTTCTCCATATTAATATTTCTCCACATCAACACCTTCCCGTTAAACATCTCTATGGCAACGCCTCTCCACAGCTACACTAATCTACAGCAACACCTCTCATGTGCAACATCTCTATAGCACCGTCTATCCACAATTCTCTCAAGAAACATCTCTCCACAGCAACACCTCTCTATAGCAACACCACGTCTGAGTAAATTTCTCTATAGCACAACCTCTTCAGTCACTCTCCTAAGGCAACATATCGCTATTGAAACAACTTTCTAGGGCGACATCTCTCTAGGTCGACACCTCTCTAGGACAACACCGTTCCAGAGCAATATCTTTTCTAAGCAATGATCCTTCAAAGCAATATCTCTCTGGCGTACATTTTCGTTTCTCGATAGAGGCTAACAGTAATGGTCAATATGGCGACTTTTATCTTTTATTGATAGAGAATCATAATTTATCTGGAAAATATTCAGTATTCATTCTTTTTTTGTGAAATAAAATATCATTTACTTACATTAGCATATGTGGCCGACATCCCTGCTTGAGCATAAGCGAAGAGAGGTATTGTTAGGTGGAAGTCAAATCCTCTGGCGGGCCAAAAGGGCCAACAGTAGCTGAAAAAACCACATCCGATAAAAAGATCATGACCTTTACCAAATTAAGTCGAACTTTGCTTGCATCCCAAAAGTAACCTGATAAGCGCCAGTTCCAAGTTTACAAAATCATAGCAAAGGCTATGTTGAAAGCTGCATGTAAACAATGTGCTAGTCGCAGTGTTCAATATAATAGATAAAACATAACATACAAAAGGTCTATGGCGCATTGACTGATAAACAATAGGTGCATGTATCTTTTTTGTTTTTCTCTCATTTTCACTGCGTGTATGTTTACAGAGAACAAATTTTATTGACAAAAGGCAAATCTTGTCTTTGTAATTCACATACCATTTAAAACAGAAACATGGTAAAATGTCTGCGAAGGTTATTAGGGCTTAATAAAATGCATAATAAAAATAATCCCATAAAAGTGTTAAGTCACGCATTAACCCCGGACACTTTAATGAACTCATAACCCTAGAGGCTGCTCCTCAAAATTAAGATCTCTTCCCGATGCATCCTTAAAGCCCATACTGTACCTACACCACCTGCACAGTCTTTAGACTCGTACCCCCATATTTTGCATTTTTGCAAACTTTTGTATGAAAACAACACACGAATATGCAAAAAAGACTATGAAAATGCATTGCAATAACTTTATTATGAAAATGCATACCTTGTTTAACTTTATGCTATAAACAAATATTAAGCAAGACGTGTTTAGTCCTTTCTGTAAGCTAAGCAATAGAATAGATTACAAGTCGTGAGTACATTTTTTCATTTTTCATCAGTATACGTTTAAGGTCTCATCTGTTAATTGGTTAGAGTAAGACGGTTCAAGAAGACAATGAACCAGCTGCAATTGTTGTCGAGATATTTATTTAAAATCTCTGCATGAAATTACTGATATACATGTACCATATACTGGTTCAAACATGAAGTGCTAATTTTTTACATACAAATAAATCCGTCATTTTTATTAATTCCAACTAGTACTTAATAATTCTTTTTCGAAAAATGTGAAAAGGATGACTTGGAAGCTTTATGCAGCATACAAATGTGCTCTGGCTGCTGAGAATAGTAGCCTTGGTAGTTGGGTGTATTAAAAACTGTAATCAAGAGTTTTGTGTAAATATGTGTTATAATATTAATAAAAGGCAACCCAAAAAAAGCACAAGAACTGGAAGAAAATGTGCGGACACGAAATCTGAATTCAAAGTCAAAATCCAAA
>CM017567.1:47188956-47255442 GCA_007844125.1 Sinonovacula constricta | reverse complement strand
CTATCATTCCAGCATAAATATTTTCATTGATGTCTTTAATTTCATTCCGATAACTCCAGTTCTAAAATACAATTCGAGTATCTTTGTTCAGCATCCCTAAAATACAACTCAGGTAGCTTCATTCAGCATTTCGAGAACGATAAATCGTGCAGCATTGTTCAACATTTCTAAAATACAGCTCGAGTAGCATTGTTAAGCATTTCTAAAAACAACTCGTGTAGCATTGTCCAGCATTTCTCTAATACAACTCGAGTAGCATCGTTCTGTGGCGAACAGTTACTCGAGTAATCCTTACTTGATTGCCTTCTGAAGCAGATTTGTCAATACAAAGTTAATAATAAAAATCGACAGAACCGTCACTGTGGTGTTGTCATGGAACCACGTGATTTATGACGTAATATGGATTCTTCTGATTAGTCGTCAATTCCGGCAGAATCAGACGTAACCTGGTGTGTTTCAATGAGACTGTCCAAGGGAGTTGAAGACTGTTGTTCGGGTTTTGGGGCATAGAGGCTTTGTTTCTTCAATTTCAAAACCTCACTGTGCTTCTTTCTTCGGAAAAAGCCACACTGGAATTTAAAAGGTAACAATTTTGTTAAATAATACATTTGGTAAGTATCCCATTCCACAGATAGGAAGTGTGATACATCTTATGTGATTGCATCTCGACTGCAAACTTCCTGAGTAGAACCAGCGCCCCGGCAGTAAAGACATTGAGCACTGTGCAGAAAATAGTCCTGAAAAGCGCCAATATCGTGTAGTTGGTCTGAGATTAAAAACTCCAAGGACTCACTACCAGTCCAGAGACGCCTACAGTAACAGATATTATACATTCTCAATGAAATAGCATTATGTGAATTCATTGAAAAAGTATGAACAGTCAACATCCTCAATATTATACAATAAGGTGAATTCATAGAAAAAGCTCGAGCAGTCACATTCACATTTTTCTAAGGCCGGGTCGACCAATCCTGAAATACACTATTTTGCTTAGCGTTACAATGGGAGCTACTCTGATTTTATTTTTACTACCTATATGCCGCGATCGAATTCGGTGCCTTTGGGACTTGAGCCCTCTATAATCTGCTTTATGACTTTAGTAAACCGCGATCCGGGGTTTGAACCAGGTGCTCCATTACCTTATAGAGGATGAATATCAGTATGAGAAGCAAAAAGACCCCCGCTCCACCACTGGCTAGGAAGATCCATAGAGGGATTGTCCGAGGACCGGTGTAAGTCCACACACGGAATGTTGTTATTTTCTGTAAAATAAATTTAAAGTTCTCTATTTCGAAACGGAAGTAATGTATCAGTTTTCTCCTTTGTAGGTAGTTATATTCATGTACTTTATGAAAGAACTATTTTAAGTGTATTATTCATTAATTGATTTTAATCATAATGCTTAAGCATCTAACTCATTATAATCTTATTTAACAAGATATGTTTTATTGTGTATGTGACGGTCTAGAAGGTTTTCAGTAATTACGAAAAGTGGAAAAAAAATCATATTTTTTCTACATTAATTATATACCAACTACCAACCCACAAGGGAGGTAACTCATTGTAACCTAACTAGTTAGATTAACATCCCCTTATAAACATACCAAAAAGGGAATATTTCTATAGTAGCTTTGCAACATTAACAGTTTAAATATTTAAAAAAAATAAAGCAATAAACATGGTGGCAATCTATTTATAATCTGATAACTATTTCCTAATTATGCTTATTTTTTCTTATGACGTTGCTTGCTCAGTATGTCCCCATAGTGGATTACGTCTCTGATAAATGTCATTATACTATTTATTTATTTTATTGATTTTCTCATTATTGAGTTATTACATTGAAAAAAAATAGCACTGCTAAAATTGAATCACGTTCCTCTTAAGAGATTTGACGTAGCAACTGTGCTGTGGTGGTAACATGCTTAACCAGCATGCGGTTTGAGTCCTGAATGCAGCGGTAAAGTTTTCACGCTGATGTTAAATGTTACAACAAATATTTCGCTTTAAGGAATTTAAATTCCATATCTGTGACATATTTTGTAGTTTACGTAAGGGTTATATTGTATATTCATAAAAACGTGTTATTCAAAGCATTCATGTACCTGTGTAGAAGATGGATTGCTCCATGAAGCGACTTGCGCACCGTGAAGGAACGAAGGGTCCAAAATAACCGCGGTTGATACGAATCTGACTGCCCAAGAAAACTAAAATTTGAAATTAACAACAAAATATTTTATGGATACGGAGAATATGATTATAAACCTTCAACAGATACATTAATTTCTTTTGAGAATGTAACTCTTAATAAAATACACAGAAAAGAACATTCTTTTATTAAGACTTGTACAAAGTAGATCACCTGAAGTGTTTTCTTACAATAGAAGAAAAGTAACATTGAAAATATGAAAAATAAAAGCACCAAAACAAAAATAGATTTGAGAAAAAATAAATAAAACGTATGTTTCTGTATAAACACAAACAACAGTTTACTTTTTAGATATTGAAACATATAGCATAAATCTTCCCCTAAAGTATATATTACTTTTTCAAATTTCCTTTCCTTTTTACACACAGCAGGCAGACAAAGACACCCGCACGCGCATGCGTACTGACACGCATTTAAAATTATAAGATGATAATGTATAAGCATAAAAGTGTAAAAAATGTTGACAGCGGTTTTTCAATAAGAATATATGACAAAGCGCATCGTTTTTGGGGAATGTTTAAAATATTTTATAAAATTAAATAATTATTAAACTTGTTAACTTGTTTTAATTATTAAACATCCATTAGATGTTTGTTACACTTAAAAACAATTGTTCTTTATAATTATAATATTGAGCGTTACCGTTTACAATATGTATTATATCTAGCACCAACCTGTAAATCAGAAATTTTGTTCTCATTCACATCAATTTCCACGAACACGCTTTCTTGTTGTTGCACCGCAAGAGAAGGCAATCGACATATTATGACGTCACACTCATACGTCAAGCAATTCTGGAATATTCAAATATTTAGCATATTTATAGTGCAAGCGTCTGATTGGATAACTGCTAGTCACATGTTGGTTAATAAAAAAATGATATTGACTTAGGGTAACATTTGTAGAACTTTTTACACACTCTGTGCAAAACAAGAATGTGCTAATGTAAACGAAGCCAGAAAGGTTTGATATAAAGTGAAATAATTGGTTAAAATTAGGAACTGGACACTAAATATTTTGAAAGCCGAACATAGAAAATCCAACTAGGAAATGCTCAAACTGAAATATTCTCTAATGTTCCAAATTTCATACTGGTCTTATGATAAATAAAAATACAGTTATAAAAATATTAAAAGTTATTATATCTGAATAGATGAATTACATATAAATACTCTGAAATTAATTGAATGATCGCTGACAGAGGCACTCTATATGTTATGAATTCAAACATATCATATCAACTAATGAAAATTAATAATTCAGTTTTACTTTCTAAAAAAAGCAATCAAGTCGAACAAAGTTAAAGCCAGTTTTACATTTAAAATGATAATATAATACTTGCTAAAAATGAGCAATGACCATAATACAATATTAAGCCTACAATTATTACGTTTACAGACAAAGTTTATTACACATTTTAAAAACAGTCAAAATCATCCAAAATAAAAATACATCAGTTTTATTAAAACAAATGTACTTACTATTTCAGATGCCTTTTCTGTCAAGTTTGTTGTATATTCTATATAAATAAAATAATGCAGGTTATTATAACACATAGCTTAAGTCCTAATAAGGTCAAAATAACGTTGGCAGCGACCATAGTTTTATCTTCTCAATAACAATTTTAGATGGTCCGTGATTTAACAATAATATTAGTAAAGAATTGGTCCTTACATTAAGGAGCTTAAAATTGTACTTGCAAGTGAAAAACGGAAAGAAATAAACGAAAATAATAGCAAAAAAAAGTTTTCAAAATTGCTTTTATTGCTTAAAAGGAATCTCTGGCTCTGATGGTCAATGCTGTACTAACTGCACCGCTGAGTTATTATATATTCGGTGTTATATATATATATATATAAAGTTCTATTAGGCATTTGAACCTGCACAACTTTACATAGAAAACTTCTTACATATAAATGTTAGTTTAGAAAACTAGTATTGAAAAGCTCCTTTGAATTTGTTTATTTTTAAGCGATGTCTACGAATTGCGGTGTAAACAAACCAGCACGTAGTTATAATGTGGTGAATTTCTGTAGAAATAATCGTGAACTACTTCAATTTAATTGACAAACCGAGGTTCATACCACTGGAGCTATTGTTGGAGATGAAATCCGCAATCGAGTGCTTTGCATCAGAACTGAAGTTTTGATAATAAAAATCCACCGCCATAGAACACGAGGATGACATGTTCTGTAAAGAAACAAAACAAGTATAATCGGAACTCCTCGGACACTTCTATCAAAAGAACAATCCGAACACTTCGGCATTTTTCCGCCATGACTTTTTCCCAAAAGCACCGGAATGTATACGGTCAAGTCTGTTATGTAGAAATTGCCAACGTGTTCCGAGTGTCAATAGAATAGCGAAGGCAATCTTTCGAAACAAATGCAATGTCAAATCAAATTATAGATTGAAGTTGTTTTAATTATTGAAATCAATTTCTAAGTTGAATTCGCTTAGGAGGGCTACCTATTGTAATATCTAAGAATTAATTTGTTTGATTTTGTTTTGGTACATCTCACCGACACATTGTTTTTTAATTGGCAATTTGACTGTCAGAATTGAAGTACATGTTATGTTCCGTTCTGTTCTGATTAAAATTGGAACACCTCTCACTTTTTAATTCTGAATACACAGGAATGCGTTTGGTTGAATGTGCCATATGATAACATAAATGAAATCAGATCTTAGTTATTACTTTTTTATTAAATGTCTAAGGTTAGTTTAACTTCTAATATTTTGTAAATGCCTACATCCTGACGTATAAATGAATAAATACAAACATTCAACATGAATTTATACCAGTTTATCATCAACAGCATCTGAAACTATATACCAGACTTTACCTATAGGCTAAATTGCAACAAGAACTCAAAATAAAAAAAAGTTTAAAAATATAAAATAAGAACACGACGGTGAGGGGGAGAGGAGGAGGAAGGGGGGAAGGAGGAGGAGGAGAGAAGAAGAAAAGACGAGGAGACGACGACGACGACGACGACGACGACGACGACGACGACGACGACGACGACGACGACGGCGACGAAGGGACGACGAAGACGACTACGACGACGACGACGACAACGATGAAGAAGAAATAATAATAAGAAAAATAAGAATAATAAATAATAATAATAAATAATAATAATAAATAATTATGATTATTACTACTAACTATAAATAATAATAATAATGATACTAATAATAATAATATAATAATAATAATAATAATAATAATAATAATAATAATAATAATAATAATAATAAAAATCTACCGTAACACTAGCAATCTGGTCTTGCCCTTTGCTGACAGGAACCAATATCTTGACAAATGTCTCTAGGCTGAAGCTGGGGCCCATATTTGTAATGTAAAATCGATGATGTAGATGATGAACTTCGCCACTTTCTTTATCACGTGACATACGCACTTGGTCAGAGGTGTGCATACTAAAACGGAAATAATACCGACCATTTTATAACTGGAATATGAACAAAAAACCGCAAAAAAACCCATAACAAATTAACAACAAACAACAACAAAAAACCCCAACAACTTAACAATAAATATGTGCGTAAAGTTTATAATCATTGACTAGCATGTTATACGTCAAACATAACGTGTCAGCTGTTTTTGTTCACATCGATTTCAATATGTAAATTAACCATTTTTTGACATTACATTTAAAATATTTTCTGTCTCAAACTTAGAGTCTGTCCCAAATATAAATGACAGGAAAGTATGCGACATGCATTTGTGAAGAAAACCAAGATATGAAATGTTTTTAAACAGTCATGACAGCAGGTTTTTAACGGGATCAATCGAAAAAACTCAATTATGTCCGGAAGATGACGGGAGTACCCAAGGAGTTCCGATTGGACACGACAGAAGAGTTTAAAAGCCCACTTACTCTCCTTGTATGGTGAGGTTGCTCTGCAGCTGCACAGGAATGGAGATAGAAAACTCATTGTTGTCAACATTATTGTCAATGTTTGTTTGAAGCGCCTTTACTGTGATCTGTAATAAAAGAATAATAACTTGAATAGCATTTAAAATTTAAACAATGGATATTCACTTCGTTAAACATTCTATAAAGTGTCAAACTCTTGCATTCATTAATTATCTGACACCCTTGCACAAATATACAAACAACTCATATGCTAATTCACATGCTCTCATTTAATCGGTCATTTAAATGTGTACGTGTATTGAAGACACTGATAACTCTACACGAATTGTAGATATATCAAACCATTATCCCAATCTGATAAATTTAACAATTATAATTTCATCCTGGTCTAACCTAGTCTGGTGATACAGTAATAAAAGTGTTGGTCCCTGATCCGGAAAGTTTGTTGTAATGGCGAAACATAAGAAATTATTTGAAAAAAAATCGTGCTTGAGTTCTTTCTCTCTAAGCCTTATAGGTTATTTCTTGGACGAATATTCTCGGTAATAACAGACAAAGGATACCATCATTTCAATGTCTGCCATGGCTACAAAGGTAACAATATAACCTTCCTGAAGTGTCTACTCTATCCGCATCATACATTGGAGAAAGGTTTGAGGTCCAATCCTATAACCAGAGCCGAAGATTACAACACGTTGAGCTTGAGTCTGAGATCCTTCTCGTGTCAGCATCTGATTGGTCAGATTTTGGTTCTAATATAAAATCTCACCAATTAATTAGAATACATGTATTGGTTAATTATTGATTTTGTTACATCGCATCTATACAATTATGGTCATAGATATATAAGCGATATTCAGTTAATCATTGGAGGAAGACCCCAAGCAAATGTCAGGATAGAATCACCAGCATTCCGAACGTCAGCTTGAAGACATCCCCACATAAAGGTATTCGCCCTGAATGGGACTCGAACTGACGTAGTGAGGACTGAGGATTTACAAGACGGTGCTTCCAATCGCTCGGGCACAGTTTATAAAAAAGGCTTCCACAGAGGAATAATACATAAACCTGTGTCACACGACATAGAATACAAGTTAAACCAGATAAATTACAAGGTCAAGCAACAACAAACAAAAACAGAAGTGCTTGTCTCACTTACATTGATTTTGTTCTTCAGACTATTAAGGTCTATCAGGGGCGCCAACAATTCGGGGGATACATCTAGGTAGGCCACGGCGCGCAGTTTGTCTTCATCAGCCAATCGGAACACACATAGACAATGTACAGAAGTTACCGAACTATCATTCGCAGTGTTCTGGCAAACTCTTCCTGTGTACTCAGTGTCAGACCTGCAAATTATCAGAGCATAAGCTCCACCTCATCCAATAAAATATAATATTTAATAAATTTTGAATATAAGTAAAATCACGCACTAATATCTTATAGGCATAAAAATGGAATTCTTTAGAGCCCATCCCACTACGGCCCCTCAATCCCCCCCCCTCCCACACACACACAAGCCCCAAGATAACAACATGCTGTGAGATCACAGCTGCAACAGTTAATTTGTGTATTTAACACATAGATGTAATTGGTACGGGATGGTAGCTCACAAAACAATAAGTCACACTTAATGAACATGGCTTTACTGCATTGCCATTGGTCAGCAAAACTCTAATCCCCACCCTTATCTAGTACAGCTAGGTAAATCCACCCCATCCCACTATTATCTCCTAACATTTAAACCTCCCACGATGATCACAGTAAGAAGCCAGATAAACTCACATCCTTTAAGGCGTTCAATTATTAGGATGGACTACTTGCACCTTTCTTCAAGCTTCCAGAAATTGGTTGTGTTGTTCTGTATACTAAATAACCAGTATAGCAGATTAACTGTAAATTCTTTGTTATGTTAGTACATGTATGTTTACCTCTTTAAAAACAACAACATATACTTTGTGGTTTAATATGTGTTGTTATAGAGACAAAGCACCACTAGAGAGATTGGCACTGCTTTCCCTCGAATTATAACCTTCTCAAAGAAACTAAACGTATTAGTTGTGTCCTTGTTTTCATGGGATAATATAAGCATGACTTACGCCAGTGTTGAATCGTCATCAAAGGGCAAAATGTTGCCGGATAACCCCCCTTGATAGGAAAATCTGTGTAAAGATTTAGAGAAGGCAAACTTTTCTGTGTTCAAAGCTAAAAAAAATGTAAAGCGTTTTTGGGTCTGTGTTACTGAGTAAAATGGATATAAAATTTTAAATTTAAAACATGTATTTTAATCACACACAAGCTAATATAATGGCTATGGCCTGATATTTGTGGACAAAATCTGACCATTGTGTTACCTGGGACCTCGTCATCCAACAATCTAACTGTATCAATGTATGTCAAACTATTTGTAATTATTAACCGTTTACGAATATTAAAAAAAGTAATTCCCGCACTCTTCCCTCTCATGAAACATATGCCATGTGTAATAAAATAACTATCAAAATAAATACGTACTCAATATCCTTTAGTTTCACGTTAGCGTCCAGTGTAAAATTTACACCATAACTTGTGTTCATCTTGTTTGTGATATCAATCGTCACCTAGATAACAAATATAATATATTTGTAAAGTTTTTTGTTTGTTTTTTTCATTTCTAATATTAATCATCCCCACCCGATCACAACATAATTATTGCCATTATGGCGACGTCCAGATAGTGTAAGTAAAAGAAAAGCCCAGACACATGTCTGGTTTGGACTTCGTAGGCACAGCAGCCCAGACAGAACATCTCATTACATACAGGATTTTTGCCTCTATTCAAAACCATAAGTTTACTCTTTTATGCATACCTGTACGTTTCACGCCTTGAGCAATAAGAGCAGTGGCCCCCAGCGACATGCCACAAAACTCATTCAAAATATACACTTACGACAACATCTAAAGAACAAAGCCTGTGAAGTTAACCTACAAATTATATTTACTCATTGAACATACATGAACTAACTTTCGTTTAGTAACCATTAGAATTTTCAACAATAAATGTTTTTAACGTAAAGGGTTTAGTGGCCAAAAAAATTGCAAACCTAACCACTTAGCCGCTGGAGGTCCTGAAATGTTTTCTCTTTTGTATTGGTTTATTGAGACAAAAGCAATAGCAATGCCTATAACCACACGAGGGTACAAATTAACACATATATTCATATATATGTAACTGAAATATACATTCTTTCAATTTACATCTTACCACGAGTTCCTGTGCATTTCCTACATACAGAACTGTCGCGTTGTCAACCCGCGTAAAGAGACCTCTTCGTTTAAAGACAGTTGGACATCAACGGCAGTATCAGATTCACACAGGTTGATCTCTTCGCACTCGTTGTCGAATGCCGTCTGGACCGTAAAAAAGCACTTAGAACATGTTATGTTGTTACAAACAGTGTGAAAAACTTACTTCAGTTTGGTTTGCAATTTCTTATGTTTAATATTGTGCAATACGAGTTCATGGAATTATCAACAGGTGCTATTAAACTGAAATATTTTTACTTAACCAATTATCCCTTCAGTGTTAGTGTGCTTTGACTTATCTTTCACTTACGCTATGCCTGAATGGATTTTGCACTGTATCTCGCAAAATTGGATCGAGTTTGTGAAACTTGTCCTCGAGTTTATCCACCAAATGTATTTCACCTTCCGCCTGTATCTTCGTCCACTGATCTTTTGGTGTAGGGTGACCAAGGTAAACTGTAATTGACATGAACCAGACTAATTAAAACAATGCTAATGTGACAATAAGGAGAACACGTTTCGCAAAAACGTATCTTATCATCCGTACATTTATTTCAAATTAGCCGACAACTTTAAGTAAAATGAGCAAAAAAGAAATGGGCACGCATGACTGCTGTATTCCTTCATCATTCTCTTGGAAATCGGCTTCCAATCCATTCACCTCTGTGATTGACTCAGAAAGTAGTCCCAACTAATGTGGATTCAGTCTATGCCGTTTTAGACACATCTGCGGGATTATCCCATCTACGGGATTAGGCATGAAAAAAGTTCCAATAATAGTTATTACATTTTTTTCGCCCTATGATAATTAAATTTATATATATCCTTAATATCACATTCAGTGTGGGTTAAATATCGTTTTGTCCGTTTTGAAGCTTCGTGTCATCAAGCCCATAGCAGTTATAGTGAGGTACGAACGACAACTCTGCTTGGAGATTGTTCCTTCACACAAATCTTCACGTCAGAGGTCACGTGCCTTTCAGATCACAGTAGCTTTTGTTGCCAAAAAGAAAATCACATATGGGCTTGAGGAAAGAGTTTTTAAATTAGATTATAATATTTTGAAGTGTCGTTTTCAGCAGGTGGTCTCCATTTAGGAGCGGTCGCATGGTCAGGTTTGACTGTAATTTTTTTTTAATTTAAATAGTATATCATTATAGTTTATTCTAATAATAAAGTCTGAGACATGTTCACATTTTATAGATAAAATGTTTTGAATTTGGTATATTTAAACTGTATGGAACATTTTTGAATACAGATTTCGATACACAGAAGTATGATCTGCACCTATGGTCACGTGCTTTCAAGATGACAGCCATTACTTAAGCACAGAGAAACATAACTGGTGCATGGAGTTTGATGTTTCATACAATTTTCTTACCTCCACATCTAGTATAATTTTACTCAACCTACTGTCCCTTCAGTGTTAGTGTGTTTTGACTTATCTTTCACTTACGCTATGCCAGAAAGGATTTTGCACAGTATCTCGCAAAATTGGATCGAGTTTGTGAAACTTGTCCTCGTGTGTGTCCACTAAATGTATTTCACCTTCCACCTGTATCTTCGTCCACTGATCTTTTGGTGTAGGGTGACCAAGGTAAAACTGTAATTGACATGAACCAGCCTAATTAAAACAATGTTAATGTGACAATAAGGAGAACACGTTTCGCAAAATGTTATCTCATCGTCCGTACATTTATCTAAAATTAGCTGACAACTTTAAGTAAAATGAGCAAAAAAGAAATAGGCACGCATGGCTGCTGTAATCCTTCATCACTCTCTTGCACATCGGCTTCCATTCCATTCAACTCTGTGATTGGCTCAGAAAGTAGTCCCAACTAATGTGGTTTCAGTCTATGCCGTTTTAGACACATCTGCGGGATTATCCCATCTACGGGATAAGGCATGAAAAAAGTTCCAATAATAATTATTACATTTTTTCGCCCTATGATAATTAAATTTATATATATCCTTAATATCACATTCAGTGTGGGTTAAATATCGTTTTGTCCGTTTTGAAGCTTCGTGTCATCGAGCCCATAGCAGTTATAGTGAGGTACGAACGACAACTCTGGTTGGAGATCGTTCCTTCACACAAATCTTCACGTCAGAGGTCACGTGCCTTTCAGATCACAGTAGCTTTTGTTGCCAAAAAGAAAATCACTTATGTGCTTGAGGAAAGAATTTTAAATTAGATTATAAAATTTTGAAGTGTCGTTTTCAGCAGGTGGTCTCCATTTAGGAGCGGTCTCATGGTCAGGTTTGACTGTAACTTTTTTATTTAAATAGTATATCATTATAGTTTTATTCTAATAATAAAGTCTAAGACATGTTTTTATAGATAAAATGTTTTGAATTTGGTACATTTAAACTGTATGGAACATTTTTGGATACAGATTTCGATACACAGAACTATGATCTGCACTTATGGTCATGTGTTTTCAAGATGACAGCCATTACTTAAGCACAGAGAAACGTTACTGGTGCATGGAGTCTGATGTTTCATACAATTTTCTTACCTCCACATCTAGTATATATTGTTTTCTTGTGAGATTCCCAGAATGCAACGTGATGTTCTCGGACATAATGGCGTTATGAGTTTCTCTAAAGAAGACTCGGGACTCTTTCGTTCGCTGCATGTACTCCTTATCTGCCCTTAGATCTAGCTGGAGAGCTAAAATATGAACATGAAAAAGTGTGTTTATTAATGAACATGCTAGCTAGCTTACACTTTATTTAATTTTTTATAACTATTTAACAAAAACTTAAAAATTTTAAATCAGGGTTGAAGAATTGTTAAAAATCACATTTAAACTATTCGATTTAGTAATCTTCATTAATAGTAAAATAATCTATTTGTAGGATTTTCGTCCTGGATAGAAAATGTGGATGGTTAGATTTTGTCCAAACATGACGGGCGATATTTAGTCTGAATACAATAAAGAATACGTTATTTGTTTAGGTTTTAAATGCTTTTAAAAAATGCTTGGTGTTTCAAAGCCTGAAAAAGAAAAGAACACAGGGGTTTTTGTTGTATTGATTGTCGAAGTAATGTTTGAACAATGATATACGACTATGATCATGCAATTTAAAGTGTTTTAACCCTGTTTTCACGTATTAGTAGATTAATACGTAACACAGTTTTACCCATCTTTTTAAGTCAACAGTTGGGTTAAAGTTACCAAAGTGTTCTTGATTATTCTTCCGACATCACTAGTAAGTTATTTGTTAAAAAGTGTTCTGACTCATTCTTGTCATGTTACAAGTTAATCAGTAACATGCAGTGTTCTGATCAATTCTTCTGACATCACCAGTGGATAAAGAGTTAGCAAAGTGCCTTCACCAACCTTTCTGACGACACTAGTTGGTTAATTGTTATCAAAGCGTCATTACCCATGTAAGTGTCCTTAACCTTTAAAGTGTCCTTACCCTTCAAAGTGTCCTTATCCATTAAAGTGTCCTTACCCATCAAAGTGTCCTTACCCATCAAAGTGTCCTTACCCTTCAAAGTGTCCTTATCCATTAAAGTGTCCTTACCCATCAAAGTGTCCTTATCCATTAAAGTGTCCTTACCCATCAAAGTGTCCTTATCCATCAAAGTGTCCTTACCCATCAAAGTGTCCTTATCCATCAAAGTGTCCTTACCCATCAAAGTGTCCTTATCCATCAAAGTGTCCTTACCCATCAAAGTGTCCTTACCCATCAAAGTGTCCTTACCCATCAAAGTGTCCTTACCCTTCAAAGTGTCCTTACCCATCAAAGTGTCCTTACCCATCAAAGTGTCCTTACCCATCAAAGTGTCCTTACCCTTCAAAGTGTCCTAACCCATCAATGTGTACTTGCCCTTCAAAGTGTCCTTACCCACCCTTCTGGCATCACTAGTTGATGAATTGTTATCAAAGCATCCTACCAACTCTTCTGGTGTCACTTGGTTAATTGATATTAAAGTGTCCTTACTCAATCTTCTGACGTCACTACTTGGTGAATTGTTATCAAAGCGCCCTTACCAACTCTTCTGACGTAACTAGTTTTTTTTTTTTAACTGAGTCCTTACCAATTCTTCTGACGTCATTAGTTGGTTAATTGTTATCAGAGTGTCCTTCCTTACTCTTCTGACGTCATTAGTTGGTTAATTGTTATCAAAGTGTCATAATTTACTCTTCTGACGTCATTAGTTGGTTAATTGTTATCAAAGTGTCATTACTTACTCTTCTGACGTCACTAGTTGGTTAATTGTTATCAGAATGTCCTTACCAACTCTTCTGACGTCACTAGTTGGTTAATTGTTAACAAAGTGTCATTACTTCCTTTTCTGACGTCACTAGTTGGATAATTGTTATCAAAGTGTCCTTACCCACTCTTCTGACGTCACTCTCATTGTATGACAGTTCCACGTGCAAAACTGTACATATCCTGGATCCGTTCTCACTGCAGTTAAGACCATCAGCCGTCAGAGGAATTGGATCTGGGTCAAACGTTAATTTGACCTTCACCTCAACCAAAGGTCGTGATCTCAATACGACAGCGGTGTCCGAAGCATAGGCACCAATAGCTAAATCTGGAATCAAGGTCTTGTGTAAAAATATGGTAATATTTAAGGAGCAAATATACTTGCTTCTTTCTAACATTCATTTCAAATAATGATTGATCCATAAGCCAAACGTACATTGCCATATTCATAAAACAGTGGCGATCAAAACTTAAAACCCTGTACATTTGCATGTATTTTCATTTCCAGGTAACAGAACCAGGAGACAGTCAGGTCGGAGACTGTGCATCTATAAGGTAGTCAAAATGGTTTCTCTGAATGGTCCGATGTATTGCAAACACTTTAATTGCTATCCATATACTAAACATTGCGGAAACAAATAAAACTTGGGTACTCTTTTTACCAAGAAATTTTCCTTTTTCTCTCTCCAACACTCGTACTTTGGTTTTACTTTTTAAGGAAAGTATACAGAAAAGTTCCGACATAATTACCATACCTGGATATGCATTATCATCAACATCAACGTCACCAAATATGCTCCATCCAAAGGCACGTAATCCAGGGTCTAGATCAATTCCTGTTGACATAAATTATTAATGATTTATAAACAAATATTCGCTTCAACATCATCGACACCCTTAGAAATGTTTTAAACTAGCATTACCTCTAGTATCACCAACACTATCACCACGCCAAGCGGCACCATTATTATCATTAACATAAACAGCATAAGACTACCATCTCCATCATAATCACAACAACTACCATTACAATCACCACATTATAACAGCATCATTCCAGTCACAATACCGCCATTTAAAGTATGATGTCCACCATCACAATGACAACATTACCACTTTATTGCTGCCTTCAACACTATGACATCATGTCCATAAACACCACATCACATCATCCTAACCACTCAACAACAGCATGACCACATTATCTTTGCCACAATAGCACTATCAGCACCACAACATCACCATCACATCATCACCACATCACCAACACCTCATCACATCTTCACCCCCATAATATCACCATAAAGCCCACATCACAATATCATCACCACCACATCACGACAGCATCACCACATCGTCTTTGCCACAATAGCACTATTCATCAACACCACATCCCGATATCATCGCCACCATTTCATTGTAACAATTTCTCGACATCATTGTCACCAATTCATAAAATCATTGTCCCCATCTCACTTACCCGCAATTCTTTGCGAGAAAGAATCCTCCAACAGAATGAAATCCTTTTTGTTTCCTCTGTTTCCCCTGTAAATATAAACTGCACCCACTCCGCCCTCCTCGTATGGGGCTCCAATTGCCACATCTGGAACAAAATCCAGAAAAAACAACAATTCTAAGTATTATAGATAATATATAGTTAACATTAGGCATGTAAATCGAATCCTAAAACGATTTTCGAATATTCGTTAAGTGTATTCGAATAATATTCGAATATTCGGAACAAATTTAAATCAGAGTGGCACATAACAAGATATTTTTTCATTACGTTTAGTGTGTTTTGTCGTTGTAAAATGTATTATTTTTGCGATAATTGGCATTATTAGTCTTACTTTATATAGAATCGGCAGTATATATATGATTTCAGAATAGCATTTAATTTTAAAAGGAAGATTTCTTCGTTTAAAATACAAACGGCAATAAAATCAAACCGCCATCATCCTGTTTATAGTGAAGGACCAGAAGTGGTGTTTCTTTACTCTGTCAGTGGTAATTTGCAAGCGAATGTGGTCAATGTAGAATGCTAGTTTATGCTCCTTGAACATTTAAAATATTGTAAAATACAATAAATTAACCAATCAATGTTAAGATGAACTGCAAAAACTCTTATAGTTTACGTTTTATTTATTGGCCACCTTAAACTTGAGTGTCTTTTTGTTACGTGTTGTACTTCGTACACTAACATTTAAATTTTAAAGACATGTTGCGCGATTCGTCTGGATCTAAATTCAACAAAATTGAATAACAACGATAAATATTAATATATAACATTCTTAGTTAATATTTAATATGGTTAAAATAATGACTTGATAAGCGACTTAAAAGTTGAAGGGTTCAAAAAAGGGCTTTGAAAAGACAAAACATGGTAAAAGTGCGTTAGATAACCGTACACCACAATTAGACGTTGCAAACAAAGAATTTTCCTATGGCAGAATATAGAGAGTACAAAGATAGTAAGAACCAGCATAAGATGTATACAACTGTTCAAAACGGTCTATTACGGTATCGAAAAAAGACAATCAATAAATACATATATAAAACATGTGAAAAAATACCCCTAAAAGTAGTTAAAACTAGAAAATACTGTAGAAAATATTAAATACTACACGGAAAGGGTGCACACATTTTTAAAACAATGTTTAAATCATACAAAAAGTTGCAAAAAGTATATAAAAATGTGCAACACATATGAATTAAATTACAATTTAATGTTAAAATGGTTTTGTATTGTTTACAAAATGCATTGCAGCAACCAGTTATGATCATAATCATTGGTCTCTGCGAGGTATTTCTAAAACAAAACCAAACCATTTCAATTCCATATTGTCATTTACATTATACGAGTATTTCCTACATGTTCTCAGATTCATTTTTTATTTCGTACTAACGCGGGTAAAATCGCTACAGAAACAATACGAAAAACAGTATCATAGTTTTAAAAAATGTTCCAAATACAGTATACACTTCTTCGTTAGTGGAACAACTAAGATAAATATAATGAATGATGATTTCTTACGGAGGGATATTCTCTGTGCTACTTTATGATCAGTTTTCATGAATAAAATTTGAGACTTTGACGTTAGTTATCTGGTAATGTGGAAGTATGTAAAACTGTCGTGATGTCGGATGATATTATCTTAAAGGTGGTTCGACAGTTTGCATAAATCTAATACATGTAACAACATCTTAGCCCTGATTGGAAGAATGCTTGCATTATTGCTGCAAAAACTTATACCATAGTTTAAATAAAGGCTTTTCATAACCTAAACTTAATTGTTAGACGGTACAAATCTTGAAATTTATCGCTTAAAATGCCCAATATTTCCAAATATACAAAGTACGATGGAGATTTCAGCTAAAAAAGATACCAAAGTCAGAGCTGATTACCGGAAGTGCATGCAAAACGATCTCAAAGGTAAGTGGTCACGTGGTTTTCTTAGTTTTAAATAGCTGTCTGCAGCGTGGCTCAGATACAAAATACATGTTTGCAATAACGAGTGAAAATTTACGTTTCGCTGTTCACACAGATCTAGGGCACCAATGAATGACATTTTGCAGGACCTTCTCAGGTACAACGACTTTTTTGCTTTTCAGAAAACAATCTTTGGTCAAAAATGTTGGATAACACTTTGAACAAGAATTAGTAGTCCTATAAATAGCACCCGCCACGTTCAATAACACGACGGCCTGCTTTAAAACAGTGCTAATATCAATATCACTTTTTCGCCCCGAAAAGTGATATTGATATAAAGCCCGCATTTGAAGTAATTTGATTGGCTAATAAGGAAGGGCAAAAAATGACATAGATTGCAGCAAGAAACTCTAGGAAATGGCAGATATTTTATTTTAACTCGGTCTATGTGTAGACGCCGACAGGCTGCATAAATTTTTGAAACAAAATATTCTCAGTTTTCAAACATTCACGGCATGAATTGGAAGTGTTTAACCAAACGTGTTATGAATTTACAGCGCAGCGTGTAGATTTCACAAAAACATAATCAAGCATTTTCAGACTTGAATTAATGCAAAAACTACCTAAGTATTACATACGAAATGTTATAAGTACATTTATTTATTTAATACAATTATCAATGCGACTACCCTCGGACAAATAACAGGGCCAATATCAAATCACTTATTTATTAACATATATCTTTGACGTGTTTGTGCCTTATATCGCCTCCAAATACTTGTAATTCTAGTTTCAAAATATCACAAGAAGTAACATAAAACAGTTATTTCAAGAGATATGATCTTTTCAAGGCTTTCACAATCATACTCAAAATCAGACATGTAATGTAAGACATATAAAATACATGTTTTCATTTCTACTTGAAGCTTATATAGTGTGATTGAATGTTGTGGAAGACACATACAAGTAATATATAACTTTATTCATATCGAAAAATTGATGGTTAAGTCGTAGCATTACACAATTTTCTGTTACAATTTTTATCTGACATCGTAATAAACAAATTAATTTTCGTGATACCGGATATGTATCATAAAAGCCAGAAACTTTTCACAGTAATTTGATGAATTTTTCGTAAAAACTGTTATTTATCAGGTCGGGAAAATATGCAAACAATATCAGTTGGTCAACGTTCCTTATTTGACAATCTAGCAATAACCAGTGCAAGCGCGTCTTTATTTGAGAGCTTATGCAACGAAAACCTTGGTAACACATGTGATGCGATTGATCGGCGACTGCTCTACAACAAAAGACAACACAACAACAACGACGACAACTGCCCCGATAACTTTCGATCGATAGGCAATCAGTCTGCAATCGACTTGAAATTATAGGTTAATTTCTAGTAAAACTGGCTGTGACCAGATGCCGATGGATATACGAACAGTGCCAATGGTCATACTGCGATCGCACGACAGACAACTTCTGCGAAACCGACACGTTGCTGGGTTCGACTGTTGAAAGATCGGATGTCGGCAATTACAAGCACATGATGGCAGAGTCAGAGATAATCCCAGGGATACTTCACCTCATATCTCATGAATGGACTGGTTAGTTCCATAAGCATTATCAGAGGATGACATTTCAACTAATTAAAACAATACAAGTAAAACCAACAAAGCACCAGAAACTATAAGAGATGTTATTAAAATATAAAATAAGATATATATTCAACATTAAAACATACACAGAGCTATTTACTATGCAGAAGGTCAATTGCCCCAACTGTGATGACTACAGGTTGCTTAAACCAAGCGACGTCAAGATCTACATGTATACGTTTATATTGAATCACGTGATTAATTAATGCTCGCAAAATGGTTGCACAGTGATAGAAGACAGATTGGAGAGCAGTCGGTGACCGACCGGCAATAGGTTGGTGACAGGCTGTGACCGAAGTATGACCGGGCATTGCATGCGATTGATGGCAAACGCTCAGCAACCAATTGGTGACCCGTCACATACCATTTGGCTACCTCGCTGCAACTGCTTTTCGATCAAAAGAACTCACAGTGGAATCGCTTCAAGTGTAACTTAATTGGAATTTTCTTGCACTTAAGACCACTCTAGAACGTCGGCCATTGTACGTGAAAGATATGTTGAAATTTAACAAACGATCACCACCGATAACAAATCAAAAGCAAGCGTTACACAGTCACACGGCAGTTGTGACCATGGAATAACTGTAAATCACGTGATTATAAGGCTGCTTTCGTCAGTGATCTGATTAGTTCGGTAAGCGACCGAAAAAATAACATCTTTTATGATAGTGTAAATATAAAATAATATAATATATACACATATTTTTTCATATGATTAATTTAATCAATAAATAAGATTAATGTTAACTACTCTAGGCAGACATGCTCTACGTCATATGGTGAAATAAAAACGTCAGTATATAACTACCAAGGCTAGAAATCTGTACAGAATGAAACAACAGTGAGCAAAAAACGTCATACAAAAAGGAACACAATTCTTGAAAAAAGAAAACTGCCCTCACCTTGAAGTTCGTCGAGGTCAAGGTCACCTACTGAGGCAATGGTAGTGCCAAACCTTGCACGTACTGCCTTGTCTTGTAACGAGGCCACACGTGATCCGCCTGACAAAATACCAACGGGACCACAAATGACCTGAAAATTGTCATTATATTTTTCAGGTCATTATAATAGCGATGGGGTTGTTGTTGTTGTTGTTGATGATGATGATAATGGTGATGATGATGTTGATAATGATGATGATGATAATGATGATGGTGATGATCATGATGGTGATTCCGATGGTGATTCCGTTGGTGACAATGGTGATTCTGCAGCTGGCAATGATGGTAATAATTAAAAAAAGACTACTGCTGCTGCTGCTGATTATGATGATAGTGATTATAACTAGAAACAATGACGAACAGGAAGATTATGATGATTATGCTGATGATAATGATAGTTTGAAATTATACTTTTACTACAACTGATGCTACTGCTGCTGTCGGTGCTGATGATGATTATGCTGACCTGCTGACGTGACGTGTAAATGAAAACCCGCCCTTCGTCCGTCTGGTCCCCGAAGTAGAGTGGAGCTCCAACCAACAACTCATCAAAACCGTCTCCATCTAGGTCCACTGCTGCCAGAGATGCCCCGAACTTTGTGCCTACCTGATTCTCTTGGAATGGAGGTAAGTCCGAGCTTTTGATATCAGGACACTGAAAAAAATGTAGTCAGAGTTAATGTTTTTGTAGACCTTCCAACCTGTCATTCTCTGCCCCGTCTCTGTCTGTTAGTTTGTCTACCTTTCTGTCTGTCAATACATTTGTCAGTCTGTCTGCCTGTTTATTTGTCTGTCTATCTATATGTTTATTTATCTATAAGACTTGCACTCTGTCTTTCTGTCTCGATGCCAACCCCTCCTCTTCTATGTCAGTCACTTACACTCTTTTTACATTTGAAACTGTGTTTTTTTTGTTGCAATAAGTTTTCTAAAGGATTGTATAAAAATATCATACTCACATTGCTAACACTTGAAGATATAATACTAAACTTGGAAAATATTTCATTAAGAAACCTTACTTATACCTGAAAATTAAGATAAAATTGGTAAGATATATTTGTATTTTTTTTTAAAAAAAGTGTATCAAAATCACATTCATAGGTTTTAGTTATATATTTATACGTACCAGATCTTCAAATCCATAATGGATTTCAAATGTTTTGTTTGTATCTTGTAGAAGAATAACCTTAAACAAAGAAATTAAAGTGTTTGTGATGAAGATTTAAAGGGCAAAGACGTTAAAAAGGTTTAAATGTAAAGTCACTAAGCTCTTAGACGTAACCTTTAAAGTAAATCTTAATTAAGATGTAACCAAAACAGAAAATGGTTGGAAAAGGGTTACTCTTAAGGCATCTTAAGTGTATTTAATTGTCAATAAAATAAGTAATTTAATTAATAAAATACTTGTTTAACATGGGTCCGCATAGTTGCACAAGAGCGACTTTGTTCTTTTTTGTTACATCGCACGAATTATGATCTTATTGGCGATGTCCAGCTAATTTTTTAGTGAAGGACGATCACAGACAAATGTCTAGGTGGAATCAGCGGCTCACAATACGTCAGCTGGAAGAAATCCACACATGAGAGATCTCACCTCGACCGGGACTCGAACGCAATGAATTTGAAATTTTATTATTTTTACATGTTCAACTTAAGACAGGATGCTGTAACCATTTATTCGTCTTTGGTCATGTTTGTTCTTGATTTAGAAAGTTAATTTCATTTATAGTCAACCATTTTTGTGTAGTTTTTCAAATCGAAATAATGCCATATTCTTTTCTAAACACTATCTGGACATTATTTTTCAATGACGTCACTTCTTTCGTCAAAACTTATTATAGAAAATATTAGCGCTTGGACATTTTGTATTCAAATAGATCGTTTTTCTTTTCATTGCTTGCATTTGAGAAACTAGTTAGGAAGTGCGAGGTTAGAGCTCTGTAAAACCGGTTTAAGCACCCCAGTCGGTCCATATTGCCGACTGACCGTTCCAAGGCGGTAACTGCCGGGTTTGCTCTTTTCGTTAAATGACTCATCACACATTTGTTCTTACTTTTAGCTTGGCTTGCATGTGAAATACCTTTGTTCTGTGCCTTTTCGGAGTTTGGTATATGTTGCAATGCTCATAGAACTTTGTCATATATTCTTATAATAACAGCATATTAACAATACAACAACAACAACAACAACAACATAATAATAATAATAATAATAATAATGTTTTAATGTATGTTCAGTGTTTTAATATTAATGATTTGTTTTTGTGACAAATATCGTTGTAGGAACAAACTTTTATTATCACATTTTTCTTTTACATAGCATTTATGGTCCTCTTAGCACACAATGTGTGTGGCTTTTTACAAATTGCATATTTGGCTCCTTATGTACAGTCAGAAATTAAGAGACCAAAACTTTTAATATAATTTATTACTATTAGCAGTGATTCAAATAAAACGCATTAGGCTTCTGCAGTAAAAATCATCATAATTAAAACAATTTATTCTTTTATAAAACAACAGTTTGTAACAGTTTTCGGAAAACTGAAGCACTTACTCTTACCCATCTCCTACTAAAGTCTAATATCATCTTACTTTCAGCTCAAAACACTCTTCAATATAAACAGGGTGGATATTCGTATAAAATGAATTTATCTTAAATTTTTATTACACATACCTCACCAAAGTAAGATCCGTTGGCATGGTAACTATTGGGAACGCCTACAGCGACATTAGTGCCGAGATTGTCAAAATGACCCGAAGTAACAGCATAACCTAGAGAAAGGAAAACACAGCTATATTATTTGTCCGCCCATTACTATCGCCTTCTTATTACAACTTATAATATCAAAATGTATTAGTATTGTTTATCAAACACAATATGTAATAAGAAAGATATAATTTCCCTCAGAATACAAATTTGTATATAAAGTACTATAAACCATACCTTGGTTGCCTATTTGAATCGAAACGTTGATTGGGAGAACAGATTAAAAGATTTTAATTTACGGTCTATTTTTGTCAGTCATTTTGTTGGATCATGCCATTATTTTAGCCGTTGGTGTCGGAAGCTTTCGTTCTCTAGACCGATCATTGATTATCGACAAATTATCAGTGCAAATTTACTCCTAATCAAGGCCGTTGTGTTACTGTTTTCTGACAATACCCATTATACAGACTTAGAGGTATGATAATTACAATCAAACCTGACCATGCGACCGCCCCTTATCGGCGACCACCTGCTGTATACGACAACTTCAGAGCCGCCAGTGCAAATTCGTTCTTTAATTAACACGCAATGAACGACCACCATAATCAGTCATTAACATCATAATCATCATCTTTGCACCATGACAATAAAGGTAAATATAGTAATAATACAAACCAATTAACCCATTTTAGTCTTGATTCCCGCAAAGAAATTACCATGTTGTATTAAGAAACCATCTGTCTTAGGTGACCATTTTAGAAGAAGCATGGACCGACAGCTGATAGGTGACCTGCTTGCAAACTAACTACATGTATATTTAAAGCTTTAGGCCGAAGACTGTTCTGTGGTGTAGGGCTAATAATCAACACTCGGCACAGCTCCGTTGTACATATGTAGGTGTACAATATAATGACATGGCTGTACATGCAACGATATATTTTATTGTAGAATTAACTGGCTGTCTATTTACCGAAAACGTACAAAATTTAAGCACTTTGCGTCAAAGAGGCTAATATTCAGAACAAACTACAGCAAACACTAAAACAGAGAAAACTGATTGTCCTATTTGGCCTTCAGAAGGAACGCTTGGCCACTACACTCTCTCGCCTTTAAATACCGAAGTGTACAAAATAGCATCTATTACTTCACCTGCATATTCTGATATTGTTATACGATCGTCTTTCTGGTTGGATGGGTAAAACTTCGACTGGGCGGGAAAAGAAACGGACCCTGAAATCATAAATTGGTTTATTTTAAAAAACAATGCATGAAAAAATAAAGGTCTTTATTCCAACCGTGCTATTTTAGAGACTCTAGAAAAAAACATTGTATAGTAGAACTAGTGGAACACGGCTGGTAAGCTGTAAGATTTTGTGTAGGTATTATGTGTGGGAATGTGTTTGTCTTTCTATTTAATTTAGTTAAATTAATTAATTTACTTACCAAAGCAAAAAAAAAAAACCACACACACACACACAAAAAACACACTGACTATCCTCCTCCATTTGATCTGGAATAAAACAGCTTTATAATCAATGTAGCAATTACAACTGTAAGCTTAAACATTTTCGAACTTTTTACTTGACTATAATACAGTCCTATATATTTATCCCACCATTTCTGTAAATATCGATTGATATAACCCGTGTGATAAAGATGAGCTTTATCAACCGATATTCGCGCACCTGCTCTAAGCCGGACTACTTTTTTGACGAAACGATCAGGAATGTTTACGTTAACGAAACTCATTTATCGCATAATTATAATTGTGATCACCCCAGAAATGTTCATAATATAACGATTGATTAAATAGAGCAAAAGAGGCCATTAAAAAAGGGATGAGCGAGGATTCGATCTCTGTCCTGCAGGATTGAAACTTTAAGTAGCGGCGTCTTAACCGACTGAGCTAACCGGACAGTTCATCGCGGTTTTCCGAAGTTCTATTAAACAAAGATTCAGACAATTTGTAATTTTTTTTAAAAGCTTTATAATCAAAACGTACACATTTACAATTCAAAAACTTGTTTAGGAATAGTAATTAAATCAATAAAAGTACGTGCTTTCTGATTTTCTTAGCCTCGCATGATAACATTAATCTATATCAACACTAACCTGGTATTCTCTCTCTATAAACAGTATATAACTAAGCTACGTATAATACATTTAAAACTATACAAAATACTACACATGTGGACTAAACTTACCGCTCCAAGCTCTCGCACCAGGACCGCCCACAATGTCACTTTTGCCATCCTTTATAAATGAACAAAGATCAACATTTATATTGGTCATAAGAAACAGTCCTTTCGTTAATTTATAATTATTTGATCTTTTAAGTGTTCTGTTAAAGTGTCCCAGGAAAAGCAACATTTTGCTACTGCATTTTTAGGTTGACCTCATATAGAAGAAGAACACGAATAATCAGAACATGCAGTTGTTAAAGTAAAAAGCAAATCCTGCCATGCAACAGCTTTCAAGACCAACACCTCTCTAGATCATTATTTATCTCTAGAGCAATGCTTCTCTAGAGCAACATCTGTCTAGAGCAACACCTATCTAGAGCAACACCTATCTAGAACAACACCTGTTCAGAGCAACACATATATAGAGCAATTTCTCTCTAGAGAAAACTATCTATCTAAAGTAACGCCTCTCGAGAGAAACATCTATCTAGAGCAATGTCTCTCGATAGTAACATATCTCCATAGCGACAGCTCTCCAGTGCAACATCTCTTAAGAGCAATACCACTCAATAGCCTCTAAAGCAACATCCCTATAACACATCTTTTGTGCAACATCTCTCTAAAGCAACGTTTCTCCAAAGCAACAACTGTCTTCAGCAACATTTCTCCATATTAATATTTCTCCACATCAACACCTTCCCGTTAAACATCTCTATGGCAACGCCTCTCCACAGCTACACTAATCTACAGCAACACCTCTCATGTGCAACATCTCTATAGCACCGTCTATCCACAATTCTCTCAAGAAACATCTCTCCACAGCAACACCTCTCTATAGCAACACCACGTCTGAGTAAATTTCTCTATAGCACAACCTCTTCAGTCACTCTCCTAAGGCAACATATCGCTATTGAAACAACTTTCTAGGGCGACATCTCTCTAGGTCGACACCTCTCTAGGACAACACCGTTCCAGAGCAATATCTTTTCTAAGCAATGATCCTTCAAAGCAATATCTCTCTGGCGTACATTTTCGTTTCTCGATAGAGGCTAACAGTAATGGTCAATATGGCGACTTTTATCTTTTATTGATAGAGAATCATAATTTATCTGGAAAATATTCAGTATTCATTCTTTTTTTGTGAAATAAAATATCATTTACTTACATTAGCATATGTGGCCGACATCCCTGCTTGAGCATAAGCGAAGAGAGGTATTGTTAGGTGGAAGTCAAATCCTCTGGCGGGCCAAAAGGGCCAACAGTAGCTGAAAAACCACATCCGATAAAAAGATCATGACCTTTACCAAATTAAGTCGAACTTTGCTTGCATCCCAAAAGTAACCTGATAAGCGCCAGTTCCAAGTTTACAAAATCAGAGCAAAGGCTATGTTGAAAGCTGCATGTAAACAATGTGCTAGTCGCAGTGTTCAATATAATAGATAAAACATAACATACAAAAGGTCTATGGCGCATTGACTGATAAACAATAGGTGCATGTATCTTTTTTGTTTTTCTTTCACTTTCACTGCTTTTGTGTTTACAGAGAAACATTTTTATTGACCAAATGCAAATCTTGTCTTCGTAAATCACATACTTTTTAAAACAGAAACATGGTAAAATGTCTGCGAAGGTTATTAGGGCTTAATAAAAATGCATAATAAAAATAATCCCAGAAAAGTGTTAAGTCACGCACTAACCCCGGACACTTTAATGAACTCATAACCCTATAGGCTGCTCCTCAAAATTTAAATCTCTTCCCGATGCTTCCTTAAAGTCCATACTGTACCTACATCATCTGCACAGTCTTTAGACTTGTACCCCCAATTTTGCATTTTGCGATCTTTTGTATGAAAACAACACATGAATATGAAAAAAAGGACTATAAAATGCCTTTCAATAACTTTATTATGAAAATGCATGCATTGTTTAACTTTTTGCTATAAACAAATATTAAGCAAATCGTGTTTTGTCCTTTCCGTAAGCTAAGCAATAGAATAAAGATTACAAGTCGTGAGTACATTTTTTCATTTTTCATCAGTATACGTTTAAGGTCTCATCTGTTAATTGGTTAGAGTAAGACGGTTCAAGAAGACAATGAACCAGCTGCAATTGTTGTCGAGATATTTATTTAAAATCTCTGCATGAAATTACTGATATACATGTACCATATACTGGTTCAAACATGAAGTGCTAATTTTTTACATACAAATAAATCCGTCATTTTTATTAATTCCAACTAATACTTAATAATTCTTTTTCAAATATTTTGAAAAGAATGACTTAGAAGCTTTATGCAACATACAAATGTACTCTGGTAGTAGCCTTGGTAGTTGTATGTATCAAAAACTGTAAGCAAGAGTTTTGTGTAAATATGTGTTATAATATTAATAAAATGCAACCCCAAAAGGAGCACAAGAACAGGAAAAAATGTGCGGTAACGAAACCTTAATTCAAAGTCAAAATCCAAAACGTTTAAATAAAATATCTAATGTGACGTATCAGGGTCCCACAGTAGAACGCATCATCATCCCACGAGTACAATTTTATTAGTGAAAGTTACATTTTATAATCTAACAACAGTCTAGCATAAGCACCTCTCTCTACCACGTCCAAATCTGCTCTCCTCTTGATACTCCTCTAAATCTTCTACTCTCCTTAGCTCTCCCACACTTACCTTTTTTCTGTCGCTCGGCGCTCCATATATATTTAGTCTAACTATATTGCTCATCCGTACTGAGCTCGCATGTATTTTCTGACAATCGTATCTTTGATATGGTGCACCGTCTAACAGTTCACGCCTATATTTTGACATATGCATCATTCACGGGCCGAATCGTGCCTCTTTCTTGCCATTTTACCAGTTCTCCAGTGCACAAAATGTATATTGTATCGTTTGGGTTATTATTCATGTCATTCTTTCAACACCCAAGGCTAATCTTTGAACTTAGTGTAAGTAAACGACGCATTATTTTGTCTATATACAATATTCGTATTATATAAAGTATTGGTACGGCACACGGGGTGTTATTGTTTTATTGGTTGGACTCCAGCACAATTTATATCAAGGAATAATAAATAACGACTAACTATGTATTAGTATATCTAAATAATCGAGTTATCAATTATTAACCAATTGAACAAAATAGTAATAAGTATATAAATTCAGTAAGTTTCAGGATATTTCTTCACTAAGAGTACAAATATATAGACGCTGAGAAAATTCTACGCTCACATATAAAATCAAGTGGCCACCATTTATGAATACACAATAAACAAATATTTTATATCAACTTACGTTAACATCAGTAAGAGTCTAAGTCATCTTATTTGCTTAAGTCTTTGACCCCTAACGTTAAACATAATATTCACTCCAATAACAACAAAAATTTATTAAATAATATGTTAAATGTGTATTTCCCACTTTTTAAATATTTATGCGCCTGAATTTACGTATCACTTATCCCTTGAATTAAAATAAAATAAAATTTAACCAAACATATTAAATATGATCGAATAAAATGAACGTCTGCAAAATGCTGGAGTCCTAGACTGAGGAATCTCACGGCTTTTTATACCGATCCCAGTGCACCAGAAAATCTTGTGCATGCACCAGAGAATCTTGTGCATGCACCAGAGAATCTTGTGCATTCACCAGAAAATCTTGGCAGAAAAGAATGCACAAGAAAACTGTGTGCAATACAGAACGCACAAGAAATTCAGGTGCAAAAGATATATGCGCTATAAAATGTATTCTTTAACTATGAATTTAACACATTCCGACAAAGAATACAATATTAAAACACATGTTCTACAAGATAATCATGATTTATGATTCCTAGAACTAAACACCTCCATCAGCAGAGAGATTTAAACAGACCGCATACTAAACTTGCTGCATCAAGAAAAATGTCTACCCTGTCAAGGTTGGTCGTCTGTTCAGACAATATATAAGGAAAATTCTAAACAACATTGTCTTCGTAAAACAACTAGTGATTTCTAGGATAAATCAATGTGGCTACACAACTTATTACATGGATCCCGAGGATATAGGATCACTTACATAGGAATAATGATGATGTAAACAAAGGAATTCGCATTTGACATTTGTAGTAAGATACAGTTGGTTAGTAAGATTGTAATGTAATGACGGCGCTATATCACATGTAGAGGATCGGTTGTTTTGTCTAATTAACAAGGGCAACAATCTTTATCCTTGTGCTTATGCTAATCATCACCTGTTAAACTTTATTTGTAATTTCAAAGGTGAGTAAAAATTAACATTTATGAATGAAAACAACATTTGTTTAAATACACCTCATCCTGGGGCCTTACAGTATTCTAAGCATTGTTATTATTTTGTGAAGTTTCGGGGTCCAAATTAGGACGCAACATCATTCCTCGAGTACAATTTTATTAGTGAAAGTTACATTTTATAACCGAACAACAGTCTAGAATAAGCATTTCTCTCTACCACGACAAAATCTCCTCTCATCTCCTTAGCTCGTCTAAATTCACCCTTCTACTCTCCCTAGCTCTCCTAAATCCACTTTTTTCTTAGGCTCGGCACCAAGTAAATAAAGTCTAACTAAATTGCTCATCCGCACTGAGCTCGCATGTATTTTCTGACAATCGTGTCAGTCATATGGTCACCGTTCACGATTCCCGCCTATATTAGACGTATGCATCAATCACGGGCCGAATTGTGCCTCTTTTTGCCTAGTGTAAGTAAACGACGTAGTAGTTTAGTCTTTATACAATCTAAGTATTATTTAAAGTGTTCTAAGCATTTTATTATTTTTGTTAACTAAACAATTATCCTTGTTATTATTATATAACCTAAAACTAGTTTATATGATAATATTACATATACTAAGCAAAAATAGAATTCTTAAATTTCTATCTCCTATTCTTTTCAAGATGAATATAATATAATCAGGATAATATGTTTAAACTTTAATTAAAATATGCACTTATTATGTATGTCAAACAATAACTGAAATGCAAAAGTGACCATGTTAAAAGGGGATATTTTTCGCAAAATACAATTAGGAGTTATGACACTTATTTTACAAAATCACTAAAAAGGCATATGAAATGTAATTATTAAATCGAATCTGTAGTTATTAATCTGTGCCATTGGCATTATTGCACGAACATATCCAATCTTCATCGCAGTGCAATACATTTCCACAGGGGCTTTCTTTCTTAAAAAAAGTCCAACCAGGAGCTATCAAACTTGCGTATATTGCCTGTAGGAAGATACGTGAAGTTTCATTCCAATACTGAAAACCGGTGTTTGTGATATAAACATAACAACACTTGCACATACAAGCAAAACTTTTAGCTATTTTAGGTTAAAAGCTTTGATAATTTGTGCAAGTGCTTTTAATGTTTATATATCAATAACAAATAGTTCATATTTTATTTTAACCTTGTAAACATTTACAATGACTTGGGATTTGCAGTATTTCTTCTGTTAGGAAAACCAAGTCAATGATACATTGTCTAACCATATTATTTACCAGTTTTAAATGCAAACAATACATATCTGTGCAGGACAGTTTTGACCAGATTTCTTCTGAAACAACCTTTTTTTCTTATCGGAAAAAATTCCCCAATATGCTGTTTATTGTTGTCCTACATCCACGTGAAAAGAAAAGTGCTATATAGCACCCTATTGCAAACATCCATTTCCTATCTGACCCAAGCTGCACGGTTAGCTATTTTTAAGATAACAATGTGGCCACTTACTTTTGAGATTAAATTATAGTATCAGCCAGGTTATCTGCTCTGATCAAGGTATCTACTTTTAGCAGGAATCTCCTTATTTAAAGATTTAAAGGTGGTATCGAACAGTTTTACATCAAATGCATTAAAACTAGTTTCCCACTGTTTTGGAGACTTAAGGCACAATTTCTGCATGAACTCATCCTTTTGTCGAAGTAAAGACGAATTTAAATACTTACTTTATTGTTAGACAATACAAATTGCGCAAAAATCACTCTACATGTTTATTTTTTTCCAAATCTATAAATAAGCACAATAGTGATCTCTGCTAAAATAGATATCGACGTCAGAGCGTACTACCCAGATAACAATATAACGTGACCTCAATTTTTAGTAAGTTTCACAGTTTTCTTAGTTTAAAAATAACTATCTCTGCAGCGTGGCGCGGACAGGAAATATATGTTTGCAGTGACCAGTGGGGATTTATGCTTCACTTTTCACACATGTCTAGGTCATCAATGAACAGCCTTTTGCAGCACATTTTTAGGTAACAATGACTTTTTAGGTTATTTGAGAAAAGAATCTTTGGCCCAAACTGTTACTACCTTTAAAAAGTTAAATAATTTAGAGGCTGGTTTTTATGACTAGTCCTGCCAAACAATTCAGGTAGTGTTAATCATTATTTAGACTAAAGCATGAATGTTCGCAGAAATTATGCCCTATATCCCCCAAACATGTGTACGGTTGGTTAACTGTATTTGATATAGACAAATTGTCGGAGACCACCTTTAAAAACAACAACATAAGACCTATATCTAAAAACAACATGAACCTTATCTTCAAAAACCTCATTATAATTATGCACAACTTAACTACGTTAATGCTATTATATCTTATTTTACTGTCTTGGCTGCAGTGAAGTCTTTTGATTCTGACATTGAATGAAAAGATTGTCTCTGTTAAATTAAAAACTCAAAACGATGCCAGTGTTTCAGACTAACTTTGGACTCAGTGTGGAGAAAAAACGAAATCTAATAAAAAGAAGATGTTACTAATGTTTGTCGTTGCCTTATTCTGACAGTGTATTGTCCCTAGAGTAAAGCAATATCTAAAACATTGAAACTATCCATACATTTATCGTCACATGCTTTGCTTTAGTTCAAACTTTAATAACAAATACTGATTTATGGCACAATTATGGCGAAACGTGTATATAGCCGTGAAAATACGTAACGATTTTAAGAAATTATTTTTTTGGCGGTTAAGTTGACATTTCTTTTACCACGATTTAGCTTTACTTTTTTACAAACCCTGGTATTTGTTACGCAATAAGTGTCCATGATATTACAATCTGAATCTTAAACTGAACCCGCATTTAACACCTGACCTACATTTGGTAGAGACTTCCTTTCTGTAATGCCAGACTTGTGGCTGGCCTCACATCCGTACTTGTACATAAACTCTCATTCTTAGACATAACTTAACTAAATGACAACAGCTGTGGACATAAGGTAACAGCTGTACTATAATGAAAGAGTTGTAAATTGTGCTTTATGAATACTTGTTTCAAAACTAAATGCAACTATCTATACGCCATATACATTAGTTTGAAGACTTAGAATACATTGACAGTTTATAAGGAATATATTAATTGAATGTAATTTATTTCAAATTTAATTCAATAGAACTGTTATATAAAAACATATACAACAGAAACGAGACTACCTGAGATGGGATACATTCTAGTCAGTTGAGGATACGTGCATATTCTCCCGTAGGCCAACCTATACTAGGGTATAATCTGGTCGGGGTTATAGCTAGCATGTTACACCTATAAGTGGAAATGTGATTTACCTAATTCTCTCAGTTGTAGAGACTGGATTACAGTCCTGAACTTTCAGATCATCCCTCATCCTTAGGCACATGCCATAATTATCGTTGCGATACCAGTGTTCTACGTATGTGTTCTTCCATAGTGGTGCACAGACCTGAGACAAAGTAAAATACAAAAAACACTGACACATAATTTCAAAGTTTATATTATATTCTGATTAGCCCAAGTGACGACGGTAAATAGACAAATCTGGTAGAAAAAACAACAACAGCTAAATGGAATTAAAAATGTCTAAACACTGCAATTTATCTTTTTACTGTAAAGTGTAACTCTCAGCAAGGCCAGGCTAAGTTAAGTGTATAAGAAATCGTACAATGTTTTATTAGCTCTATATGCAGAATATGAGTATAGTTACGATAAGTGTTAACTGAATCCTAAGATTATAAAACTAAAGCAGCTAAGGGCTAAAGTGATACAGAATGCCGTTCACACAGAGCTTCGAATTCGCCTGAAATATAGTTTTTGTTATCAAAAAGTAGTATAGTTTAAAAGTTTTGTGTTTTAACCTACAAGTCGCATTTTAAAAGAAAAAGAAGAAAGAGAAGATAAAAAGATGGAGAAGAAGGATAAGAAAGGAAAAAAGAGGCAGGAGGTGATGAAGAAAGAGAGAGATGAGCCAAAACGATGGGAGTGAGAGACAGAGAGAGAGAAAATAAGAGAAATAGAGAAGGGGAAAGAGAGAGCAATGTACAACAATAACAAATCTTAGTAACCATTTTACCTACCGTCACTAAAGGCACGTTAGATATATTGCCCATAAGATTGTCGTATTTCGGGTTTACTGACAGTGTCATTCCCATTCGCATGTTACTTTCGCAGTAGCTCTTAGTGTAGTTGCGAGACAATTTCCCTACAAACGGAGAAAATATATTTACAATTGTAACAATACAAATTTCATGCAAAGCATCAAAGTCCTCCTGTAAAATACATAAAAGAATACTGACGATACTGCCAGGAAACCTAGTCGGGTATATTAGACTTATGTTTAAACAGACAGCGGAACTAAAATACTAATTTAAAAACTAGCTACCCCAGCTTTTGATAATGTATGTTAAGTAAAAGTGCACTGGTTTATCGTGTTTTCTTAAATTTGGCGAGGCTTTTTGTAACTCCCTATGCAGGTGTTTACTGTTAGTTGTTTCACTTTGACGGGATATTTTTATTTACACTGTTTGTTTGCTAGAAAAACCTTCAGGAAGTGAGAAGTTGGAGCGCTCCACAAACCGGGTTTAAGCACCCCAGTCGGTCCTTTTGCCGACTGATCGTTCCAGGGCGGTAACTGATGGTTTTTCTTTTTGTGTGTTATGTCTCGTCTCTGTGTTTTTAGCACATTTACATTAACCCTGTTTGCCTTTGTCTAGAGGTAGATTAAATTTAAATATCTTTGAAAATTTTGATAGGACCTTTTCTTATTTAGCTATTGATTAATTTGGCCGTTGGCGAGGCATGGCTTGATTAAAACTAAACAGTTTTTATTTAAGAAGCACATGAATATGCTAAAGGGCCACATATTAAGCAATTATGCTTCGACCTGGCAGTGAATGTCACAGTACTAACAGCGCTTTGAATGTTGACACCCTGAGGGGATCCGAAACTACCGGAAGTTTGAAATTCATCTGCTTAAAAAGGCGCGAGAAATTTGGATCGTCAATGCTTCAGAAATAAAGAATCCACAGGTGTAGATTTGTTAAAGCAAGTTATCGCTGTTCAGACTTAGAAAATCAGGTGGTATTAGATAAAATAGTCATATTTTATCCAGCTGAATCCAGTTGGGCGTGTTTTCGACAGATTGTTATTGTTTTTTCCGTCATCTTCAGATGTGGCATTGAAAGTGTAAGCGAACTTGATCAAACAAATACACGAATTATAACACGCTTGATCTAAAATGTGTAACTGTTGACGTATTGAATGCATTTTCTTTACCTGCTATTATTTAAAGCAAATAAATTTAGGCAATATCTTATTTATTTTTTAAAATCTCATAGCAAACTGTTCCGCTAAAATTTAGAGACTGCTGCAAGTGTTAAAGAAGAATGTGTGAATCTGGAAGTCTTTTAGTAGATCATATCAATGTAAAAAGTAGTATAAAATACATAAACGGACAAAATAAGTTTTCTAAAAATGGGAGTGTTTAAATCAATCACAGAAGGTCATATACAAGTCTTACAGACATCGACCTCAAAAGAAAGTGGTCTTATGTTGAAGTTTTTTCATTTAAAACAGCTAACTGTGCAGCATTGCTTATATAAGAAAACCTTTTTAAAGACAAATTGGATGCTGTGCTTTGAATATGAATATAAGTTACCAGTAAACAGCATTTCAAGGATGTGTTTAGGTTTTAGGTAACAACAATTTATTTGCATGAGAGAAATGTTGTCAAAACTGTCGAATACTGCCTTTAAGAATTGTATAAATAATTAATGTAGTTTAAAGTAATTTGTTCTTTATGTCTCTATTCTAGATTAGTTTTTTTTTAAATACAATTCAATGTGACCAATTATGATCATTATAGTGAATTATGATCCTTGTAGCAATGTCCTCAGACAAATGTAGACCGCAGGTCACTTGGAAGAAGCTAGATTCAAACTGATGTCAGTTAATAACATTGACATTAAAACATGTTAATAATATGAAAAAGTTATAATAAAATATGTATAATACAATATATTTACAAATAACCCATTACACTGTTAATGAATAATTAGAGAAGACTAAATTGTGTAGTATCTGTTATTATAATGGTAATGTGGTATATTGGCATTATAATTTGAACGACTAAATATATATTGAAGATGTTTACAATGTATAGAATTTGCCCTCACTAAAATGTGGGAACAAGTTATATCTGGACCAGGTTTTGAACAAGGATGTTGACATAAGCAAATACTTCAGCAAGAAGGAGCTTGAAGCTTGAAGAAATGGGACCAGATCAGCAGAAACATTACAAGAACATAGCCCAGAATTATGCCATAATGCTTCATATGTGTATATATGTACATGCCTTTCCCAGCACAAATGTTCAGTTGATTCAACAATTATATTGCAATCAAATGTAGATGAATACAAAATAATGTTTTAATTTATATAAATTTAATATAACTGTATACTTGTGTTTTACATATCACTCTTATTTGTTAACTGCTGTTTTTAATCTAGTAAAAAACAAATGATACTTTCCAGTGTTAACTTTTATAAAATAAAAAAGGGAAAATATTGACTTGTTAATGTTAGGAGTAACTAGTATTTAACATTCAGTAAATGGTTTTTTAAAGCACGCCATCTCCATGCCTTTTTTCTGTTTAAAATATATGTCTGCATTTCTTAAGAAAACATGCATTTATAAAATATGTTTCCAGAACTGCTTTCTTATTTTTACAGCATTTATATTTGTATTTTCTCCAGTAATATATTTTAGGTATTGATCATGGCTTGTATATTTCAACCAGTCTTTAAAAAAACAACTTATGATAGATATCCTGGCTGTGAAAGCAGATTTTATGAAGGGGCCCGCGTTTAGAGCAAGAAAGGCCAAAATGCTACAGAAACGTTACACTGAGCCAGCCTCAGACAGCAACAGCAATGACGATGAATGGACACCTGGCATGGAATCAAAAAAGAGCAGAAAAGGTAAACCGAACACAGGGTAATTATGTTCATATTACATATAAAATTTCAAATAAAGATGCACACGGTCAGTGTCTTATTACATTTCCTAGTTCAACTTTGAACTTGATCTATTGTGAGTATAAAATACCTTTTACATAATAAGATGTATTCAGTATTGGTACATGTATATGTTTTGTATAAGGTATATTCCAATACTAATAAAATCTTTAAATTAATATTTATTACCAGAGCAGTAAATCATATCTTTGTTTTAGCTGATCGTTCTTAAATATTTGAATATTCTCTAATTTCAATAAAAGCAGTAGATTAATTTGTACACAACAAATGATTATTTGGAAGGCCAGCTGGAAGACATTATTTAACTGTATGAAAGATTTTGCCCTGACTGAGCTCAAACCTTGCTGTGTGTCGGAATTTCAAATCACTATGCCACAGGTGCCTCTGTAGTCTGGATATAAACAATTCCTATACAAATTAAGGCCATAAGTAGTTTGTATGGTTGTTGTTTTTATTGGTTTTTTGTTTGTTTTTGATTTGCTTTTTAAACTACGATTCTTCACCCCAAAAGCCAATTACATGTATGTTCCTTGAAAAGAAAATCCAACAACGACAATTACAAATGTAAGTCTACAGTACAATGTTGTTAAATATCTGAAAACTATTTCAGCACTTTTTAACGTTTCTTTTGATTATAACATATCTAGACTTGTAATCTATAGACATAGATGGAATGTACCATGTACTATTTTATTTAAATTGCACAGTGTTTCTTTATGTATTGCTTCAGTATTGAATGAATATTATTGTGGTCAAATTAATAACATGCTAAGGCATTTAGACATGACATGTTCTTTTTTTGTAAATGCATATCATAGTTAATTACAAAGGTATTTTTGACAAAATAATAACAACATCTTTTGTTAAATGATGTTTTAACTGGTCATTAAGCCAAATTCTTCACTTTCGTCATTGTATTTTAATAGGTACTTGCAAAGAATAAAAAGACAATGAGCATGATTTCCTAGCCCCTATATGTTTTGGTTGCTGTAACAGGATATGGGAATAAACCCAACCCACCAGGTGGTGAAACTGTAAAGGTTGCTACATAAGCATTGATTTAGAAGTAGACAATAAAACAAGACCTCTACCTCCATTTTGCCTTTTAAAGCATTTTCTTTGTTAAGTAAAATAATATAGATGGTATGAAAAATAGAAACAAATGAACAATAAATCCAACTTTATGTTGTTCTCGGAAATACAAGGTACCTATAGGGAGCACACAAGGACAATTAACTTCATAAGCATGGAGCCCCATATGATGATCAATTTCTGTGTATTTTAGTGGTGAAAACTTTACTTCACAACATCTCATTAGTAGCTGAAATGTTAAGTTTCAGACTAATTGTTTATGTTTACATGTTTACAACAATGAAATGATGCCCTTTCTATGGACCTTTCACCAATTCAGTCCATTTTCTGTGAAGGTGAAATGCTACCATCTACCATCTATTAAGGTTACATAATCCTTTTAATTTAAAGATTTCATTGCAAGATCGTCAGTTCTATTTTCTCTCATATAAAATCATAAATTTTGTTTTAAATTTAATTATCAAAAAGTTTCTTGAATTTTAAAACTTCATCATCCAAAAGAAATTGTAAAAGACTGTAGAAGCCCAAAGCCTGTTTTCATAAACTATTATTGACAGCATGATCAATAAATAATTTTAATACAGCTTTAAATTGTAGATTGTCCCATTTAAATATCTGTTTTGGCCTAGAAACCTCTGATGATCAGAGGTCATGGTTTCTGAGGCCTGTGGATAAGCAGTTTAAGAAATCAGCTTAATCCTTAGCATTCTCTATACTTTTAGTATTGTATAGACATTGGCTTTCATCATTTTTCCTTAATTTATTTTTTGTTATGATCAAATATTAAAATTGGCTTTATATGTCTTTGTTGTCTACAATTTTCAAACTTAATAGGAATATTGAACATTATGAGTAGATGATCTTTATTGGTTTATGGGTCAGCAAATACGGAAGCAATAATGCATAAATGTTTACAGTTTCTTTTTGTGAGGTGATAAGGTCAAAGGAAAAATTCAACTATTTATTGTTACGCATTTTATTTTAAAATAATGTGAATCTTAAATGCAGTTGGTCAAATTTGCATTCATGGATTATTAAACAAAATAAGGTTTTGTTTAACCATAGCGAATAATGGAATAAAATGTTACCTCTGATCACTAGACGAAATGTGAACACGCTGTCTGGCACAAAATATTGTGTTGTCTTAAGGTTTAGAGAATCACAATGCTCTTCGTCCCTTTTCATTCTGCACTTCATAATTTTGGAGTTATTCCCCTTTGTTCTTTACTTTTCTTGTCCGGACCATCACTCCTACGTTATCAAAGCTATTAACTTGAAACTTCACAGGTGTATAGATCTCACTGAGACGGAGAGCACTGCAGAAGAACCGTCATTGTACGCTTCATTTGTTTGAAGTTATTGCCCTTAGTTCAATGTTCCTACGCAATGTTTGTCTGGACCATACTCCTTCATGATCAAGGCTTTTTTAAAGATTTGTAAAGAATGAACATTTACAGTGTTGTCGTTTTTCGCCATATGTACTGTCTAAAACACATGCAGCATTCAAAATCGTTTTTACTTTGACTTAATTTTTAGTTTATGCTGATATAAGAAAATTGTCTGGTACCACCATTAAATACTTACGACAAAAATTCTCGGGATCTCTCGTTTCTAGATGCGAACACGCGATGCCTTGTTGTAGCCTTTTGCTGATTTTGCATTCTTTAATTTCTCCATGACCTTGGATGGCGTCTCCGGTGACAAAATGGGTTAAAGTCGCATTAGGAGCACCGACCAGAAGTCTGAAATGAATTTAATTAGTATACAATAAAAGAATGCATACCTCGTTTTCTTTATCAATATTATAAAAATATTAAGGGCTTACTTTATTGCTATTTTTTACAATGTTCTGATTTCAGGAGAAGAAAAACGTACACGTACTAAGCTGCATTTTGCGCATTTAAATATTAAATGAATCGCGTACAGAGCAACAATATGTTAATTGAGCCAAACAGAAATAACGTTTATATTAAGTTTTCTGATCAGGGAAGAGGAATAATTTGTAACAGCTGATTTCGTAATATAAGCGTGCGTTTAAAAAAAATCTTTTTTTTTTTAC
This sequence comes from Sinonovacula constricta, assembly GCA_007844125.1. Taxonomy (NCBI): domain Eukaryota; kingdom Metazoa; phylum Mollusca; class Bivalvia; order Cardiida; family Solecurtidae; genus Sinonovacula; species Sinonovacula constricta. Next base: position 47,216,436 of record CM017567.1, on the reverse strand, counting down.
TTATCAAACCTTTTATCGCAAACATGCTGGCCATTGTCATTTATTTAAATAAGGAAAGGAAATGAATTTTGAAAATATTATAAGCTTCCTCCTTTCCGTAACGTCCCCCTTATTTGCGATCGTTTGAGCATGTCTGATGCTCGCTTTTGGACGGTGTCGATACCGTCAAGGGTATTGCTGGCTGAAAATCGGAGACACATAGAAAGACCTCAGAGTCGCCCTGCAGTCGGTGTACGACTTTCAGTGTTCTTTATACTGTTTTTTCTTCTGGAGAAGACATTGTATCCAGAGTTAAGGTATTAAGCTGTACTTTGCCCGCAGATATTAAATGAATCGCGTACACAGCAACAATACGTGTAAACACAATAAGGCGTTTTTGAAAATATTACAAGATGCCTCCCTTTGTACAACTCTCCGTTATTGATGCTGATCTGACCATGTTTTATTAAAGTTTTAGGACGGTGTCGACACAGTCAAGAGTGATGAAAGCTAAATATCGGAGGTACATAGAAATGACTTTACAGCGGCACTGCAGTCGATGTAGGACTTTTAGTCTTTATACTCGTGAGAAGTAGTGCGAAGACAGAAATAATTATGCTGTCGATCAGTTGTGATAGGCAAGCTTTAAATGATAAAATAAAAGTGTTAAACATATTAAAACAGATTTTGAACTAATTGCAATAAGAAACAACATACATTTAGATCTACCATGGTCAAATGTACATTACGATATAACAAAGACTTCATTCGAGTAAGAAGGGAATCTTAATGTCTTGAAAAACATTAACATGCGCTTGGAGACGGTTAAACAGTTATTATAATTGCAAAAATAATACGCGCGCTTTCAATTGTTTCCTTAGTCGCTCAAATTGTGTTTTTGGAAGTTGTCGCTTGCTACGCCGTCCAGAGTGTCGAATAGCCGGGGATTGACCCTGTGTGACCTTTACTATCCACAATCAGTAATTGTTTGTTTATTAGGTTTATCGTCCCACCAACAGTATTTCAGTTGGAGACAGTGTCTTCTTGAAGCAGACATAGTGCTGCCTTCACCGGGATTAACATGCCTTGAACACCTGGCATGATTTCACACCCAGTAACATTATCAGACACCGGGCCAACTAATCGTGGAACTACCCTTATTCTGCTTGAGCAAAATATACGGAATACTTTAGACCACTGTTTCCACAGCTGTAGTCGCGTAAAGGGTCATATTGACACAGCCTAAAAAGCGCTTCTGGGCGCTTTGATTTTTTCCCGTTACGTTAGAGAGTTGCGATAAAACAAATACACACATCGGAAGGCCTCGGTATTTTTACTTTCAGTGCTGGGCTTTCCGAACCTGTAAGGAAAGGGCAAAAAATGATGTGAACGCTCCATCTTCAGCATCTATTTTTACTCGGCAGCATGTGGACAAGTTTTACAAGTTGCCAATGTACTTCGAGTGACATATTTAAGTAGGAATGTACTCAGTAAATTGACGAAAACTGATAAAACAGAGACAGTCAGAAACTGTGAATTCGAATCCTAAACCATTATTTTTGATTGTATAGCCGGAGGCCCTCATAACGCCATGGGTTCTCCTTCGGTGACCAGGTTGGATGGTTGTAGATTTGAACCAAGGCCGAGACAAGTCCAAATGCTATCAATTTATCCGAAAATTAATCCTGCTCTAATTCAGCGCTATTCCGATTAAAAACCGACAACAATGATTCGTGGGTCATTGGTTTTGACAAAAGTATTAAGTATACTTTTGTGTAAACAGCTCAGAACATACACTTACATTAAAAGGCAGCACCTTATTGCTTCTAGTGATCTGCGACTTAACAATTAAAGGATCAACAGCAACAGCAACATCAGTTGCAAGAAATGATTATAACATCAACAGCGACTTGTGCAATGACAATGGCATCAGTGGCATTAGTGGCATTAGTAAAGCTCTGCAAGAACTTCAGCAGAATGAGTGGGGCTTTGCAATGGCAATGACGGCAGGAGCAACACCATTAGTAAAGCGATGCCATTAGCAGAGCATTTGCGTCAGGCAGGGTCAATATCAGCAGTAGCACCAATAGGGTTAGGTACTGCCAACGACAGCAGCAGCATCAACATGGATATGGCAATTAAAATGTCATCAGAAGCATCAACAGGAATATGCAATGATAATGTCAGCAGCACCAGTAGGGTTAGACAATGACAATGACAACAGCAAAATTAGCTGCGTAAGGCAATGTCAATGACATCAGCCGCACCATTAAGGTTAAGCAATGACGATCAGCCGAACCAAAAGGCTTATGCGATGGCATCAGTCGCACAAGTAGGCTTAGATGTCACCAGTATGGTTTGGTAATAACAGGAACAGCAACAGTAGGGTAAGGGAATAACACCAGCCGCACCAGGAGGGTTGGTCAAGAACATAAGTCGCACCTGTAAGGTTATGCAATGTAATCAGCCGTAAGGCAATGCCAATGAAGGCAGCAGTCGATGCAATAATTACAACACCTCAGCAGCACTTATTGTAATAACGACACGTGACCACTTAAGAACTTTGAATATGGCATTCCAGTGGGAGGGGGTGGGGGGGGGGTGGGGGGTTAATGGTTGGAAAAGGTGACACAGCCTCAGCTTGCAGTGGTATAAGAAAAGGGGTGGGGATTAATGTCTTGTTGTCCAATGACGTGCCATGTAAGCCCATGTACGTCAAGCAGGGCTTATTGTTTTTCTAACCTCTCCTCTTTGACATCATTGTGTATAATACAAGTGTTCCAGCTGCGATCTCACAGCCTGGTGTTATCTTGGGGTGGGGAACTCTAAATATTATTTTTCAATGCCTCCTAAGAGGTCGCTTATGTTCATGCATGGTAAATAACAGCAAACGGAAATGAACACGTCCTTTTCCTTAAGTGCTTTTTAAGAATTTTAGCACTCCACTATGCATATGGAATAAGTGAGTTTAATAATGACTGAGTAGAACGTTATTTACTTTTGCAACTTTTGGCAAATGTCGAATTAAGTGACTTGAAAGAAACCAGTTTAGATTTTGATCAGATCGCTCCAAGCAGAAGTTGGCTGATCTTCGTGCATATGATCAATACATAGGCTCGATCTCACAGTCAAATTAAATAACATCTCCAAATAAATTATTTGCGTAATGTCGTTCGATATGTTCTAGGAGTCAGACTGTCTAATATTGTGGAATGTATTTTTTTCCAGTTATTTATTCTGGTGTAGAATGAAGCAACACTTTGCATACGCTCAATCAAACGTTTGCTGAGTTACCTGTATTATTTTAATAGCTTGGAGCACGAGGTCGAGTGGCTGGAGCCGCCGACCTATAACTCCTCAGCTTCTCATCGTGTTGATTCGAGACCCTGTCGGGGCCAAAACTGTAACAAGTGGTGGTTTTCCAGCTATCCTGCGTTGCGCCGGTGGTTCTACCCAGACATAAGTCTTGGGTATTTCCTACACGTATCATTGGCTGCACGTTGCCAATATGACCATAATTAAGTTAGTGCGATGTAACAAAAAATAAAACAAATCAAACTATTTTATAAGCTTGACCATCAAGTAAAAAATAGCTGATAAGGAACTAAATGTACAACATTTTCATAATATGTGTTAAGTACGTCAGAAGTTATAATGTCTACTACTGTGGATTTTTTTTGCCTTTCTAATCTGTTAATTATCCATTAGCAAATCATGCAGACGCACACGAGCATAATAAAGCCAAATACCTGTCCATGATAATTAAGATATACACGGGCCTATTATTTCTTCTACCTGCCATCTAGTAAAATGGCGAGTAATGCCAAGTGCATGATACTTCGAGCGCTTTCTTGAGCCTTGGAGAACAAATATGCACATGCACTTAATTTGTGATTCAGCCCCTAATCAAAGAAAACCAAGAAGAACGACCTAGGCGACGACGGCAGCAATAACCAACTTTAACCACACAAAAACAACAGAAAAAAAACAAAACATTTAAAAGACACAAAGTATGGCAGTAGTAAAATAGTTAATTATATACTCTCTATACACTGTTAAATCAATATATATTATTAAATATCTTTTTATGTTACTGCAAGAGAAAGTCGTGTAAGGTATATTGATGATAAAATTGATATTTGCACATTTATAAATTCATTTATAAATTCCAGTTTGTAGTGTCGCAGAAGTATGGCCTTTAAAGTGATATCCAACAGTTTGCCTTTATCAATCACACGTAACAATATCGCTGTTTGGAGTATACGTGCATTATTTCTGAAGAAAATCATATTTTGGTAAAAAAATAAAACACAACACAATCGTTAGACTGTACAACTCGTTAAAAGACTCAAAATGATTATACTTTTTTAAATCTAGAAATAAACACGACTGGAATTTCTACTTAAAACAGACATCGATGTCAGCGGATGACCCGTATCATGACATAACGTGATTTCAAAAGTAAGTGGTCACGTGGTTTTCATTGCTTGAAACAGCTAAGTGGCTCAGATAGGAAATACATATTTGTAGCGATTGTTTCATAAAATTGTTCTCAAACGTGTCAGTTTAGATTTGATTCTATAATAGCAATCTTTCAACATGAGAATAGAAACAACATCAATTTATCATTCAGACTTTAAGCTACCAATTTTAGATTTTTGTTCTCTACACAATGCTTTATTGACAAACAATTTCATCGACAAAAGCAAAATAGTTAATAATATTACCCTTATAATTATGTATTACCTTTTCTGGATTTAATCATCAATCATATCTGTATTGCCCATTTAGTCATGAATGAAAAATACGGTAAATCTACAACACATCACTCGTAATGCTTAAATATTTAGAACCACCTTCATTCATGAAACACATGTCAACAAACGGGGTTTACATAAAGCACACAAAAGTGTTAAATTTAACCAAGATCATGAGACGCTTAGTTTACACGTCATAGATGTTAACATATCATAGTATTTTTCATTGTTTTCCAGTGTTTTGTAGATGATTTATTTGCACTGGAATTTGTTATTGCCTATTATTTGTATTGTATGCTAAATTGCTCATTAACCACATAGAGCGGTAATGAGTTCAATAAAGATGACTTGAGTAGTGTTGCGTTATGCTTCACTTTTTACAAAGGTGTAGCACAACAATAAACAGCAGTTCGTCCAAGCTGAATATAGTAACGGGTTTTTTGTTAGTTTGTTCTTAGAGATACTCGTCCCACCATTAGTATTTCATTTATCTGGGGACGATGTCCACTTAAAGCAGATATAGTGATGCCTTCACTGTGTATAGCATGCCGTGGAGACCTGACATGATACCACACCAAGTCACATTATCCTGACACCAGGCCAACCAGTCGTGGAAATTATATTTACTTGAGCGTTAGTAAGTGAGTTACACCACTACCATGATAACAACTGGTATTTCGAAGCCTGGGATCGAACCCGCAGACGGCAGTACCTGGACTTTCTGTAAGTTAACATGGCTTTATCACTTCTTCTATACAAATGAAGTTGCTGTCATTCAAAATTATTTAGTATTTACTGATTGAAAAAATAAAATCATAACGATGTTTCTTTATCAATATGTGTGTGGCCACTCGGTTCTAACTCCCGACGGCTGTATCTAATCATAGTTAACAATGTTACGAATGCAAAAACTGGATTCCCCCCTCTGGAATCATGACTGTGGTATTACAAAGCATACAAAACGAAGACATCAACAAGCAGCTTTTAGTAAGACCTTTCACGTTACTCATATCTTGTATCTTCTTCGACATTATTTCTTGCTCGAAAACCATATGATCATTTTTGAGCGATCGAAGTTACCGAGATTTTCTGTATCGATTTTATTATATTTTTTTCAAATCCGTTATTCTGCTCGTTAACTTTATTTCAAGCCCTTCTCTTATAAACGCGAACTATTGTAAAACAACTGCAACGAATTTAAGACAACCTTACACAACGTACCCATATAATTAGCGATTTAGAATATTTTATATTTCACTTACGACATGCTAGAAAGCTCAGTCAATAATACAATGGCGATTGGTTCTTATGAAAAGATCTTAAATATTGTTCAGAATAGGGTACATTTGCATGAATTTGGATAAAAAATATGTTCATTAAACATTTTAATAAACGATTGTTTCCTAAAAGATCCTAAAATGCTGTTTGTTAATGTCCTACACCTGTCTTAAAAGTGTACCATAACACCACAATCGTCATTACAAACATGTATTTCCTATATGAGCTACGCTGCACATCCGCTGAGTCGTCGATGTCTATTTTTAACAGAAATCCCAATTGTTCCTATTTATAGATTTGAAAAGAATGAACATTTTATTTGGTGATTAACGAGTTTTACAGCCCCAAAAGTGAGATACTGTAAAAAGTTGTCAAAGCTAGGACTAAAGTATGACGTTTTCCTACAGAAATTTTGCACAAATACCCTGAACAGTGCTTAGATATTGTTACATATATTAGATATAGGCAAACTGTCGGATACCACCTTTAATAGGGCAAAACTTTGGAGAACCACGGTGATTTTTTTTAAATTTATTTTTTTTATTTTATGAATTCATTGTTTTTGGGGGGGCGGGGTGGTGGTACCGTCCTACCCACAGTATCTCAGTTACTTGGAGACGGCAATAAATAATAGAATAAATAATTACCTCTGATAAATTGTGACAAGTGCTGTCTTTCAGAAGATAGTGTTTTGGTTGAAATAATTGAGACGTATTTCATTTTTTAAACTCAATAATCTAGCGTTTCTCCTAATCGCGCTTTTATTACCACATGTCACGTGTACACGTTTAATGATTAACTAATACATTATATAAACTACGGAAAAGGGCACTACAATTAAGGACGCATATTATATAATTCACAGACACATTTTACAGTTTACTTGCAAAACACCAATGAATCACTTTACCATTATTAAAGCAAGAAAGTGCAATGATGTACATTTCGCTCAATTTACAGCACAGCAGTTGTGCAAACTACAATTAAATAACACAATTACAGGGGAACAAAAATTACATTTTTTTTAAATGGACAAGGATGCATATCATAATGTAATTACAAAACTACAGGAAAACAAAGATTATTCCGATTTACTCATAAACTTACAGGGACGCATATAACGATTTACTCATAAGCTTACAGGGACGCTTATAGCGATTTACTCATAAACTAACATGGATGCATATAACGATTTACCCATAAACTTACAGGTGTGCATATAACGATTTACCCATAAACTTACAGGGACGCATATAACGATTTACTCATAAACTCACAGGGGTGCATATAACGATTTACTCATAAACTTACAGGGACACATATAACGATTTACCCATAAACTTACAGGGGTGCATATAACGATTTACTCATACACTAACATGGATGCATATAACGATTTACTCATAAACTTACAGGGGTGCATATAACGATTTACTCATAAACTTACAGGGGTGCATATAATGATTTACCCATAAACTTACAGGGACGCATATAACGATTTACTCATAAACTTACACGGACGCATATAACGATTTACTCATAAACTTACAGGGGTGCATATAACGATTTACTCATAAACTAACATGGATGCATATAACGATTTACTCATAAACTCACAGGGGTGCATATAACGATTTACTCATAAACTTACAGGGACGCATATAACGATTTACCCATAAACTTACAGGGGTGCATATAACGATTTACTCATACACTAACATGGATGCATATAACGATTTACTCATAAACTTACAGGGACGCATATAACGATTTACTCATACACTTACAGGGGTGCATATAACGATTTACTCATAAACTAACATGGATGCATATAACGATTTACTCATAAACTTACAGGGGTGCATATAACGATTTACTCATAAACTTACAGGGACGCATATAACGATTCACCCATAAACTTACAGGGGTGCATATAACGATTTACTCATAAACTAACATGGATGCATTTAACGATTTACTCATAAACTTACAGGGACGCATATAACGATTTACTCATAAACTTACACGGACGCATATAACGATTTACTCATAAACTAACATGGATGCATATAACGATTTACTCATAAACTTACAGGGGTGCATATTACGATTTACTCATAAACTTACAGGTGTGCATATAACGATTTACTCATAAACTTACAGGTGTGCATATAACGATTTACTCATAAACTTACAGGGCTGCATATTACGATTTACTCATAAACTTACAGGTGTGCATATAACGATTTACTCATAAACTTACAGGGGTGCATATTACGATTTACTCATAAACTTACAGGGATGCATATAACGATTTACTCATAAACTTACAGGGGTGCATATTACGATTTACTCATAAACTAACATGGATGCATATAACGATTTACTCATAAACTTACAGGGGTGCATATTACGATTTACTCATAAACTTACAGGTGTGCATATAACGATTTACTCATAAACTTACAGGTGTGCATATAACGATTTACTCATAAACTTACAGGGGTGCATATTACGATTTACTCATAAAATTACAGGTGTGCATATAACGATTTACTCATAAACTTACAGGGGTGCATATTACGATTTACTCATAAACTTACAGGGATGCATATAACGATTTACTCATAAACTTACAGGGGTGCATATTACGATTTACTCATAAACTTACAGGGATGCATATAACGATTTACTCATAAACTTACAGGGGTGCATATAACGATTTACTCATAAACTTACAGGGGTGCATATTACGATTTACTCATAAACTTACAGGTGTGCATATTACGATTTACTTATAAACTTACAGGGATGCATATAACGATTTACTCATAAACTTACAGGTGTGCATGTAACGATTTACTCATAAACTTACAGGTGTGCATATAACGATTTACTCATAAACTTACAGGGGTGCATATAACGATTTACTCATAAACTTACAGGGATGCATATAACGATTTACTCATAAACTTACAGGGGTGCATATAACGATTTACTCATAAACTTACAGGGGTGCATATTACGATTTACTCATAAACTTACAGGTGTGCATATTACGATTTACTTATAAACTTACAGGGATGCATATAACGATTTACTCATAAACTTACAGGTGTGCATATAACGATTTACTCATAAACTTACAGGTGTGCATATAACGATTTACTCATAAACTTACAGGGGTGCATATTACGATTTACTCATAAACTTACAGGGATGCATATAACGATTTACTCATAAACTTACAGGGGTGCATATAACGATTTACTCATAAACTTACAGGGATGGATATAACTATTTACTCATAAACTTACAGGTGTGCATATAACGATTTACTCATAAACTTACAGGTGTGCATATAACGATTTACTCATAAACTTACAGGGGTGCATATTACGATTTACTCATAAACTTACAGGGATGCATATAACGATTTACTCATAAACTTACAGGTGTGCATATAACTATTAACTCATAAACTTACAGGGATGCATATAACGATTTACATAAAATGAATTGCAAGGTTGAATAAAAATTGTAAATTAATTTTTTTCAAAGGCTAACATCTTTACCTGTAAAATAAAAACAGGCATAACAATTTTTGTGATTTATTGACAACATTACAATGAGGCGGCGTACTACGATTAGGTTTACATAAAAACCACAGAGACGCATGTAACAAGCGTAATAAAAACATTCAAGGAAGCATATAACGTTTTTCTTGAGTGTTACGATTTTGTTATAAAAATATAAAAAGTCATTATTAATGGACCTTACCCGCGTTAGCCTATTACTGACATTGAAGAAATAGCTCCTATCAGACACACATTTGTTACTCATCCCAGATGAGCGTATCAAAAGAGAAACACGTGTAAAACCGCCATTAAATTCATTGCAGACATAATCCCGAAGTCTCGATACGACGTGACAGCAATACAGGAGTCCATAAACCGTGTCAATGGCAGTACGACTCGAAATGTATGTAGGAGAGAGAAAGAGACAAGAAAAAAGGAGAGAAAAATAAAATTTCAGCAGTCTGTAAACACGAGAGAAAAATGATGAAGTATAAATAGTTAATACGATGATCACGTGACCAAATCTGTGATGTAATAAAGGATTTGCAGACGTTAACTTTTATTATGGCAGTAGACGGGGAGAGAGGATGACTATGTGCACGGTCCAGTAATTAGTTGTTACAGAAGAGTCACGGGGGTTTGGGGTGTCGCTCTGTTCCCAGAGGATAGACTTTTTAATGGGGGTTTTCTTTGGGCTTATCAGTTGAATAAGCAAATCCGGGAAAGGGTTTTTTTGTTGCTTTTCCAGAATTTTTTATCCAAAGAAAACATTAGTTTGTTTAAAAAGCAAGGTGGTTTCGCGGTAAACTTCCGAATTCTAAGCTCATTACAGCATGGGTTCGAGACCCCTTCTGTGTGAAAACTGTTATGTTTGACATCTTCTTGCTGTTCTTTTCTTATTTGTTTGTGGTCTTATTACAAGTAAGTACTGACCTAGTTCACCACCATCACAATGTAAAAAGAGCGTCGTAGGGCCGTAAAGTTTCAAGGGGCGGGATGGACAAACTTGTCGTGAGTAGCTTGATAGAGCAGGCTATTTATAACTGCCGGACAACAGTTTTTATGTATTTCATATGCCAGAGGCGTGCATTCAGTTTGGGCTTTTGGGCTGCAAATGTATCAAAGATACAAATATAGTAAAACAGGTTTATTCATGAACAAACAAGCGGGGGCCATAAAAGGTCGTGTGTTATTAAACATTACCAAAAATAATTACAACTAAATGATAATGGTTGTAATTAAGAAATATAGATCAATTATAAAGTAAGACACGGTTATAACAAAAGTATGAATTATGACATTAGCTCACACCACTTTAAACCTTAAGAAATATATCAAACACTAACCCCGAACATGTAACAAAGATACAAATATAACAAAAACAGTTTTATTTATGAAGCCAACACACAAGCGTCTTCACAAGAAGGTGATACAAAGGTCGTGTAATGCAACATTACAAAGCGCCAGCATTTGTTATTCGGGTCACGTGTTGTTAATTATGAATCAAGTGCAAGGGTTAGTTCCTATTTTTGACTGATGGTTGGGTTAAAAGCGGGCACTAACTTGAATTTATGTGGATTTAAAAGGGACGGTATATTTTTATGTATCTTTTTTGACTAACATATAAAATAATAACAACACAACAATTTCTTAGCATTAGGCAACTACGAAATAGGGATGTCATATGACAAAGGCCTGAGACAAGAATCAAGCTTCTTTAATGGTCGAAAAGGACTTAGTTATTTCCGTCATCCTGTACGTCATCTCTGTCGTCTTTCATTAAAGAGAAGTTCCAATTGCTAATAAAAGCAGACGGAACTCCTCGGGGAAATTCCATCATTTTACGTTACAAATAAGTAAGTATAAGATTTCCGACTGAATACGCAGTAAGTGTCAAGCAGTCAGCACTGAAGAGTACCGACATGATATGGAGACAGATGGTCTCAAGGTTGATGTTTGCAGACGATTCCTTCCAACTTATTGATTAAATTAATGCATTTACGGAGATTACAGTGTCTGGGTAGACCGTAGAGCACCGCAGGTCACCTGGAAGACCTTACCACATGACGTCCTTTACACCGAACGGGACTTAAAACTTTATTTTATTTATTTATTTGGGTTTTACGGCACACCGACACTTAAAAGGTCATACGGCGCCGAATACAAGGAAGTTTAATGTGAATAGAGAATAATCAGGTTAAAAGGTAAAAACTAAACTTTGTTAGTAATATATTGAAAAAAATATAAAAATCTATAAGGTTAAAATAATTTGAACTATAATTGAAAATAGGTTAATATATTAAACGGTCTAAAATGTGTAACGGTTGCTAAATAAACAGTTTAAACTTATTATAACTTATTTATAATATTAATCTCGTTCAAGAAGCAAACAAGTTTAGAATCCAACACTGTCCTAAACAGTTCGTACATGTTATTGACATTAAAATACTTCGAACGAATATGGTCTGTGTCGATACACTGTAATAAAATATGATTGACTGTCAGTGGTTCCTGGCAAGGAACACATACAGGTTGAACTTCTCTTTTTAAAAGATATGAATGAGTTAATCTAGTAAGTCCAATGCGACAGCGGGTAAGAGCTACGTCTTTTCGTCGACTTTCTCTGCAAGCAGAGACATTGGCACAAACTACGCGGTGGGATGCTATGCTGTCAGAGGAGTTACAAGTCGGCGACTTTAACACTGCACCACTTGCATTCCGCTGGGTGTCTTAAATTTGCTAATGAGATTTAAAGGCTAAAGCAGCGCACACACAATTAACGAACTACTTAATCAAATCACGAGCTAACGAACAAAACAAATGTCGACAATGAGGCAAAGTGTTTCAAGTGGTCTAAGTAATAATAAGATTACTGCGACGGAGCCACGTGGTGCAAAAATGCTCTTATTAATTAAAACATTACTTGAACATTTATCAGAGAGATGGCTGGATGAAAATATAGGTTCTGTTTTAATTGCAAACATGTATAATACAGTAAAAGATAACACTTTTGTAAGTGTACAATTTACATTGCATCAAAGTTTCCTGGTTCCTCCTTAAATGTCAAGTTCGGGTTCAGAATACAACGTAATTACTAATAAACTATAATGGCATGTATATTATTAAAAGAATATTTGCATTTGTCTTTTCTCTTTCTTTTTTTTACCCGCCGCAATAGCTCAGGTGGTAAAGCGTCGGCCGGGTCAAACCAAAGACTTTAAATTTGGTAGTAGTGGCTAAGGGGACAGCATAACGCCTGACACATCGGTGTCAGTATAATGGATCGAACGGGTTCAGTCCCTTGGAAACCTCATAAGCGCCCCTGTGCTATAATGATAGAAATGTCGCTGCACAATATCGGCAAAAATGCCGGCTAATCCCTAATCCCTTACCTTTTTCTGTTTTATATTCCCTTTCAGTTCCTTTACTCTGTATTCTTAGTCTTTTCTTGGCTTTTCTTGCTTGTTTTGTTGATTATATTCTTTTATTTCTACCTTATCTCGCTTTTTTTCTTCTTCTTCTTCTTTATCATCGTCATGATGATGGTCATCATCTTTTCTTAGTCATTTCCTTTTCCCTTTCTTCTAAGCATTTTTCTTAGCTTCTTCTTAGCATCTTATTGGCTAAACCACAAATGAAATGGCAAACGCAACAAACCAAAATTACACCAATAATTCATACAAATAGTGCTTTTCCTTTTGTTTTTATCAACAGCACCAGCACACTTTTAGTCAAACTAGCGACGCCAAGTTAATAATTGGTGGAAATATATCTGAGTAGAACCAACGGCGCAACACAGGTCTGCATAATGTGTAAATATGCGAACCAACGTAAACTAATTTCCTGTTTGACTTCATATTTCAATACAACTGACGATTTTGCCCCCATCATCGCATTTCTTTTGAATTAAAATAGGATAATTTTCTGGTATGTTTAAGCCTTCGTGGTTAAGGTGCATGGTATTTAAATGCATTTTTTCTTATTTTTCTAATAATTCAGTAGAAGTTCACATAGTCAACTAAAAACCTTCGCTTCTTCACAGTTTCTCCAACCAGACAAATTGATTATTCATTATAGCAGGATCTTATAAATGAATTTTGGCATCCTTTTACATTTATTTGTATCTAACCTACTGAGTTGAAATGGTTATTCATAATGGTAAATTTGGCGCCTAACTAATCTAAAACATAAAGAGAACAGCAGAAGTAAAGGCTCTTTTATCTTTCTCCCCAGTAACATGAACATCACGAGTAGCAGCAACAACAAAATCATAATCGTCGTCGTCGTCCTTCTCGGACCTCCTCTTCATCATTAATTTTCTCATTCGCATCATAATCGTCATCACCAGCACCATCCCATCTACCACATAAACATCATCAGCTCTACCGCACTCACTCGAAATAGCTCAGCCACTTTTACGAAATGGACGATATAAATGGAGATTCCGGAAATAGCCGAGTAGTTACGAATGCCGCAAACTAATAGTGCCTTTTCTCCCCTTCGATGATCAAACATGAACATTGTAAGAGTTGTGTTTGGAGAATATATATCCCATATCATATCTCAGTAATGTGTGTTGATTTATTGTCCAGTCTGCAGAGAAAACATTCGCTCAATAACAAACTCATTGTCAGGGAGTCTGTATCGACTTAAATTGCTAAAAATCACTTGCCTTGGGCATCGATACAGATTTTTTATGCCAATGTAAGCTAGAAATATTTGCTGAGTTTGCATTTAGATGTGAAACAGATAAACGTGCAACATAGTTCTATGTAATGTCTTCAAGCGAAATAACCAGATCAATGTAGGATATTAAGCAAATGTGAAACCATTTTCAGAACGTTCAGTACTTTACGTTTTAAACGTACAATAAAGAAGAAGATAAAACGGTTCTAAAACAATAAAAAATGATCCGGTTAGCGAGGTGACCCGCCATCCGGGGTGGTCCGTTTGCGAGGTTATACTGTATATGTCGTGTGGTGCGTAACAAATAAATGAACTAACGAATGGACTAAAGAAAAGAGAATTTTACAAAAGGAAGTCAGAAAGAATGAAAAAACGGATTAAACAAAAAAAGAAAGTAAAAAAAAGAAAAAGAAAAGAAATAAGTAAAAAAAAAACTTGCAATTTTGTCATTCTGTATATGTTTTTTTGCCATCCCAGCACTAACAATATCCCAATGTATGAAAATGGATGCCAGTAAGTCAGCATCAGGTTCATTTTATGATTAATACGAACTCCACTTTCTGTGCCTACCAGATAAGAGGCATTTCCATCTTCCAATAGAGTACAGAATATTTATAGTAGACATAGATTTATTTTAAGTAGACCTAAAACTAGCCGTTATGTTCTCGTATGCTCGTGTGTCTAGTATGTAGTTCTCTGTGCGCTTTTTGCATGAAAAAAAGTTTATAACTGTGGTTAACAAAAGAAGAAACAAGACAAAACACCTACGACAGAGACAAAAACAACAGTAGTACGAATAAGGATAAATTTATTTTCCTTATTCGTCTTGCTGTTGTTATTGCCTTTGTCATATTAATAACATGTACGACAATAGTGGCAACACGACTACTACAACAACGGCGTTTTCGTCGTCGTCATTAAACAACATCAACATGGTCACACAAACATTGCCCTAATATTGCAACTAATAATCTACTACTACTACTAATAATATACACAAATAATAAATAACAGAACTTAACAACATTCAAATCAAGAAAAGCAATCTACGTATATGTGTATAATCTGAAATCTGAAGTTTTCCAATGGACATCCAATTTAAAATTGAAGCCGCAACAAACAGTCCCATTTAGGGAAATGGCCGAGGTGATCCGACTACCTACATACATCCGAGAGATGATTCGTGAATTATCCGAGGTGTTCCGATTGTACAAAAGTCGCTCTATATGATAATTGTTTTCAAATCTATAAATAAGCTCGATGGGGAGGATGTCTCCTAAAAATATACAGACGTCAGAGCGGATAACCCGGATGATGCTATACCGTGACATCAAAAATAAGCGGTCACGTGGTTTTGTCAGTTTAAAAATAGCTAACTATGCCGCGTGGTTCATACAGGAAATACATGTTACGAGTGAGGTGTTGTTCGCACTTTTCACATAGATGCCGAACATCAAAAACATTTTTATTGAGATCTTTTCAAGTAACAAATGTGCATTTGTTGTTTCAAACAAATATCTGGTTGAAACAGTTGAAGACCACCTTTAAAGCATTTGAAATACAGACAACTCTATCTTGAACTGAAAATTCTAGTCCGAGTATTTTTTTCTTCCAGCAGAACACCGTCTGTTGATACAGTATGTAGATTAAAAGAAACTTCATCTAAGGTTCCTATATCAACAGATGACGATATCTTATCACGGTGTATCAGGAATGTAGTTAATAACGTTACATGACAATAACTGGCAATGGTTTTTCAAACACGCAGAAAAAAACGGGAAATGACAAAATAAATTCTACATGGGAAATGTTAGTAGGTAATGCGTCTGGGTAGATCCACCGACGCCACCCCAAGTCAGCTAAAAGACCCTATCATGTAATATGTGTCAAGTATTGCTTCGGCTTGGGCTCAAACTCATGTTGCTTTGGCGTATATCATATGTACATTATGTTTTTATTAATTATGTGGACATTTAATACAGTTCTCATCAAGACCATCCACAAACACCCAGACCCCAACTCCACTGAAAGAAAGAAGGTAATAATGAAAAAACGTGATAATGACATTCCGACGAACAATTTTAGATGATTAATCACTTAACAAGAGAGGTAAAAACATATGCAATATGAAAAAAAAAACCAAACCAAAAAACCCAACACAGAAATTACAATCAACAAAAATGTTAAAAAACCATCTGCATGGGTGATAATATCGTTGAATTTTGGCAGAAGACCAAACCGATTGCATGAAAGACATAAAAAGTTTGCTGAATTTGTTGTCCCACCACAACTTTTTAGTTTGGCGGTGTTCACCTGCAGTATAACCGTAGGTGGTTTTCACCTGGAGTAAACAAATTGCTGTCTTCGCTGTGTATAGCATGCCGTGAACACCTGGCACAATTTTTCACTAGCGAGAGAGCAGATACCACACCCAGTCACATTATCCTGAGAAAGGATCGAGTCAGTCGTGGAGCAGTCATTATAGTTTGTTTAAACGTAAGCAAGTGGGGTATATTACTTCCATGTTTGCCGACTTTGATATGTCGCAGCCGAGATTTGAACCTGGCACCACCCGTATCCGTTTGTCTAATAGAGAATACGTGGGCAATCATTTATGAGAAGTTCGGCCCGAGATGTCATTCTAGATTATTGCAATGATCCATCGTTGGGGTAAACGATACATAATTTGATAATTATATATACGAGCGCTGCTTACATAACTATTTGGTTAAAACCAATGAGAAATCAATTAAACATAATGGTGGTGTTGTTTGTAAAAGGGAAAATATTTGTTATAAGAAATGTGTACCGTTGCAAAGGTTGTGGGTGGAGAGACGAGTATATACATGGAACGAAAGTGAGAGAAGAATATATGGGAGGAAGAGGCAGAATGCGAAATGAAAGATAATATTAGAAAGAGATACATAGAGAAAGAAAGTCAGGGGTGAGAAAAAAGAATGATTGTGGACGGTGGATAAAGAATGAGAGATAAAATGAGGGCGATTGTATAAGTAAGTGAGAGAAAAAGAACGAGAGAGATAGAGAGGGGCATACAAATCTTAGAGAGAAGGTGTTGGATGGAATAGGGATGGGAGCAATGGTAGAGGAAGGTGAAAGGAGAGAGGCCGAAGGACGACATGAGGAGAAGAAGTGAGAGAGAAAGTAGAAGGAAAAGAGAGAGAAGAAGAGATAGGAAGAGCGCCGAAGGAGAGGGGGAGAGAGAAATCACGAGAGAGAGATAGAGAGAGAGAGAGCAAGAGAGAGAAAGCAAAAGCGAGAATGAGAGAGTGATGGAGACAGAGAGCGAGCACACGAGAAAGAAAAAGCAAGAGACAGAAAGAGAAAGAGGTAAAGTGAAAGAGAGAGAAGAAATGTTGGAAAAGGAAAGTAGAAATTAGGTTTGGTACAGATTGTAAACTTAAGATGTAGTTTCTACTTACGTCTTTAAATGGAATGTCTGTGTATTATCCTCCGTCCAGCCGGGGGTTTTAACCACACCCACCGAATAACCAAACTGCGACCCAGCATCCCCACGGGCAAAGCTAGCCTTAGTCACCTCGATATTATATCCACCAACATTCACACACAAACTCACGAGAATTACACACATGAGTGTGTTTATAATTCCAAAATTTTCTAAAACAATCGCTTGTTGTATTCCTTTAAATCCTTCCATGCTTTTAAGATGCATCTTACACGTTGTATTTAAATTTCAATTCACGCTAATCTTCTTTATTCGAACTCCATTCCACTCGAATCTTGCTTTATGTGACCCGATTTCAAGGACGGCGACCGAGTTTATCCACATATTTGCATGCACACTCGAGTTACATGTACATGTATACTTCACGAAGCATATCGAAGGAAAAGCTGTGCAGCAATATGATGAAAGTATGAAATAGAGTTCCAAATGAAATATCATAGCAAAATTTGAGAGAGTGGTAAGTGGTAAGTTCTCTTGGTTAAC
This sequence comes from Sinonovacula constricta, assembly GCA_007844125.1. Taxonomy (NCBI): domain Eukaryota; kingdom Metazoa; phylum Mollusca; class Bivalvia; order Cardiida; family Solecurtidae; genus Sinonovacula; species Sinonovacula constricta. The sequence goes on along the minus strand of CM017567.1, from coordinate 47,198,191 downwards.
AATATCCAGTCTCTCACGAAGAAGTTTGTGCAGTTGGCTGGGAATTGGGAATTGGGTATTGGGTATTCAGTATCCAAATACAACCCAATTCCCAGCCAGATAGAAATTGGGTATTCGCGAATTCCCAGCTACAACCGTATACTCAGCTGGCTATGTATTTGGTATTCAATATAGCACTGAAACCGAATTCCTAGCCAACTGGTTATTGGGTATTTGCGAATTCCGATCTACAGTTGAATACCCTGCTAGCTAGTTATCGGGTATTCAATAACAAGCTTCAACCGTATTCCCAGCCAGCTGTGAATTGTGCATTCGCTAAGGTAGCAAGAAAGTGTGTTTTCAAAATACTCTTGTGTACGAACGATTCAAATCAGTGTTTGAATGTCGAGCTGTACCTGAATACCCAGTTGACTGGGTATTGGGTATTGGAAATTGTTCAATATAAGAGCGATATAAAGCAAAGTTTGAATTTCGAGCTGTACCTGAATACCCAGTTGACTGGGGATTGGGTATTGGAAATAGTTCAATATAAGAGCGATATAAAGCAGAGTTTGAATGTCGAGCTAGACCTGAATACCCAGTTGACTGGGGATTGGTTATTGGAAATAATTCAATATAAGAGCGATATAAAGCAGCGTTTGAATGCCCAGCGAGGACCTAATACTGAGCTTGCTGGGCATTCCGTATTCGAATTTTATTTGTAAACGGACTCATGGCGGAGTTTGAATATCGAGCTGGATCTGAATAGAGTATTTGAAATATACTTATTAAATGGACCATTCATAGCGCAGTTTGAATATCCAGCTAGGACCGGATACCAAGCTTGCTGGGCATTGGGTATTCGAAATAGTTTCTGTTAATGGACCGTTCAGCGCTAAGTTTGCACATCGAGCTAGACCTGAGCTGGCTGGGAATTTGGTATTTGTAATATTTATATTAAAGGGACTATTTAACGCAGAGTTTAAATATCGAGCTAGACCTGAACAGCTAGCTGGCTGGGAATTAGGTATGATAATTTTTTTCAGTAACTGGACTATTCAACGCAGCGTTTGAATATCGAATTAGACATGAATACCCAGCTATCTGGGTATTGGGTATAGGAAATATTTTTGTGGACGGGCAACTCAAAGCAAAGGTTGATTATCTAGCAGACTCGAAGAATACCCAGCTTGGCTGGCAATTAGTTATTCGAAATACTTTCAGAAAATGAACAATTCAAGGCACAGTTTAAATACCTAGGTAGGATCGAATACCCAGCTAGCTGGGTATTGGGTATACGAAATCATTTTGGTGACGACAACTCAACTCAGAGTTTAAATATCGAGCTAGACTTAACTAACCAGCTGGCTAAGAATTCGGTTTTCAAAATTAACATTTTTCCGTGTATGGATTATTTAAAGCATAGCTTGATTATCCAGCTAGACTACCCAGCTAGCTGGTAACTCAATATTCGGATGTCTTTAACGGACGTCTAAAAGCACATTTTGAATAGGAAGCTGGGCCTAAATAACCAGCTATTAGGAAATCGGAATTCAAATTATGTTCTATAAATAGACTATCCGAATTAAATTCTGTTAATAGACTGCTAATAAAAAACTTTGAATACCCAACTAGTTCAGAATTTCGGCATTCTAATCATGTATAATTTAATTACAATTTTAAGCGCATGTTTAAATACCAGCTAGGACTGAATGCAAAGCTAAAAATAGTATTTTGACTTAAGTTGGTCTAGCGGGTAAATCAAAGTTCGCTATTTGCAATTTATTAACAGAAAATATTTCGAATACCCAATTACCGGCCTAGCCGGGTATTCAGGTCTAGCTGGGTATTCTGACTTTGTTATTTGTATTGTTTTTACAGAAAATATTTCGAATACCCAATCCCCGGCCAACTGAGTATTCAGGCTTTGCTGGGTATTCAAACTTATCTATTTGTATTCCATTAACAAAAAGTCGTTTGAATACCCAATTTCGAGCTAGCTGAGTATTCAGGTCTAGCTGGGTATTCAAACTTTGCTATTTGTAGTCTATTAACAGAAATCATTTAAATACCCAATTGCCAGCTAGCTGAGTATTCAGGTCTAGCTGGGTATTCAAACTTTGCTATTTGTAGATTTATTTCAAATATCCAATTTACAAGTAACCAGTATGTGAAATCTATTAACTAAAATATTAAAAAAATCCAATTCTGAATTGCCCCATTACTGAAAATATTTCGAATGCCGAGTTCCTGGTCAACTAGGTTTTGATGTGTAGCTCAATAATCAAGTTCAGCTTTAAATTGTCCCTTTACTGATAGCTCAATGTTCAAACTCAGCTTTAAACCGTCCGTTATTTAAAATATTTCGAAAACACAATTACCTGCTACCTGGGTATTCGGTTATAGCAAGGGATTAGCGAATACCATTTTCCCAGCTGTGTTGGAATACGGTTGTAGCTTGATATTGAATACTCAATACGTAACTAGCTGGGCATTCAGCTGTACCTCGGTATTCGTACATACCCAATACCCTGCTGGCTGGGAAATCACTTGGAGCTGAATATTGAATACCCAATACAAAATTACCAATTCCCACCTCCACCTTCACAAACCTAAAGCAGGTTTGTATTCAAATCACAGCCAGTGCTCAAAAGTTCCATTTTCAACATTATTTTGAGATGCACAGTGAAACATTCTGTTTTGTTTGTTTGTTTTTAAAAATATTAATAATAGAAACGAAATGCATGTGCTGGTAAAATAAAGGAAGAGGCGACAACACAATCAAATGTTAATATATTTTAATCGAAATGTATATGGACAGATCAAGTTTTGTTTACAAAAAAGCGAAGGCAGTTCAAAACCCTTATATCTTCCTTTTGCACGTAGTAATTTATGTCATTGTTTTATTTCACCAACTATTTACATCCTTACATATTGTCCGAGCAATATAAATAAAGCCCAAGATTCTATGATCATTTCTAGTCTCATATTGACAGAAACAATACGCCAATAATTGTATTATGACACAACCGTAAACCCATTCAACCTTTTCACACAGATCGATTTACTAATAGAAGTTACACGAACATATCGATGGGGTTTGTAAAGGGATGTTAACAGATGTTGACGAGTATTCGAATAGCATGTCGGTATTATATTCGAATACTGTATATTTCTTTGTGACTAAGGTTTGAGATCAAACTGAAAGTTTATTTCTGTTGTTGATCATATTGTCTCCGAACGACATAGGTGTAATACTATTACACCATTATTTCAACAGTAGGTAACTTTTTGACAGAAACACGTTTGCTTAGAGAAGCTACCTTTTAATGGATACTGGTTCACCGTTGTTTTGCTCATTTATTGGGGTTAAATTTTTATGAAAATAACTTAATAACATAACTTAATAATATTAAAATAAAGCAAAAAATAAAAAAATAAACCTAAAACTAAAAATATTATTTGCCAAGGTCGAACAATAACAGCTGATATAGTGAAATTGTTGTGTCTAGAAAAATTGACGCTAAACGGTTTGACTTACAAAATTACGACATATAAATATCAGACACCTCCAGTTCGATATACACTATTTCGATATATTGTTACATTCTAGTTGATCACTTCATAAACAAATACACAAGACTTTTGCAGCAGTTACGCAGAAATAAGTGTCAAGACCCTAATACACACACACATGCATGTTTTCCGATGGAAATATAAAAACACAAACTATAAACAATAAAATCAACAAGACATACAAAAATAATGTCTGTTTATCGTTTATGATTAAGAAGATAAACAACAATGAAACATACATTCCTCAATCTTACACTAAGATTGTCTTCACCTTACAAAATTGATTACATGAAATAATAAAAATAGAAATAGTCATGAAACATATTTACTTACAAAGAGGGAATTGTCATGAAATAAAACGGATTATCACCTAAAATTATAAAATCAAATACGACATAACAAGACAGAAACTAAAATGGCATAATATAAGATGGCAAAGTAAAATGATGTCTTTGTTAAATATCCCATCGTCATCCTTTTGAAAATGTTTGTGTGTTTTTTGCACGCATTTACGCTCAATATAATTTCAAGTTCGTCACGTCTTATTAAAAAAAGAATTGCGTTGTAAATCAGATAGGTTTCCAATATGTTATCACGCCGTATCACCACAAAAAAAAAAAACAACAACAAGAAATTCACATTTATGAGCAAACACTTTGACTAAAACAATATTCCCAACTAAATTAAATAAAGGAATTGCCATGAACACGAATCAATTTCATAATCGCTACTAAACTCATATTAAGATGTGTTTTGAAGTTAAATAACTTGTTTGCAATTAAAACGTCGTAATACCCGTGAAATTCATAAATTAAAAGAACACGCATTTATTCAATTAACTCTTCATATTTTCAGGCAATTGATCGTATTTTCAGTAAGCACATGTGGTTTTAGGGAACGCGTCGTATTGTCAGTAGCACACAACGTATTTTCAGTGAGCACGTCGTATTTTTAGTAGTAAACATAGTATTTTGAACACGTCGTATTTTTAGGGAACAGAGGGTATTTTAAGTAATCGCATCGTCTTTTAGTGAACACATCTTATTTACAGTGTTAACACCGTATTTTCAGTCAACATTTTGTGTTTTCAGTGAACAAATCGTATTTCCAGTGTTTACTTGGTATTTTCAGTTAACATTTTGTGTTTTCAGTGAACACATCGTATTTCCAGTGTTTACATGGAGAACATATCGTATTTCCAATTAACACTAAGCAGACACCTCTAACAGTTCTTCTATAAGGAGTTGTTTGTTCGTACCACATACATTTTATCATCTAGTCCACCAACCTATTAATACAACCCTTCCAGGTTGCACTTTTTCAATGAGTAAAGAAAGTGTGAAACCTTTGTTTGATGGCTTCGCCAGCCATCGGTTTTATCTAAACCTAATCCCCTATATTGCCAGTAATGTTGTGACTGCCATTAAATCAATACGAAGCCTTTAGTCCCTTATCCAAAAGAATCTCCGTGTTGTCATATAGTAATTTATATCGTTAATATACGGTTTTCAGACACTTGGTGAGAGTTAAGCAAATGAGAGACATTAATGCATAGTCTCCCCTGAATAATCCCTAAATGCAAGTAGTTCCTTTCATTTGGATTGCTCGGTTTTGATGCTTGTGCTCTTTGGAGTGTACGTTGAGATTTATGCCTTTCTTGTGATACCAAGGTTAACCATTATCAACCAATTTCCTGGTTCAAAGAACATAATCTATAAAAATATCATTGGATTAAAAGATTATATTTATGCAATTTAAATTAGAAACGTCGTTGTTTGCAATGGCACCATCTGTAAAAGAACAGGCGATAAAATCCAAGAATGCCAACTAAAAGAACCTACTTACTATTTACATTAGCTCGGATATTATCTAACAAAGGACACATTTTACATTTCACTAACTTTCCTCATTGGCGTTTTATTTTCTATAAAGCAAACCTCTGTTGAGATGCAATTAATTATGAGAAGAAAAAACACTACCTCAGACCACACTATTATATGTGAACATTCTTTCCCTCAACATATTTTCTTGTATTTGTTGCGAAAAATCAAATACGGAGCGACGCTTTCCAATTTTTGAGCCGTTTTAAGCCGAACAACGTAATATATCATCGAAATGCTCATGCGCTAAAATACTTCATGCAAAAACACCAATTATTTCGAATGTGGTGATTGGCAATAATTAAAATACGGGTGGTTTTAATTGTGATGAACGTATTCAAAACTGTGAAAAAAAGTCGCTTTAATGTTATGGTTTCTAATGATAGTCAGACTCTTTACTAGGCAGATATGATGCAAAAAAGGTCTTTGATAAAAAAAACCCCTCTACATGCATAGTTTTATTAGACCATTTTAATCATTTATTTCTATGGCTGTGTTGTTTAATAAGTACAATATCCAAAAAGTGTGGATATCATTACCCAGCCATTCTGCGGTTATTTTTCGCACCCGTTCTCAAACTGATTCCTTCCACCACAGCAGCGTAGAGCTCGAACACTTATCGATGTTATGTTTAATATTTTATACAAACGAATGTAGAAATCGTTATTGACACTGTCTTGACGATTTTTTGACGATCTTTTGACTTGTTCTTTTAATCAAATTAGCAAACCCATGCACATAAAGATATTCTTACAATAATATTGATATACTTCATAGAATGAGTACATATATGCAACGCCGAATAAGTACATTACATAATACATATATATACAGTACTTCTTGCATAGCTGTTTCATATCTTGATTGATTTTTTCTTAATTTTAATTACGGAAACTTAATTTCTAATTAATAACTCGAGTAACATAGTACATAACTATAATTCCAGCATTAATAGTTTCGTTGCTTTCTTTGATTTCATATACAATTCGAGTATCTTCGTTCAGCATTTCTAAAATACAACTCAGGTAGCTTCATTCAGCATTTTAAAAAAGATAAATAATGTAGCATTATTCAACATTTCTAAAATACAACTCGAGTTGCATTGTTCAGCATTTCTAAAATACAACTCGAGTAGCATCGTTTATCATTTCTAAAATACAACTCGAGTAGCATTGTTCAAAATTTCTAAAATACAACTCGAGTAGCATTGTTTAGCATTTCTAAAATACAACTCAAGTAGCATTTTAAGCATTTCTAAAATACATCTCGAGTAGCAGAGTTCTGTGGCGAACAGTTACTCGAGTAATTTTTACTTTATTGCCATCTAAAGCAGATTTGTCATAACAAAATTAATAATAATAATCGACAGAACCGTCACTGTAGTGTTGCCATGGAACCACGTGATTTATGACGTAATATGGATTCTTCTGATTAGTCATCAGCTCCCGCAGAATCAGACGTGACCTGGTGAGTTTCAACGAGATTGTCCAAGGGAGTTGAAGCCTGTTGTTTGGTTTGGGAGCATAGAGGCTTTGTTCCTTCAATTTCAAAAACTCGCAGTGCTTCTTTCTTCGGAAAAAGCCACACTGAAATTTAAAAGGTAACAATATTGTTAAATAATACATTTGGTAGGTATCCCATTCCATAGATAAGGGGTGATAAATCTTATGTGACTGCAAACTTCCTGTGTAGAACCAGCGCCCGGCAGTACATACATTGAGCACTGTGCAGAAAATAGTCCTGCCCAATGACAAACATCGTGTAGTTGTATAGTTGGCCCGAGATTATAAAATCAACGACTCACTGCTAGTCTAGAGACGCCTACAGTAACAGATGTTGTACATCCTTAATGAAATAGCATAGGGTGAATTCATAGAAAAAACACGAACAGTCACATTCACATTTTTCTAAGGCCGGGTCGACCAGTTCTGAAATACACTATTTTGTTGCTTAGCGTTACAATGGGAGCTATTCTGATTTCATTTTTACTACCTATATGCCGCGATCGAATTCGGTGCCTTTGGAACTTGAGCCCTCTATAATCTGCTTTATGACTTTAGTGAAACCGCGATCCGGGGATTGAACCAGGTGCTTCATTACCTTATAGAGGATGAATATCAGTATGAGAAGCAACAAGACCCCCGCTCCACCACTGGCTAGGAAGATCCATAGAGGGATTGTCCGAGGACCGGTGTAAGTCCACACACGAAATGTTGTCATCTTCTGTAAAATAAATTTAAAGTTCTCTATTTCGAAACGAAAGTAATGTATCAGTTGTCTCCCTTGTGGGTAGTTATATCCATGTACTTTATGAAGAACTATTTTTAGTGTATTATTCATTAAATTATTTTAATCATAATGCTTAAGCATCTAACTCATTATTATCGTATTTAACAAGAATGTTTCATTGTGTATGTGACGACCTGGAAGGTTTCAGTAATTAAGAAAGTGGAAAAAATAATATTTTTTTTCTACATGAATTATATACCAACTACCAACCCACAAGGGAGGTATCTCATTGTAACCTAACTAGTTAGATTAACATCCCCTTATAAATATACCACAAAGGAAATACTGCTATAGTAGCTTAACAACATTAACAGTTTAAATATTGTAAAAATAAAGCAATTAACATGGTGGCAATCTATTTATAATCAGATAACTATTTCCTACGTATGCTATTTTTTCTTATGACGTTGCTTGCTCAGGTGCCCCCATATTGAATCATGTATCTGATGAACGTCATTATAATATTTGATTATTTTATTGATATTCCTCATTTTTGAGTTATAACATTGAAAAGAAATCAGCTCTGCTACCGGGAATCGAATCACGTTCCTCTAAAAAGATTGACCTGGCCACTGTGCTGCGGTGGTACAATGCTTAACCAGCATGCGGTTCGAATCCTGGCTGCAGCAGTAAAGTTTTCACACTGATGTTCAATATTACAACAAATATTTCGCTTTAAGGAGCAGAGTTTTAATTCCATATCTGTGACAGATTTCCACTTTGCCGTAAAGGTCATATTGTATATTTATAAAAAAAACGTGTTATTCAAGGTATTCCATGTACCTGTGTAGAAGATGGATTGCTCATGAAGCGACTTTGCGCACCGTGAAGGAACGAAGGGTCCAAAATAACCGCGGTTGATACGAATCTGACTGTCCAAGAAAACTAAAATTTGAAATTAACAACAAAATATTTTATGGATACGGAGAATATGATTATAAACCTTCAACAGATACATTAATTTCTTTTGAGAATGTAAATCTTAATAAAATACACAGAATAGAACATTCTTTTATTAAGACTTGTATAAAGTAGATCACCTTAAATGTTTTCTTACAACAGAAGAAAAGTAACATTGGAAATATGAAAAATAAAAGCAGATTTGAGAAAAAGAAAAAAAATGTATGTTTCTATATAAAACACACTAAAACAGTTTACTTATTAGATATTACAACAAATAGCATAAATCTTCCCCTAAATTATATTACTTTTTCAAATGTTCTATTCTTTTTACACACAGCAGACACACAAACACATCCACACGCGCATGCGCACTGACACATTAAATAATAAATGTATAATATATAAGTGTCTAGTGTAAAAAATGTTGACATCGTTTTTCACAGCGCACAGTTTAGGGAATGTTTAAAATATTTTATGAAATTAAATAATTATTAACTTGTTAGAATCCATGAGATGTATGTAACACTTAAAAAACAATTGTTCTTTAATTAAAATAATTCTTTTATTTAATTAAAATATTGAGCCTAACCGTTTACAATATGTATTAA